>PVKV010000436.1:110084-212270 GCA_004027835.1 Alouatta palliata
AAAAAAAAAAAAAAAAAAAAAAAAAAAAAAAAAAAAAAAAAAAAAAAAAAAAAAAAAAAAAAAAAAAAAAAAAAAAAAAAAAAAAAAAAAAAAAAAAAAAAAAAAAAAAAAAAAAAAAAAAAAAAAAAAAAAAAAAAAAAAAAAAAAAAAAAAAAAAAAAAAAAAAAAATCACCATTAGGCAAACACCATAGGAATAGTTGTCGCAGACAAGAAACACATATGAATGCCGAATGAGTGAATAGAAGTATGATGGGAAACAGGATTTTGCCTGGTTTTAAGATCCCTTCACAAGATACTAATTACAAAGGGAAAAAACAGTCACTATAGTGAAGAAACCTGGCAGAAACCACCTTGAGTAAGTGATCAAGTTAACATCACCACTAATAAGACACACTGATACCATGTACCTTCCAATACGATACACTGAGAAGGGCACAGCGTCACTTCTGTGATATTGTCAGAAATGTGCAATCTCAGTGCAACCACGAGAAAAGATCAGACAAGCCCAACTGAGAGACACTCTGCAATATAACTGGCCGGTACATTTTGAAAGTGCAAAGGCCGTGAACAATAAGGAAAGACTGAGGAGCAGTTATGGACTGGAAGAGAATAAAGAAATATGATGACCAAATGCATTGTGAGATCCCAATTTGGATGCTGGATTGGAAAAAGGACCAAAAATAGGATTACACCAATGTCAATCATTTGGTTTTGGATAATTGTACTGTGGTTATGTAAGATGTTAACATTAATAAGAGCTGGGTGAAAGGTACTTGGAAATTATTATTTTTGCCACCCTTTGAAAGTCTAATTATTTTCAAAATAAAAAGTTAAAAAAATATATTGCTGAAGTTTTCATTTTGAAGAAAAAGATATGAACCTTGTATTAGTCAGGGTTCTGTAAAGGGACAGAACTAATGGAACTGATATATATGTATATAAAGGGGAGTTTATTAAGTATTAACTCACTTGATCACAAGGTCCTGCAATAGGCCATCTGCAGGCTAAAGAGCAAGGAGAGCCAGTTTGAGTTCCAAAACTGAAGATGTTTGAGTTCCAAAACAAGTCCGATGTTTGAGGGCAGGAGGCATCCAGCACGTGAGAAATATTCTTGCAAATATCTTCTCTGCCCCCACATTGTGAGCTTTCCTGGAAGACTGATGCTGAATTTTCTCTGTAAGTAGCTTATTAAACATCGGATGAAGGAAAGCTGTGGACAGGGACCTCCCATCAGAGGCGTGATGAACTCCTAGCCATGAGAGACTATGAATCTCTCTCATGCTCTGATTGGATGTGTCAAAGCAATTTCAGAAAGAGGTATTTTTTTAAAGATCCAGCAAGCTCATATGGATGCTTTCCAGAAGAGGCTTTCTCTATTTTGTTCATAGGAAAATCATATGGTTAAAATATTTAAAGTAATGGATATCCCAAGTACAATGATTTGATCTTTAATAATTATATGAATATATTGAATTATCACATGTACCCCAAAACTATGTACATATATTATACGTCAATGTAATAATTATTTTAAAATATAAAATTTACATAAAATTAAGTCATATAAATTATATATTTACTCATTCAAACATTATTGAAATTGGACTCCCATGGAAAATCGATGATACTCTATGTTTATAGTATCCTAAATGTGTATAAGAGATGAAAATTCAGGGGTGTGAAGAGAAAGGAAGAATGGGGGTTGGATAGCCAGTCTCTTCACATTTTTCAGCTTATATTCTAGCCTTATATTCTAGCCTTGCTGGCAGCTGATTAGATGGTGCCACCCAGATTAAGGGTGGGTCTGTCTTTTCCAGCCCACTGACTCAAATGTTCATCTCCTTTGGCAACACCCTCACGGACATACCCAGGATCAATACTTTGTATCCAATCAAGTTGACACTCAGTATTAACCATCACAAACCATCACATCATGTAACTGCAGTCCCGGAGGAGGGGGTGAACATTTATGCAGAATCTGGGTTAATGGCTGAGGTCAGAAAGAGTTTTCCTGAGAAGTGATAGCTGAGATCTGGAAAATGAGGAGGAATTAAGCAGGTGAAGAGAGGGGAGAAGAGCCTAGATGGAGGCCGAGCAGCAGTGGAAAGCGTGGTGCATTTGGGGTACTAGACAAAGGCTGGCTGGTGTAACTGGAAGGAAAAGGTGTAATTGGGGCAAGAAGAAGCTGGAGAGGTGGGGAGAAGCCTTTTGGTTCGCCTACGTCTCTCCCTGACCAGGAAGACAGCTTCCTAAGTTTGCATCCACCTGAGAATTTCCCCTTGAGAGAGTCTATCACCAAAGCAGTTTCACAAATGGGGTTGGCATGCCAGGGAGATGTTCTGCTCTCCAGCCCCTTTTCTCCCCTTTTGAATTCAGATCTGGAAATTGCTTAAGGGGCTCCTTCGTGGGTTTAAGTCAGGCACTGCCTGGACATGGCAGATAATAAGTCTTGTAGATCCTTAGAGAGCTGCCTGTCAGGGCACTGTGGCTTATAAACCACTGCTCTTGTGCACTGACTTACGTCACTTGGTAGCCAACTCTTAATGCTTCACTTTCACGTGAGTGACTTCCCCAGCCCCATACATGCAGGGCTTATGCACTTAGCAATCTCAGTTTGTGTTCCTTAGCAATCTCAACCCTCAACTCTCCCATTTCTGTTTTGTTCAATGGTCTTTTTTTTTTTTTTTTTTACTCTTTCTTTCTTTCTTTTTCTTTTTGAGACAGAGTCTCACTCTTTTGCCTAGGCTGGAGTGCAGTGGCATGATCTTGGCTCACTGCACCCTCCGCCTCCCCGGTTCAAGCGATTCTCCTGCCTCAGCCTCCTGACTAGCTGGGATTACAGGTGCCTGCCACCATGCCTGGCTCATATTTGTATTTTTAGTAGAGATTGGGTCTCACCATGTTGGCCAGGCTGGTCTCAAACTCCTGACCTCAGGTGATCAGCCTGCCTCAGCTTTTCAAAGTGTTCGGATTACAGGCGCGAGCCACCGCGCCCGGACTCCAATGGCCTTGTTGAAGATCTGAATTCAGCTTCTTCTTAAACTGCTTGATTTTATGTATCATTCCCCTTTACGCCCAACCATTGTCTAGCTCATTCATGTTAAGATAAATCACCTTTGTCCAATAGAGAGCACAGTGGGAAAAGATTCTGAAGGTCCTGGGGGACCTTTCCACATTCTTTGTATCCTTCTAGATCTCTCTGTTCCAACTAGTAGGTCCTAGTTTTTGCCAAAGAAGCATGTGGCAGCAGAGAATTCAACCTATATTGTGACAACTGGAATGACCAATTTGGGTCCTGTCAGTGCTGGCTGCCATCAGAAAGTGTTTTCTATACCAGTTACATGGTAGCCTGAGATTCCTTATCTGATAGCTTACCTCCCATATCTGATTTTTATATACTGCCTTATTCTGCATCCAAACCTTAGTTCCAGGGTTGGCTATCTGTCATCTGCAGATAATTTCATGTATGGGAAGCAGAAATCTTTGCATTCCTTTTTTTTCCAGAGGTTCTTTTGCAACTCAGGGTCTATTCACTTCATGAGGTTTTTGATTGTTTCTGAAATTGCATGCCAAACTTATGCATTTGTATTATAGAAGGAGGAGCCACAGCTTTTATTAAAATGTCAGTGAGCTGCGTGAGTCCCCCAAAGTCATAAACCACTGCCTTACCTCCATTTAATTACTCCATATTCTATAGTAAGTTTTCCATATGCTCCTCAAAGCCTTTCCTTCTCCAGGTTCATGGTATGAATCCCAGAAGAGCAAAGACTTTATTATTAGCTGATATCTTTCTATCTAATCATAGGATGTTCTTCCCTACCTCTCCCTCATGATACCACAGCTACCTCACATCTCCTCTGAGAGGTCGTTGTCTGGCATCTGACCAATGAATGATATGTTACAGAGGGGGAATGCTGCTAACTCCAGCTGGAATGCCTGTTGTTCAAGCCGAAATATCAATCATCTAATAGAAAGTGAAGTTGAAAATTGATATTCTCTACAAATATTCATTACATTGTAGATTTATACTTTCATTGGTGTTACAGTTCACAATAAAAAGCTTTTTAAAGGTGGCATTTCTTCCTCTTTAAATTCCTCTAAAAAAAAATAAAATAAAGGTGGCATTTCTGCTAGAGTGAAACAAGTCATCATTAATACTTTCCCCTTCAAATGAGTTTTCTTTAGCTATAAAATCAATACTTTTTTTTTAAAAAAAATGCAACAACACAGGCAAGCAAAAGAAAAAGTATAAAATTATGGCTGGGCATGGTGGCTCACGCCTGTAATCCCAGTACTTCGGGAGGACGAAGCAGGTGGATCACTTGAGCCCAAGGGCTCGAGACCAGCCTGGGCAGCATAGTGAGACCTTGTCTCTATTATAAAAAATATATAAATAAATAAAAGAAAAAATGTAAAATTTTATTCATAATTCAACCCACTTGATGAACATTCCTATGACAATATGCTGAATATTCTAAAATTATTTGACTGTATGCATGTAACTGATTTTAAAAAATAAAAATGGACTCGTATTTCATATTCTATTTTTAACAGCTTTATTGAGGTATAATTGACATGTAATAAACAACACATACTTGAACTATCCAATTGATAAGTTTTGACATATGTACCCTCCCGTGAAACCATCTTCACAATCAAGATGTTATCCATCACTTCCAAAAATTCCTCATGCCCCTTTGTAATACCTCCCTCTCACCCTTCTCACTCTCCACCAACCACTGAGCCTTTGTGACCACAGATTAGCTTTCATTTTCAAGGCTTTCATTTGAGTAGAATCATACAGTTCGTATTCTTTTTTTGGTCTGGATTTTGTCACTCAGCATAGTTAAGATTCATACATTTTATCGTGTATTTCAACAGTTTGTTTCTGTTCCTTGCTGAGAAATATTCCATTGTATGGCTACATCACAATTTGTTTATCCATTCTCCTGTTTATAGTCATTTAGAGTATTTCCCACTTTTTTGCTTTTACAAGTAAAGTTACCTTGAATATTTCTGTACATGTCTTTTTATGGATATATGTTTCTTTTTCCTGGAGAATAGTTGGATCATATGGTAGGTATATGTTTAAGCTTTAAAGAAACTACAACATGTTCATCAAACTGATTGTACTGCTTTCTATCCACAATATCAGGGTATGGACTTTCAGTTACTCCACCTCCTTGCCAACACTAGCACAGCCAGTTTTTGTGGCTGGTGGATAAGTTAATTTCTTTTTTTCACTTTCAGAATATCAGAGTTGACAGAGTCCTTAATAATCAATTAGTCCAACCCTTCACTTCATAGACCAAGAGATGGGGAGGAACTTGCCCGAGGGCCAGTACGAATTCAGTGGCAGTGCCAGTGGTGGGACAAAATTACTGCTAAGTTCTGTTTTTGTTCTCTCTGTGACTCTTCTACTTAGAACATCTAAATAGAAAACTCCCTTCACCCAACATACACTTTTCTAAATCTGATGCTTTAAGGGCAGCTACTGCAGTGTAGAGAAAACAATCCCTTTTGTATTTGTGCTTGGTCTCTATTTCAAGGGCTGTTGGGGTAGGTGGCATCCCTTTTCCATTAAATGACGCTGATAATAAGAATAGTTGAATGTAATTTTGGTTCGGAGGTACAAAAGGCCATCCAAAAAATATAAAACCAAAAAAGTGTAGCCTGAGACATCAGTGGTAACTTTTCTCATCTGCATTTCTCTTAGAAAGATAAAGAAGCCACTAATTAAAATAGAGATGTTGGGCTTCAATGAATGTATATAACATCCGCATGGAAGTCAAATTGGGGATGGGAGGAAGGGAGAGCTATTAGAATAAAAACAGATAATTATGCATAGACGCCTGTGAAATTGGCCATGGAATGGTTGATGGGTTGGGTCAACTCATACAGGGCTTGGTATGTCCCAAATATACACCCTAAGAGGCCCAGGATGCTAATCATGATGTTCTTGGCAATGGTGACATAGCTTATGTCCTCAGAGTAAAGGATGACGATCTCCAGGAGGGGTGGGATGATGAGGGCCAGGGCGCTGCTGCTCACGGAGCCTACCAGGGAGATGACCAGGTTCAGGTGGGGGATGAGGATGGCTGAGACACCTGCAACGAAAGGAGAAATTTAGAATCACTGAACGTGCCTGCAAAAGGGAGCTCGGAAACAAGCCATTGCGTTGGAACCCTAGAATTTCACAGATGCCTGAGAGACTTCTTTGGAGAGGTGGGAGGGAGCCCACTGCAGGCTTGTGAAGGTCAGGCAACTCCCACCCCGTCTTAACTACCAATACAGATGCTCTCCTTTTATATTTTATCTCTTGAATTTTTTACATATAATCTTTATTGGAAGGGCTTCTCTACCACTTATCTGTTATAACCTCCTCACTGTAGAGATGGGGAAATCTATAGCTCTAGAAGGAGCAGAACTTGTTCAAGGTTGCACAGAGCTGAGATAAGAATCCACTGGATGCCCGATCTAAGGTCCTTTTCACTCTACTATGCTGCCTCTTATGTGTAAGAAAGAACTTGGTACACAGTATGTGCTCAATAAATTCTTGACTCTTGCCCAGGCTGAGAACCAACGTTTGTACTATCTATGTAAGATAGCCTTTGTCTAGAAACAAGGATGGATAAAAATATGGGAGTTGCAGATGCTGGAGAGAATGTGGAGAAATAGGAACACTTTTACACTGTTGGTGGGAGTGTAAATTAGTTCAACCATTGTGGAAGACAGTGTGGCGGTTTCTCAAGGACCTAGAAATAGAAATTCCACTTGACCCAGCAATCCCATTATTGGGTATATATCCAAAGGATTATAAATTGTTCTGTTATAAAGACACATGCACACGTATGTTCATTG
Organism: Alouatta palliata; assembly: GCA_004027835.1. Lineage (NCBI taxonomy): Eukaryota > Metazoa > Chordata > Mammalia > Primates > Atelidae > Alouatta > Alouatta palliata. Next base: position 116,947 of record PVKV010000436.1, read on the forward strand.
TGGCACTGTTTACAATAGCAAAGACCTGGAACCAACCCAAATACCCATCGATAATAGACTGGACAGGGAAAATGTGGCACATATACACCATGGAATACTATGCAGCCATAAAAAACGATGAGTTCGTGTCCTTTGTAGGGACATGGATGAAGCTGGAAACCATCATTCTCAGCAAACTGACACAAGAACAGAAAATCAATCACCGTATGTTCTCACTCATAAGCAGGTGTTGAACAATGAGAACACATGGACACAGGCAAGGGAGCATCACACACTGGGGTCTGTGGGTGGGGACCAGGGGAGGGATAGTGTGGGGTAGGGAGTTGGGGAGGGATAACATGGAGAAAAATGCCAGATACAGGTGATGGGGATGGAGGCAGTAAACCACATTGCTATGTATGTACCTATGTAACAATCCTGCATGTTCTTCACATGTACCCCAGAACCTAAACTGCAATAAAATATATATTTAAAGAAAAGAGAGTTGCTTCTGTTGCTGTCTGAATATCAACCACTTATTTTTCTATTCTTAATAGGATCTTAGTAATGAAGCAGGCCATCAAACACGAAGACAGCATTAAGCTATCCAACCCCATTCTTCTCTTCTCTTTACACTCCTAAATTTTCATCTCTTATACATATTTAGGATACTGTAAACATATAATATCATAGATTTTCCAAGGGAGTCCAATTTCAATAATGTTTGAATGAGTAAACATATGATTTATATGATTTAATTTTGTGCAAATTTCTTATTTTAAAACAATTATTACATTGATGTCTAATATATGTACATAGTTTTGGGGTGTATGTGATAATTCAGTATATTCGTATAATTATTAAAGATCAAATCATTGTACTTGGGATATCCAATACTTTAAATATTCCAATCATATAATTTTCCTATGAACAAAATAGAGAAAGCCTGTTCTGGAAAGCATCCATATGATCTTGCTGGATCTTTAAAAAAAAATCTCTTTCTGAAATTGCTCTGACACATCCAATCAGAGCATGAGAGACTCATAGACTCTCAAGACTAGGAGTTCATCACGCCTCTGATGGGAGGTCCCTGTCCCCAGCTTTCCTTCATCCGATGTTTAATAAGCTACTTACAGAGAAAACTCAGCATCAGTCTTCCAGGAAAGCTCACAATGCGGGGGCAGAGAAGATATATGTAAGAAAAGTTATAATGCAAAGTGGACTGGAGGATTGCCTTATATTCTGTTCTGGTCATGCCAATCCTCTGCTCAGTGCCCTTCCATGGCTCCCCATTGCCCAAACTCCTCAGCACAGTGACCCTCAGGACTTGGCCCTGAAAAAGCTCTGACCTTGTGTCTGGGCACTCTCCTCTTCTCCAAAAGGGCCATAGGCAATACTTGTCTAAGGTCTGCGCAGCCTGTTCCCTTCCCATCATACATTCTTCACTCCTCCATCTATTTGCTACTTGTCCTTTAGGTCTTCACTGAAGTATCACTCCACTGAGGAGGACTACCTGGCCCAGCCAGGCTGAGTTATAGGACCCTCTTATGTGTAGAGTGTCTTCTACTTACGATCTTAGCCATCATATATTGCATCATCATGTCCTATCTTAACAGTCATCAAAATGAACTGTAATTATTTCCTTGCATATATTTGCCTCTCAACTGTAAGTCCTGTGAAGGCAGAAGCTACATCTTCTTCATTATTCATCATTGCATCCCTTGTGTCTAGCACAATGCCAGGCATGTAGTAGGTGCTCAACAAATGATTGTTGAATTAATAAAGGGTAATAGAATTGATGAATAAGGAGGAAGAATGGGACATTCAGCATATATCAAAAGCAGGACATGTCATTATAAGGTCAGCTGTAGTCACACATTCCCTGATACTCAGTGGCTCTTCGGTCTTTCTTGTCAACGTACACCCTTCCTAGTAGGAATGATCACAAACAATACCATTTACGAATTCCTAATGTCTCGGCAAAGACTGAGAATGCTAACACCTCAAACCAAGTAGGTTTGCTGTTTCTGCTCACAGAACGCCAGTCTTTTAAAGCTTATTATCTGATGACAGTGTGTTCTGCTGGACAGCTCCAAGGGTTGCATAGTTTCTCCTGACCCGGTACTGAGACTTGATTCCCTTAACAACTTTAAATTCTGACGCCTGGAGCCCTGAAGACTAAATTTGTTCTTTCACTTTTACAATAATCCCACAGGTGTTTAAGGACAAATATGGAAATTTCCTGAGCTTTTTTTTCCAGGCAAAACATCCCTTGCTGTTTTGCTCATTCCTCATGGGTCATAATTGTGATCCTCTGTCTAGACATGTTCCAAAGAAAGGATTTCCCAGCCCTGTTCAGGATGTTTCCCAAACACTACAGCAGTGTTCATGAATAAATGAATGAATGAATGGAAAGGAACATGAAAAAAGGAAGAGGGGGAGGAATGGAGGAGAGAGGAGTGTATCCAAAAAATGATCTCCGATTGGGTGTGGTGGTTCACATCTGTAATCCCAGCACTTTGGAAGGCCGAGGCAGGCAAATCACTTGAGGTCAGGAGTTTGAGACCAACCTGGCCAACGTGGTGAAACTCTGTCATTTCTACAATACAAAAATTGGCTGGGCCTGGTGGCAGGTGCCTGTAATCCCAGCTACTCCCTCAGGAGGCTGAGGCAGGAGAATCACTTGAACATGGGAGGCAGAGGTTGTTGTGAGCTGAGATCACACCACTGCACTCCACCCTGGGGGACAGAGCGAGACTCTGCCTCAAAAAAAAAAAAAAAAAAAAAAAAAAATCTCCAAGACTCTGACAAATCATCCCCATTGGAATTTTTCCCTACAATTAAACCTCACTTCATGATAGGGAATGTGTTCGTAATTTATGATAAGAAGAAATACAGCACCATAAAATACAGGTGCTTTGGTGCTACACAGCCTGTGTTCAGATCCTAGCTTTGTCACTTAGTGGTATGACTCAGGGATGTTACTTAATTTATCTAGGCCAAAGTTCCCTCTATTGGTAACACATTGTTAGGCTATCATCAGTATTAGATAATGTCAGCACAGTGCCTGACATATAGGAGGATGATTGAATGAATGATACTTCTACAAACCAGCTAGCATATATTTTCTATGTGTAGGCAGTAGAGATGACTGTAACATTTACTGTGTGGTAATTCTGTTAAGCCCATTTTTTTCAGGTGGAAAAATTGAGGTCCAGGGAGGTGAAGTATCTTTCCCTAGATCACAAAGAAGGCAAGTAGCAGGTCCAATGATGGTGGGGTGGGTGCCAATGTGGCTCCCTGCCACAGTTTGGGTAAAGAGTGCCCTTTTATGCTACTTACAGGTTAGACAGACCAAGGCTGAGCGGACAGACAGGTCTGCAAATAGTGTCCAGCTCTCTGACACCTGGGAGATGGCAAATGGGATGATGATCTCAGCTGGGACGTGGAACTGGAGGGCATAAGTGAAGAAGATGCCAACAGAGTACATCAGCTTGACCGACTGGTACAACCTGCAGACAGATGGATAGGATGTGAAATGTGATGTGGCTCCCTGGAAGGGCTACTGAGAACCCACTTATTGCTTAGAAGTTGATGGGGATTGAGTGTCCCTAATCCAAAAATCCAAAATCTGAAATGCTTCAAAATCCAAAACACTTCTTGTCCCAAGCATTTTGGATAAGGGATACTTGATCTGTACTTGTCTTTTGAGTGATTGAACTGGCTAATATTGGATGACTCAAGACAGACTAGCCATCAGGGCCATCCGGGAAGCTTATTAAAAGTGCATATTGCTGAAGATTCTGAGTCAACAGGCCTGTAGCTCAGGAATCTAGGTCTTTGCTCTTTAAAATTTTTAAAAGACAATATATGCGTGGAGTAACATTCATGGTACAAAAGTCATACAGTGAAAAGCATCCCTCCTACCCTTCATTCCTAGCTTCTAGTTTCCCTTTCCATAGGCAACCACCTAGAGTTTACTTGTGACCCTTATAGAAATGATCTGTGTTTGTACAAGCTCATGCAGAATGTAGGAATATCCATGCACATCCATGCACACACACATGCACATACGTATGCATATACACATGCATGGCAGCACTCTTCCAGACATTCTTCCAGCATTCCTCCATTCCTCTTTTTTTTCACCCAGTATTTCTTGAAGATTGCTCCCCATCAGTACACATAGATCTGGATCTTCTATTTAATAGCTGGTTGGTATGCCAATTGCATGGATATGCAATAATTTAAAAAATCAGTCACCAATTAATGAATATTTAGATCATGATTAGACTTTTCCCAAGAAAACAATGCTGCATAGACTATCCTTGTACACATATTGATGCACATATAAGTGCTTAGAAGTAAAAATGCGGGGTAAAAGTCTACGTGATTTAAAATTTTAATAGCTGTGACATATTGCCCATTTGCTGTCTTGGAGTATAAAAAGACCTGTTTTTCCACATCCAATGCAGGGTAAAAGTCTACGTGATTTAAAATTTTAATAGCTATGACATATTGCCCATTTGCTGTCTTGGAGTATAAAAAGATCTGTTTTTCCACATCCTTGACTAAACAGTGTGTCCATGCATGTTGGTCTTTGCCCTTGTGTTTATTTTTTAACTTGCATTTCTATTTTCTTTCCTTCTTTCTTTTTCTTTCTTTCTTTCTCTTTCTTTCTTTCTTTCATATATATATATATATATATATATGTATTTTATTGCATTTTAGGTTTTGGGGTACATGTGAAGAACATGCAAGATTGTTGCATAGGTACACACATGGCAGTGTGATTTGCTGCCTTCCTCCCCATCACCATCTCCTTTTTTTCTTTCTTTCTTTCTTTCTTTCTTTCTCTCTCTCTCTCTTTCTTTTTTTTTTTTTTTTTTTGGTGGAGTCTTGCTCTGTCACTCAGGCTGGAGTGCAATGGTGCGATCTCAGCTCACTGCAACCTTCTCCTGACAGGTTCAATCGATTCTCCTGCCTCAGCCTCCTGAGTAGCTGGGATTACAGGTGTATGCCACCATGCCCAGCCTTGGCCTCCCGAATAGCTGGGATTACAGGCATGCGCCTGGCTAATTTTTTTTATTTTTAGTAGAGACAGGGTATCACCATGTTGGCCAGGCTGGTTTCGAACTCCTAACCTCTGTGATCCACTTGCCTCCACCTTCCAAAGTGCTGGTATTATGGGCATGAGCATCTCTTTGTCTATCTGACTTTTGTTTTTTTTTTTGCCTGTGAAATGCCTGTTCTGCCCTTTGGCCATTTCTTCTTGGGTTGTTGGTCTTTTCTTATTGGGAAGGGATATTTGTTTAAAGCTTCCCTGGAAAATCTGATGACTAGGTGTGAAGTCCTGATGGAGCTCAATGCCTGTGTTTTCTAGCTGAGGTCCCAGGAATGAAAGTGCCCTGTCCAAGGTAGCTAGTGGCGGCCCAAATTGCCCAGAATAAGAATAGCATATTAGGATGATATCCTGAGTAAAATAAGCCGCAACTTCAAAGAAATTCCACATTTATTATCTCATCTAGTCACTACCATAACACAGCAAGGTGGGTGGGGATGGTTACATTTTTCTCATTCTATAGCTCTGGCTTTGTGGGAAATAAATGCACATCATCCTACTCAACTTGGAAAGATGAAGGCTGTGGGGATGCATAGCAACGGTAATAGTTAACACTCTCGAATGTTTACCATGTGCTAAGCCCTTGTCTATGCATTATCTGTGTATTAATTCAATTAATTCCCACCATCACTGCATTAGGTAGAGTAGCAGTTATTTGTGCTGTTCACCAAATACTTCCAGGCACATGGCAGAATTGCACTTCCCTGCCCCCTTGGTGTGAGGAGTGGCAATGTGACTTGCTTTGACTGATGCAGTGTGAGCAGGAGACATCCATGTCACTTCCAGTAACGCATTGCCAGCTTCATGGCTCAGCGTATGATTTGCTGTGCTCTCTGCTATGACAACCAGAACAGATCCCATGTCTCTACCTATCTCACCTGAGGTGGGCAGGACATACCAGCAATTGGGCAAGTTGAGAGTGATGCTGGCCTGAGTGTCTGACCCAAACTTCATGTAGCCCAATGTCCCCAGGCAGATATAGAGGATGATGACAATGGACATCCCCAAGTACAGAACAAAAGAAAACTGCTGTGGATGCTTCATCTGGTTTTTGAGAGGCAGAACCTGGAGGTAAAAAAAAAAAAAAGTTTGGGAAAGGAAAAGTAGAAAGAGATGTGGCCCATTGTGAAGAAGAGGATTCCCCTACAAGCACAGATGTCCTTCCCAAGTGGGCCCAGAATCAGAAAGGGGGACTCTCCACGTGGCCACACTCCTTTCATTTTCTCCCATGCTTTCTATTGCCAGGAATGCCCTGCTTAGTGTTGGTTGATTAGTAAATTCTCAGTCCTCAAGGCTTAGCATGGTGTACTAGAGCAGTAGGCACCCTGTATGTGGATACAGACTTTCCCTTCACGAGGAGAAGATCATATTCTGCACTTTTCATAAATACTATTTATTTAGACATCTGGAACTACAACTGGCCACTGTAAAGAGCACGAGGGACCATCCGCTCAGACCCCATCCATCTTACCATACCAACACCTTCAAATGTGAAGATAGCTGTACCAAAGAACAGCAAGAACATCTTCCAGTTTGCCATCAAGGGTAGGTCACTGGGATATGGAATCCCCTGAAAGAAAGTGGGAGAAGTGCATTGGTGGTGTTATGGTGTCAAAGTCATCCCAAATCTTTGCCTGGTAGAAAGCTGAGTCACAACTGACCTCAACAGAGAAAATCAGAAGATAATCTAGATCTCAGCTCACGTTCTAATCTTTTAAATATGGTTATTTATTCATTTATATTGTGCTAAAATACACATAACATAACATTTACCATTTTAACTATTTATTTTATTTTTTTGAGATGGGGTCTCTCCCAGGCTGGAGTGCAGTGGCGTGATCTCAGGTCACCGCAACCTCTGCCTCCTGAGTTTAAGCGATTCCCCAGCTTCAGCTTCCCAAGTAGCTGGGATTACAGGCACGTGCCACCATGTCCAGCTAAGTTTTGTATTTTTAGTAGAGACAGGGTTTCACTATGTTGGTCAGGTTGGTCTAGAACTCCTGACCTCATGATCTGCCTACCTTGGCCTCCCAAAGTACTGGGATTACAGGTGTGAGCAATCACACCTGGCCTCCATTTTAACTATTTAAGTGTACAGTTTAGTAACATGTTCTTCATGTTCACACTTCATTCACACTGTCGTGAATCCATCACCCCTATCCATCTCCAGAACACTTTCATCACCCCAAACTGAAACTATCTATCAAATAATAATGCCCCGCTACCCAACCTCCTGACAGCCCCTACTCTACTATCTGTCTCTATGAATTTGACTGTTCTAGGTACCTCATATAACTGGAATCCTATAATATTTGTCTTTTTGTGCCTGGCTTATTTCACTTAGCTTCAGTGTCCTCAAGGTTCATCCACACTGTAGTATGTGTCAGTGTCTCCTCACTTTTGAAGGCTGAATACTATTCACTGCATATATAGATGCCAAACTGTGTTCATCCATTCGTCACTCACTTGGACATTTGGATTGTTCTCACCCTTTGGCTATTGGGAGCCTGCTCATCTGTACATGTGGAGAAAGCGGAGCACAGGGAGGAGAGGGGAATTGCCCAAGGCTACTCTGAGTTAGTGGCACATCCCAGATAAGAATTCAGGTCTCCTGTTTCCCAGTCCTCTAACATCTCTCTCCCACACTTCTTTCAGGGCTGTGCAGTCTACTAGTTAGTATAGCAGCTCTCATGAATCTAGAGGGATTGATTATTATAATAGATTTCTATGGTGGGTAGAATAATGGTTCCCCAAAGATGTTCACATCCTAATCCCCCAAAACTGTGAATATTATGTTATAATGGCAAGGGAGAATTAAGTTTTCAGATTGGATTAAGGTTTCAGATCAGCTGACCCTAAAACAAGGAGATGACCCTGTACTATTCAGTTGGGACAAGGGTCCTTAAAAGTGGAAGAGGGAGTCAGAAGGAAGACCAGAGGGAGGGCAGCATGAGAAAGACTCTGCCTGGGGCTGCTAGCTTTGGAGATGGAAGGGGGCCTGAGCCAAGGCACACAGGCAGCTTCTAGAAAGCTGGAGAAGACAAGAGAACAGATTCTCCCCTAAATCCTCCAGAAAGGAATGCCACTCTGCCACACCTTGATTTCAACCCAGTGAGACTCAAGCACTGGAAAATAAATTTGCATTGTTTCAAGCCACTACATTTGTGGTAATCTGTCACAGCAGCAATAGGAAATGAATACAACACCATATATTTTCAGACTCGAGAAAATCCCACCATTATACAATGGTGGGATTTCACTGTCTGTGATAATGGAGCATGGGCATCGAGGCGGTCTGAAATTCATGAAAAAATTACTTTATCAATTTCCTTGTCTGTAAAGTGTGGATACAGATAGTAGTTGTTCATTAGTTCCAGGACCTCCCTTGGATACTAGAATCTGTGGATGCTCAAGTCCCTGATATAAAATGGTGTAGTATTTGCGTATAACCTATGCCCATCCTCCCATATACGTTTTTTTGAGACAGTCTTACTCTGTCACCCAGGCTGGAATGCAGTGGTGTGATCATAGCTCACTGCAGCCTTGACCTTACGCGCTCAGGTGATCCATCTACCTCAGCTTCCCAAGTAGCCAGGACTACAGGTGCAAGCCACCATGATCTGCTACTTTTAAATTTTTCTGTAGAGACGGGATTTTGCCATGTTGTCCAGCTGGTCTTGAACTCCTGGGCTCAAGCGATCTTCCTGCCTCAGCCTCCTAAAGTGCTGGGATTACAGGTGTGATCCACTGTGCCTGGCCAATAGTTGTTAGACTGAATTGTTTCTTAATTTGTATGACTTTTTATTGTTGTATATTTTTAGTGTTTTCCCCAGTAGTTTCCATTTGTGATTGTTTGGATCCATGGATGTGGAAATCATGGATACAGACTGCTGGCTTCACTTTCAAAATAGTATTATTATAAAGGTTCAATAAGTTAATATATATAAATAATTTGGCACCAAGTAAATAAAATTCCTTTATCATCTGTATTTTCCTTGTCCACATACCACTTTTACAATTTTTTTGGTTATTTGATTGATGTTTACCTCTCCAAGTAAATGCAGCCTCCATGAGAGCAGGCACCCTATTTATTTTTACTTACCACTGAGTCCCCAGCCCTTTACACAATGCCTGGATTACAAAAGGTATTCAGTAATTATTTGTTGAATGACTCATTGTTATCCAACGTGATGATTATGATGATGAAGAGGATGTTGATGATGATGATGATGATAAAGAGCTTTTACAGCTTATGGGACAGAAGTGTTCCTAGATGTCACGTTGGCAGGGGCTGCCAGAGCAGAGAATCACCTTCCTCACCTGCCCATCATGATAACAAACCCTCCCTAGGTGTTTCAGAGAACCTGGACCCTGATCCCTTCTTCCCTGTGGCACAGACCTGCATGATATACTCAAAGATCAGAGCCATGCTCCCCAGGGTGGTGATGTTGGCCAGTGTTGAGAAGATGGACAGCACCTTGAGGTTCTGGATAAACACCAACAAGATCAGGAAGGGCAGGATTGTCAGCATGTAGAAATGAATGTCCAGGATGGGGGTCAGTACCAGAATCTCCCTGGGCTGGCAGATGTTGGAGGTCACGTGGGCTTCTTCCACCATCTGACATAAAAGACAATGACAGGCAGTGTGGTTGCCACGTAAAACATAGGACACCAATTACATTTGAATTTCAGGTAATTAACATAACTTTTTAGTATAAATATGAGCCAAATATTGCATAAGATATGCTAATAGTAAAAAATAAATCATTACTTATCTGAAATTCTATTGTAACTAGGTGTCATTTATTCTTATTTGCCAAATTGGGCAGCCCTAACTGTTGTGCTGATGATTGTGACAACCAGAAACTCTTAGAATCATAAAATCTCAAGGCTTTGAGGTTATCTACCCAAACCTTTCTTCCCCACAAAATGGGTATCTTTCATGCATCCAGAGAAAGGGAATTCATTACAAAAGAATATCGCTTTCAAATTTAGATAGCCCTAAAACCTGGGAAGCTCTGAGTATTGGTCAATATCCATCTGCTTGAATATTTCATCTACAATACTTGTCACAGTTCTTGCTGGCTGTTTGGGTGTACAAAAACAAGGATGCTCCCTGTAATCCACAGAGCCAAGAAAGAAGGCTGTGGTTGATTTGTAATGTCTGATAGGAATGCAATGAGGGGAAGGCGGCAGCTCGTTGGCCTTGTGTATTCAGGCATCTTCTCCATGACAACTCTGAGATACTCAAAGCAAATGTCACCAGTGCTTTTCAGGCTAAGAATTATCAGTGAATTCTGATTGGACATGATTGCAAGCCTCTCTTTCCACCCTGGTTACACTTTTCAGAAGTGACTTTGGCTCCTCTATGAGTCTTTTAAAATGTGATTCCCAGGACTGAGAGAACTTCCAAGCGTGGTCTGCTCTAGGAGTAGAAATGAAGTTCTCTCCTCCTTTGACCCTCACACAATACTTTTGCTAATGTAGCTTCAGCAGCGGGAGGTCTGCTTTTCTCCCACTCTGTCCAGAAGAGGCCTCTTTACCTGTTGTAAATTGTCTGCCATAAACATAAAATAAACACTGCAGAAGCCCAGCTGAGTGATGATTAATAAGAAGCTGACAGTGTACCTGGGAAGGCAAGGAAGAGGCAGACAGAGGGAGAAAACAAACATTAAAATTATTTCTTAAGACTGTGTTTATTATTTGAAACAATTATTTTTGTTATTATTTTTTAACTTATCCTACTTTTTTATTTTGAAAATTTTTAAGCCAAAAAATTGAAAGAATGGTATAATAAACATCCATATATCCTTTAAATATGCCCCAAAAAGTTGTTAATTTTGTGCCCCAAATTGCATTACTCATATATATGTATGTATTCATTCATCTATACACACACACACACACACACACACCCACACACCCTCATAAACATGCACAGAGGCAATTTTTTTCAGAATCATTTGAAAGTCAATTGCAGGTCACTTTGGGAGGCCAAAGTAGGTGGATTATTGAGGTCAGGAGTTTGAAACCAACCTGACCAACATGGTGAAACTTCGTCTCTGTAAAAATACAAAAAGTAGCCCGGTGTGGTGGCAGGCACCTGTAAATCCTAGCTACTCGGGAGGCTTGGGCAGGAGAATCGCTTGAACCCTGAATGTGGGGGTTACAGTGAGCTGAGATAGTGCCACTACACACTGCACTCCAGCCTGGGCGACAGAGCCAGACTCCATCTCAAAAAAAAAAAAAAAAAAAAAAAAAGAAAGTCAATTGCAGGTTTCCTAACACTTAAACCCTAAATACTTCAACATACCTCTCTTAAGACTGCAACAGCCAAAAAATCAACTTCAATATCTTCATATATACAGTTTCTATTTTAAATACAGTCATTCTTTGGTATCCAGGACCCCTCAACAAATTCAAAATCTGCAGATGCCTAAGTCTTTTATATAAAAATGGCTTAGTATTACCCCAATTCTCTCTAAAGTATCTTTTGTAGCTGTTTTATTTTTTAAATTCAGGATCTAACGAAGGTTTGTATACTGCATTTGACTATGCCTCTAGTCTTTTTTTTTCATGCAGAACCGTCCCATATACATTCACCTTTTTGTGTTTTCTTCACACTGGCTTTGTTTGAAGAGTCCAGGCCAATTGTCTTATAGAATGCCCCACATTGCAGGCTTGTATGATTGCTTCCTCATGATTAAATTCAGGTGAGCACTTTTGGCAAGAACATACAGAGGTGATAGTTTTGCACCTCTATTTTATCATATTGGGAGGCACATGATATCCTGTTGTTCCGCTGTGTTGGTGACTGCCAGATATCCCATTGGAAATGTGCATTTTCGCTTTGTAATCTGTGGGGTGAAACTTTGAGATGATATGATTCACCCATTCCTCAAATCACAGGTTTTACCATTCATTCATGTTCCTTGCCTGAATCAATTGTTTCATTGGTGGTTGCAAGGTGGTGGTTTTCTAATTATCTATTATATCTTCTAAATTTATTAGCTGGTTTTTAAGAGAGAGATATTTTTTCATCCTCTTTTTTTTTTGGCATCACAACAGACTCATGTTAATTATTTTTAAATTTAACATCTTATATTCTGTTATTGTCATTATTCTTTTGGATTCTTAAGTTATTCCAAATTTGGAGATGCATTTTTTAAGGGAACAAAAATATGTTCCTTTACGTAGATGATAATGTTCAGATAAGGCTTTTTCAAAATTGGCTTGTAGTAGCAACCAATTTGTTGGTTGAGGCATATGTTAAAAATACAGACTCCTGGTTCTCATGTCAGCCTACTGTGTCAGAATCTTGGCAGTGTCACATGTGACTTCAGAATGGTATCCTTTTCTGTCTATCTTATGAAGATTTTCAAACATACACAAAAGCGATGAATAACTTAACGAATATAATGAGAATTTAACAAGAATAATTTAGTGAATTTGCATGTGCTCCTCCCAGCTTCAACAATGAACTTTTTGTCACTCATTCTCTATCTTTTCATCCTCATCAAACACATAATTTGTTGATATATTTGCAGCAAACCAGAGACCCAAAGTTATTTCACCTGTAAATAATTCAGTATGCAGCTCTAATAGATAAGAACTTAAAAAAGTATAATCATCATACCATTATCATCTCTTACAAAATTAACAGTAATTTCTTCCTTTTTTTTTTTTTTTGAGACAGAGTCTCACTCTGTTGCCCAGGCTAGAGTGTCGTGGAGCGATCACGGCTCACTGCAGCCTCGATCTCCTGGGCTCAAGTGATCCTCCCACCTCAGCCTCCGGAGTATCTGGGTCCACAGGCATGCGCCACCAGGCCTGGCTATTTTACAAATTTTTTAATAGAGATAGGGGACCTACCATGTTGCCTAGGCTGTCTTGAGTCCTGGTCTCAAGAGATCCTCCTGCCTTTACCTCTCAAAGTGTTGGGATGACAGGCATGAGCCACTGTGCCCGGCCAATGATTTCTTTATATAATCTAGTATTCAGTCCATATTCAGAGTTCTCCAGTTGTCTCAAAAATATCTATCTTACAGTTGGTTTCCAAACAAGTCTGCACATTGTGTTTTGTTAAGTTTCCTAAGTTTTTTGAACTGCTATATTCCCCTTGCCCTGTTTATTTTTTTCTCCCAACTTTTACTTTTTTGTTTGCTGCTGAAGATACCAGATCATTTGTCCTGTAGTATATCCTATTTTTCCTATTTGGTTGGTGACTTCCTCATGGTGTTATTTATCTTGATCATCTATTCCCTGTGCTTCCTATAAATGGATATTAGATCTAGTGGCTTGCTTAAATGGAGGTTTCAAATTTATTTCTTGAAAATGTCTCAGAGGTGGTACTATTCTGTACTCCCTTCTGTGTGCTAGCTATTATGAGCCACACCATAGCTAGCTCTCATGTATACACATATTCGATGCTAAAATGAGTACATGGGGTCAGGTGGCATCAATGCATTCTCCCTTTATGAAGTTTCCCAGTGACCATTCCCCTAACAGCTTCAGCATCCATTAATGACCATTGCCTCCATGGAATGGGAAGTTTTCAATAAAGCTCCTCAGGTATCTCTTAGTAAATTAAAGATGACAAATTATTACTTTAAGTATTTGTCCAAATGTTTCCAACTCTTTCTCATGACCTCACCTAATCAAGACCTTATATAATCATTAGAGTGGCTCCTGATCAGGAGGATATCAATGACCTACTGAGAATCCCAAGAGAGGAGCTGCAAAGGAATCTTAGCAGCCACAGTTTGACTCACCGTCTGAGGAACTTTGCTGGGGAAAGCTGCAGTATTCAGTTCTTGGTCAAATCTCTGCTCACCCATGTCAATGTACACAACTTTGAATTTGTTATTTTATCTTTATAAGCCTCATATTTCCAGGACAATAAAAACCAACCATGCCTACCTCACAAGGCTGTTGATATGAACAGAGGAGATAAGACATAGAAAACCATTTTGTACACTGTTAACTTTTTATCAAGATGGAATGACCTGAATGTTCACCTTAGGGGAATAAACAAACGAAACAGATATACATCCACACTAGGGAACATTGTGAGCCTTAAAAAGTATGAGGTTGGCTGGGCACAGTGGCTCATGTCTCTAATCCCAGCACTTTGGGAGGCTGAGGCAGGTGGATCACCTGAGGTCAGGAGTTCAAGACCAGCTTGGCCAACATGGTAAAACTTTGTCTCTACTAAAAATACAAAAATTAGCCAGGTGTGGTGGCAGGTGTCTGTAATCCCAGCTACTCAGGAGGCTGAGGCAAGAGGATTGCTTAAACCCAGGAGTAGGAGGTTGCAGTGAGCCGAGATCAAGCCGTTGCACTCCAGCCTGGGCAACAAGAGTGAAACTCTGTCTTCCTCACTCCCCAAAAATGAGGTCCATGTATATGCTCTAACATGAAAAAAATAGGACAAATTGTTAGATGAAAAATCAAATTTCCAAAAATGTACATCAATATACGTGTGTGAATGGAAGTACATAATTTGCTTTCTGTTTTCTATACAAATGTGCATGTATAGAAAAAAGTCTAAAGGAGTATTTACTAACTAGATTTCAATGATTACCTTATGGGTAGAGAGTGGGATGGGGGATGGGACTATTGAAGTGATTATATTGTTTGATAGTTTACAATAAGAGCATATTCATTTAACACTTGTGTAAGTAGAAATAAAGAAAAGTGACGATGATTATTACTGTTACTGCTACGACATTGGTGACGACTACCTTCCCCACACCGCGTGGGTCCTCAACCAGGTGTTCGGGCAGGTTTCAAGGCTGTACATAGTGGCCTCTCCATAGTTCACAAAGGTCTTATGCAGTCTAGGGGGAAAGAACAAACAATGCCTAATTTAAAACATTTTTGTTAAAGGTACAGTTTACTCCCAAAGTGAGTGATTTTTACGTATTTGTGTGTGAGCATGAAGTGTTCTGTCAATTTTCTGACAGTGATCTACTTTATACTTTAACAACTTTCAGGAGTTTGCCTTTTTTGTCATTTTTTTGCAGTTATCCCTTTCACTTCAATATTTAACTGGTTATCATTGGATTTATTCTTCTTGAGTAAAAGGTAGCTGTGCATTGATGTAGGTCTGTGAAGCAGGAAAGGGGATGTGGAGGGGGAGAGGAGGAGGGAGGGGAAGAGGTGGTGTGGGTGTGGCCAGGCCAGTGAGTCTCTCCTTTCCATTGCTGAGGGTTTCAGAACATGAGATACCTGTCCTGGACCAGACCCCTTGCAAAGGTGATATGCAGGATCCTGCCCAGCACCCCTATAGGGTGTGATATCCAAGTTCCAGCCTGCTCCTCTTCCCATGTCCCTCTTCCTCAACCCTTTTAGGGGTGGGGCAGGCCCTGCTGCAGAAACATCTTTGGGTGGAGCAAGTGGGAACAGCAGCAGTTTGCCCAGATCCCAGAAGCACAGCATAAATTGCAGGACTGAGGGGAACAGGCAGGAGAGAGGAAGGGTTCCAGCCTTCTACGGAAGCCAGAGTTGAAATCCCAACATGCCCCTCAGATAGCCAGACATGTGGAGCCAGTCTCTTGAGATCTCTGGGCCTCAGTTTTCTTCACATGCAGTCTGGATTTTGGGGGAGGATACAGTGAGAGATGGATATGGAGATGTGCCGGAACATGGTATTTTTATTACTGCTCACTGTGACAGGCATTTTCAGTACAAATGAGGCCACTCTGCATAGAACGGGCAAGGAGATGAATCTGAGAGTTGCAAATTCAAAAGCTATGGGATCAGACATATGGGATCAGGTATTAGTGATCTGGTGGGTGACAGGATGGATATAAGATACTGTAGGGAGCAGTGGAGACTGTGGTAAACCGGAGCACATGTCCTATTCTAAAAGGGATTGCTCAGGACTTGCCTCTAGAAGAACATTGAAGAAATGAAGGCTCAAGGCAGTTGGTTGTCTAACTGATTAAGAAGGCAGAGATTATTTTTGTTTTGTGAATGTGAGATCTCCAGGTTTTAAACGTTGGCTAAAAAATAAAACTGTGGAAGTCCCCCAAAACATAACTGAAGGCCATAGCCAACTCTTAGGCCATCATTTTATTAGAAAAAAATAAAAGACACGTCATCAGAGAAAAAAAAAATCAGAGAAAGGCTTTCAGGAATGGCCTGATGTCAGAAGCTGATCTGGTGATATAAAAATCCCAGAAAGTTTGAGGGAAGAGAAGATTTGCAAAATGGTTAACAGTGGAATCACGTAGATCTTTGAATACTGGCTCTACCACTTCCCAGCTGTATGACCCTGGACAATGCATTTAAACCTCAGGTTACTCATCTGTAAAATGAGAACAAAAATAGTGCCTACCATAGAGGCTTACTGTGAGGAGTAAA
Organism: Alouatta palliata; assembly: GCA_004027835.1. NCBI lineage: Eukaryota > Metazoa > Chordata > Mammalia > Primates > Atelidae > Alouatta > Alouatta palliata. The sequence continues at coordinate 133,415 of PVKV010000436.1, forward strand.
CACGACTTGCAAGGCGCTTGGAATGGTAATCACAGTGTAATTGCACAATACATTTAACTGCGGAAAGAGTAAATGCTCTTTTTTTTTTTTTTTTTTTTGAGACAGTTTCACTCTGTTGCCCAGGCTGGAGTGCAGTGGCTTGATCTTGGTTCACTGCAACCTCAGCCTCCTGGATTCAAGTGATTCTCCTGCCTTAGCCTCTCAAGTAGCTGGGACAACAGGCATGTGCCACCATACCTGGCTAATTTTTTGTATTTTTACTAGAGACGGGGTTTCACTGTGTCATCCAGATGGTCTCGATCTCCTGACCTTGTGATCTGCCCATCCTGGCCTCCCCAAGTGCTGGGATTATAGGCGTGAGTCACCGTGCCGGCCGAGTGAATGCTTTTAAAAGCATTTTGTGAGCTGGAAAGTGCTCTGAGAGTTAAGTGTGACTGACATTATGCCAGGTACACCTATTTGAGTTATGATAATTTGGCTTTACGGGGAGTTTTATTTACTGTCCCAGCTTTGACTGTTGACTTTCTTCACATTTACGAGGACCTATTAAGAGTAGCTGAGCACTGTGGATCTCCACATTTTTACTGCATTTGTCTTTTCTTTCTGAGATTGTTTTTGCATTAAAGTTGCAAATACATAAACATTGAGTATTATATGTATGCTTTGATAATGACTGATATCATTGTGAATGCTTCTTTTTGGTAAGTATGCTTTTTACTTTTACTAACTTGTTCTGAAAGGAGATTGCATGGAATGAATTACCCTGACAAGGTGTGGGTATTGGAGTGGGAGAAGGCTGGGGATGGGGAGGCTAAAAAGAAAAGAAGAACATCTCTAAGTGTCTCAAATAGTAGGGTCATTTATAGAGTGCTTTTGTGTTTTTTATCACTTCGATGCTTTCAGGTAAGGAGATTTGAGCTCAGAGGGATGCAGGGATTTGACAGTCATCCAGGTTGTTAGCAGCAGTGCTGGATCTGCACCCAGAGTCTCTAACTGGGACTCTTTGTCTCTCTCTCCTCGCCTTCATAGAATCCAGAGTGGCAGGAAGGTGGCCTGGAGCAGTGGCCAAATTAATTGAGTCAGTGGTCAAAAGAAACGCAACACACCCTCAGAGGAGCCCTAGTGCTCGGATGAGAGAGAAGCAGACCTCTGACCTCTGACTGAGGTGGTGAGCACAGTTCAACAGGATGACCATGCAGTGCACGGTGAGGACCCCAATGGCCAGCAGGCTGACAGGACCGACCTGGAGGGAAGAGGAGACAGGGAAGTGAGCCACAAACAATCACTCCCATTCCCTGGCTCTCTCAGCCTGGGTGCTGGGGCCCCTTGCATAATAAAAGTGTCTTTGGGGTGACAGACCCTGCCTGAATGTCCTTGTGCTCCCAGATGCTAGAGTTTGGATACTCTTCTTAGCATCCCTGTAGAGTGGCTGCCCAACTTCTGCTAGGATACTTCCAGTAACAGAGAGCTCATTACCTTCCCATAGAGCCCATGCATTTTCTCATTTTCCTCGAGTTCTACCCATTTAGAGTCCCTCGTGGTAAATTTATTTCTTTTGACACACTCTAGTCCTCACTTCCTCCAAGAGGATTGAGGACCAAGGTGTTCTTATGACTTAGGTCTCTTTCTCTAGCACAGAGTTTATCGACAGGTGCACTATTGACATTTTGGGGCAGATAATCGTTTGTCGTCAGGAGCTGTCTTGTGTATTGTAGGATGTTAAGCAGCTTCCCCCAGCCTCTACCCACTAGGTGTCACAGACCCTTCTCTGCGGATTATGGCAAGCAAAAATGTCTGTAGACATTCTAAAGGTCTTTGGCTGGGGTAACAGGGGCTGGCACAGAGTGATCCCACGTTGAGAATCACTGCTGTAGCGCGTCTGATTTGTCAAATTCCTTTTAAAAAGTGGGGCTGATTACTAATCGTAATCTTCCAGATGTGATCAAAAGGGCCTAAAGAGGAACTCTCCCACATCCTTTGTTCTGAATACTTGTGTCTTTATAGATCTGACCTATCACAAAAGTACAAATGAGGGATCGGGAGCACCACCAGACTCCGCTGGAATGCAGGCTTCACGCAGCAGAGACTCTCATGTCTGGTTTGCTTCTATATTCCCAGGGGCTACAAATGCACAGGGTAGGTAGGTAGGTACTCAATAAATAGTTCTCAAATGAATCAGGGCCAGAGGTTCTGGTGGGAGATGAAGGGTAAAGAAATCATCTAATGATTCTGAGGAAGCAAAGATCAAAGAATAAACGCATTGTCTTAAAAAGCAAATTCCACCCTGGGAAAGATTGCTTGCCTAAAGACCATGCTTTTTGCAGAAGCTCTAAAACCCAGATGATTCCAAAGGGGAGAATCCCATCTCTGGGTTGGAACCACTGAAGACTGGAAGTCATGTCCAAGGAAGTGAGGGTCTCACCTTCTTTAGACATGGGAGCCACTTACCAGGTCTGGAGATAAGATTCACTGCAACTAAATGGAAATTATGTATTTGGCATAAATTCCATTCAATAGATGTTAATGGAAAGTTGCTGTGCGCCAGTCTCTGCAGAGGCCACCATGGGGAGGTACAAAGGGAAATCAGACAGTTTTTGCCCACAGAGCTTTCAGTTATGTGAGGAAGCTGAGTCTATTAAAAAATAAACATGTCGGCCAGGTGAGACGGCTCATGCCTGTCATCCCAGCACTTTGGGAGGCCAATATGGGCAGATCACCAGAGGTCAGGAGTTCGATATCAGTCTGGCCAACATGATGAAAACCTGTCTCTACAAGAAATACAAAAATTAGCTGTGCACAGTGGCCCACACTGTAATCCCAGCTATTCAGGAGGCTGAGGCAGAAGGATTGCTGGAACCCAGGAGGTAGAGGTTGCAGTGAGCCAAAATCGAGCCACTGCACTCCAGCCTGGGCAACAGAGCAAGACTCCGTCTCAATAAATAAGAAAATAAGTAAGTAAGTAAATAAATAAATAAAGTCTTATCTTCGTAAGTGCTTTAAGAATCCCAGGTAAGGTAGATAAAAATGGTAGAAAAACATGAAGTGAGGATGGCATTAATGATCATAGGACAGGGTAAAGTTTTAGAGAGGAGGCAAATTTCAAAAGACAGAAACGAGGGGGCAGGAACAGCACAGGAAAAGACACAGAAGCCAGCTGCTGTGGGGAGAGAGGATTGGTGGGATTGATGGAAGCATCTATCCTCATGTTTAAGGCACTTTTTCATGCGCTATCATGTGGTTTGAAATGGAGTCACATTCAAATGTCTGCAGGGATTGGACTGTTAATGCAAATGAGTGAAGCAGGCTGCACGTGATCCTAGGGAGTGGGGAGAGTTGTGGCAAAGTGGAATCAGATGAGCATGGTGAGTCTTTAAGAGTAATGGTGTGCCCCCTCCAAGGATGCTTAGATTGGTCCAGGTTGGCACCAGGGGATTGATGCCAATAGGCACATTTTCTATTGTAGAGGATATCCCTAAATTGCCCATTGATAACAGTGTGAAGGCTTTCAGGACCTATCACCCCCTTCCCCAAATGAGCAAATCTAGTTCCCATCCCACAGATGCCTCTTACCAATAAGCCGGCATTCTTTATGGCCAGGGGAAGCCCCAGGAGCCCTGTGCCAATGTTGCATTTCAACAAGTGAATCAAAGTTTGCATCGTCCTATGGCGGGGAGAATAGGGAGACAGAGGATACCATCAGTGGAAGGGAAGCATAACCGGAAGCTCAGGCTCCTTCTGGCATCTCCAGAGTGCCTGATGGGAAGAGGGACAAAACCTGATGTGGTGGACTTGGAGACAGCTCTCAGTTCTAGGGCTCTGTCCTGGAACACCTGATACGGGGATGGTGCTAGTTCAAGTGACTCAACAAATATTTGTTTAATTTAATTTCCACTAGGCTCTAAAGGAAATAAAAATTGCTACTATTCTGAATAACACCCTAGTGCTGGTTGGTTCATTAATTCATCCAGTGATTTCTTTCATGAATTATTCTCTCAAATAACATTTATTGTGATCTAATACAAGTCTATCAGTTAGATAGACAATGGGAAAAATTAGTAATAGTTGCCTCAGTTTAGAGTGAGGCATCAGGTTATTTATTAACTTACTAGGAAAAAAAATCTACCATATATGGAATATTTACTGGTTTTAGCTTACTCCTTCATCCATTTGTTCAACCGGCATTCATTGTGAATATAAATTGCGCTCTCTCTCTCTCTCTCTCTCTCTCCCCCTCCCTCTCCATGAATTGCTATATAATATATCCTTGTTAGGCACTGGGTAAACTTGAATAATTTAATACCAATTGTTTCTGTGCATATAGAGTATTATGATGTTTCCAGCAGGGTGCTAGTGCCTAGGGTTCTAAATATTCTTCACACCTGTGCTGGCAGCTCCTGCCCAGGCAGCTCCAATCCTGATGTGAATTGGGGAGGAAGGGTGGGAACAGGATCATGAGAACAGAATCAAAAAGGAACTTAAATAAAAAGTACAGGCACAAGCATTGAACCCAGAGGAAGAGCACTTGATTGTGAGTTCTAACTCTGCTGCTAACCTACTGTGTTTGGTTACTACTTTGGGAAGCCCTTAGCTGCTTAGATCCTGTTTCCCTGCCAAAAAAGGGAGAATAATTTGAGTCTTGTTTATGTCCCAGGAAAGCTGTAAGTCTCAAAAGAGGTGACATGATGAATCCTGGAATCATGAAGTGCTTCACAGATGTGAGCATCATCATCATCACTGCCACCTTTGGTTTCACCTTCACGGTGCTCACCTGTTAGAAAGGGCCTCCTTCAAAAGGAAGAAGAATTGGGATAATAGGAAAAAGGCAAGTATGGGCTGGTTTAAGCAAATAGAGGTGCTGTCTCCACTCAGAACAAAAGGGTGCCTTGAAGACGCCATTGGGAGATACAGACTATGTCTCAGGCTAGGACAGAGATGCTCTTGTGCTGCACTTAAATTGTCTGCAGGTGGCCAGGAGAGCGAAAACCAATGCCCGAGTGAGTCCAGCAGAGACAGTGCTCACGTCTCCTTGTCTTATCCATTAGGGAATCATGGCGAGGGGCTTTGAAGAAGCTGTACCAGGTCTTTGCTATTTCAATCCTGACCAGAGAGTGGGTTGGGTTGAGAGAACAGGTGGATTGCTGGGGACTTTTGTGACTTCAGTCTATTTATCTAACTTCTGTTATGTCAGTCACTTTACCTAAGGATGGAGGGCACCCATTGTCCCTTTACTTCCAAGAGATAACTTTTAGTCCTTGATAAATGTAATTTGTCAATTCTTTAGTAGTAATTTCTCCAAAAGATGTGGTCTCATTTTCCACCCTTTGCCCTCCTTTCCTTTGTCTCTCATTTCTTTCCCACAACAGCACCAACGCCTTGTTCCTACTTGAATCAGATCTTGTGGGAAAGGTGAGAAAGGTTTTGGAGAAACCACTGCGTCTTAGCTGACAGCATTACTCATCTGAGCCTTGAAACATAAATAGATGTTGTGAGCTCCCCTGCGACTTAGCCAATTAGATTTATATTTTTCTTGAAAACTATACAATTGCTATCATAAAAGGAAATTTCAAAATCCCACCAACCACACATTATAATTAGCACTCCTCTGGGTATCTTTATTTGCTTCTAGATGCACAGAAATTTTACATAAGGAGAACAGTTATACATGCTGGATCATCAACTAATTTTCTGTATAAATAAATGTGCTACACATTTTTCATGTCCATAGATTTCCTCCATCACTTGTAATGACTGTATATTATACTGTGATTTATACCCTATGTTAACCTTTCTCTTAATGTTTTCAAGGTTTCAATATTATTAAAACTGCCTTTGCAAAATTATAACTAAGGAAATTATGACAGGGAAAGGAATTAGATCTAACCGACTCCATCTTCCTTCTAATCTTTAAGCTGTCATTGTTTATTCCTGGGCATAGGCTGAACTAACTGTGGGAAGGAATTCAGTTCATGGTTTGACTCTTGATAACAGCCCTTTCCCAAAAGACCCCCTTCTTGCCTGGGGACCATTCTGCCTTTGCAGGACTAATAGATTAACAAATTAGCTGTAAGATTAGAAATTACAGTTTAGGGGTCATCCAGCCTCTGGCTCCAAGAGTCTGAACCTCCCAAGATTGCTTCTGGGGATAACATCACTATCGTGAAACCTAAGATCAATGCTTGAGATATTTTGCAGACCCTGCCCTCCCATGGATCAGCTGAAACCACCCAGACCGGTAATCTGGCTCAACCAGTTCTGCCATCCCACCCAAGAACAGAAAACAGCAAGAAAAACTCACTTCGACCCCCTATCAATTCCCCTGTCTTGGTAAATCGTCTCTGTCTAGGAAGGGGGCAAGGTGAACCCATTGGGTGGTTACATTATAGCAAGTGCTTTGGTAAAAACTTATGCATATTGTGTTATTAGTTCATTAGAAAAAAATTCCTAGAAGTGGTATTATTGATCAAAGGATTTATTTATATTTAATTATACTTTAAAAACCTAGATTGTAATACTCACAGTACAAAACTCAAAACACGATAATCAAAATCTTTATGAAATGAATATAAACTCCTTCTCTGTCTCTCCGCCTCCCAATTTTCTTCCCCAGAGGCAGCCACTGTTGTCAGTGTTGTGTGTGTGTGCATGAGTTGTGTACTTTCAGACAGCATTTGCCAAATAAATATTTGTATGTTTTACACAAATAACATTTTAGGTTTTGACATGCAACATTGCCATCTAGAAAGATACCAATTTAATTCTGCCCAAAAAGATGAGAGAGGGCATTTCCTAGTGTCCTTATCAACACTGGGGATTGTCATTGATAATCTCTTTGCGCCCACAGTTATTACTGATCTGATTACAAGATAGCAGTCTGACTGGCAGTAAGTCCCAGAAGAATAGTTCTGTCGAGATCATGTCCTTTGCAGGGACGTGGATGGAGCTGGAAGCCATTATACTCAGCAAACTAACACAGGAACAGAAAACCAAACACAGCATGTTCTCATTTGTAAATGGGAGCTGAACAATGAGAACACATGGACACAGGGAGGGGAACAAGAAACACACTGGGATTTGTTGGGGATGGGGGAGGGGAAGGGAGAGCATCAGGATAAACAGCTAATGCACGTGGGGCTTGATACCTAGGTGATGGGTTGATAGGTGCAGCAAACCACCATGGCACACGTTACCTACATAACAAACCTGCACATCCTGTACATGTATCCTGGAACTTAAATTAAATTTTTTTAAAAAGAGAGAAGAGTTCCATGTGTCCGAGTCTGGGGCAGTAAAGGTGGAGACATGGAGTTAGCACCTTTTGTTTTCTGGATGGATGGCATGGGGGGTTGGGGAGAAGAGGGAGAGAGAATAATGGCAGATATGTGGGGAGAAGAAGACGGCAGCCTGAGACCATGGAAGAAAGAAAGGGAGGAAGGAAAGGGCAACCAGCCTGAGACAGGAAACTGTTCCTGGAGACAAGGAACACCCTCATGTTGAGGGTGGCTGCTCTAGCTGGGTTCTTTGTAAAAACTGGGAAACAGGGCTAGTAACCAGAGCCACTGGGACTGCCTCCTTAGATTCTGAAGGTTTTATCTTTCATTTATGCATCTCCTGTTAATGAAATAAGAGTGTTAAGGAAACGGACGAAAGAAGACATAGTCCAGAGCTGCAAAAACAGCAGTGCTTGACCTCAGGCCTAGGAGGGCGGTGCGGCCACTTACGACAGTCCAGCTTCCCCAGCAGGATGGACATTCTCTGAAGTAGTGCTACTGCTGCTCTCCGAGGGTGACTGAGATCCGTGGTCCAAGGAGTTCAGCTCCTTGTTGTAGTTCCTTCCAAGCAATGACATCTTCAACACGATGGGTAGGTGGCAGAAGCTCAAGGTTAAGATTCTGAATGAGCCTCTGATGGATCTTTCTCCAGAGAAACCATGGCTGCAGACCTAAGATGCTGGCTCCTAATCCCAAGGATGCCTGCTGCTGGCTGAAGCCTGAAGTGCGTGAATCACTGAAGCAGTGGTGGCAGGAGAAGCTGATGTTGATGATGCGTCACCTGGTTCTTGGGAGACTTAAGAAAGACCCATCTCAGGATGGTCCTCAGTTTCCCTCGCAATTGCTTGCCCACCCACTAGGACTTGCCTGGGCTTTTGGCCTCTCCTAGTTTAGCCCTTGCTGCTGCAGGGCAAAGTGAACAGTGTGACTGGTAGGAAGAAGGCACCATTGGATCGGAGGTCCTGGTGCCTGGATGTGGGGCCAGGCTCAGTGCTTGTCTGTCTTTGGCAAGGAAGAAACCCGAGCTACCTCACAATGGGGGCTGCCCAGCCAATGAGCTGCTGCAGAATCCTGGGATGCAGGTGTGGCCCAACAGAGCATAATCCAGCTATCATGTTCCCTGGGTGGGGTAAAGACTGGCATGTAAGGCCCAGTTTAAATGCCACCTGCTCAGAATTTCTATACAGGAGGCATGTATGGCCTGCCAGTGATTTGGAAGGGAGTGCAAGTCATCTTTAAAAAAATCATTTGTTCAGAAAATATTTATTGAGCACCTGATATATGCTAGAAATTGTTCTCCATGCTGGGAATACATTAGGGTAGAAAGCTTACTACAATCTCTGTTCTCACGGAATTTATGGTCTGGAGGGGCTGGGGGAGACAGACAATAAACAAATCAAATATATCATGTATCTGTTAGTAAAAAATGCTATAGAGAAAATGCAGGCAGTGGTAATAGAAAGTGCCTGCTAGGGGGAGGGTGCAATTTTAGATTGGGTGATCAGAGAGGACCTCACTGAGAAAGTGACATTTGAGCAAAGGGCTGAAGAAGGTGAGGGAGCACAACTCATGTAGGTCTTGGGTAAGAAACTCTGAGCAGAGGGGCAAGAAGTGCAAAGGTCCTCAGGCAGGGGAGTCCCTGGGGTGTTTTAGAAATGGAAATGAGGACATATGGCTGTCTAGGAGTGCACAAAGGAGAAGGGATTCTCCTGGTTTGTGCCTGTTGCCCTGGCATAATTACTAAGGATGCCTCCCTTCATTATAAGAAGCATCCTGCAGCTGAGTGAGGTGGCGCACACCTGTAGACCCAACTACTCAGGAGGCTGAGATGGGAAGATCGATAGAGGCCAGCAAACAACGCTAAAAATAAAATTAAATAGGCTGGGCATGGTGGCTCAGGCCTGTAATCCCAGCACTTTGGGAGGCCAAGGCAGGCGGATCACCTGAAGTCAGGAGTTAGAGACCAGCCTGGCCAACATGGTGAAACTCCGTCTCTACTAAAATACAAAAAATTAGCCATGCTTTGTGGCACATGCCTATAGTTCCAGCTACTTGGGAGACTGAGGCAGGAGAATAGCTTGAACCCGGGAGATGGAGGTTGCAGTGAGCCAAGATTGTACCATTGTACTCCAGCCTGGGCGACAAGAGTGAAATGCCAACTCAAAAAAAAAAAAAAAAAAAAAAAAAAAAAAAAAAAAAAAAAAAAAAAAAAGAATAAAATAAACAGGTATTTTGGAAGAGATATTTTGGTTTGGATGATAAATTACATGGTCACGCTAGAGATGTGGTTAAAGAGGTCATGAAAGTGGGATGGAGTGGGTGGGCAGGATCTTGTAGGCTATTGTAACACCTTTGGATTTTATTTTAAGAGAGATGAGAAATCATGGAGGGTTCTGAGTAGAGAAGTGACATGACTTACATTTTGACAGGACATCTCTCGCCATTTTATTTTGCAAGCAGATTGAAGGGGTGCAGGGGATATCAAATAGGAGGTTATAACAATAATCCAGAAGAGTGTTGCAAGGACCCAGATGTCGGTCTGTAGTGGCTTAAACCAGGGTAGTAGTGAAAGAGATGGTGAGAAATGACTGATTTCTGGATACTTTTAAAGATAAAATCAGGAAGATGTGCTGATGAACTTCAGGTGGGATGTAAAAGACTCCGTCTAAAAAACAAACAAACGAACAAAAACCAAAACACACACACACACAAAACACATAAACACACACACAACAACAACAAACTGGGGGGTGGGGAGAGAGGAATAAGCCCTGTTTTTGGTAAAAGAAAGTCCAATTTATTTCAAAATGGATGCTGAGTCAACAAAAATCATAAGAATTCATTACAGTTTCTTTCATCGTTATATAATACAGTTTCTCTGCATTCTTGGGTCGGTATTTGCGCTGTCCTGTCATTGAGTAGTCTTTTTTGATGCTAGCACCAAACTTTTAATTATGATACTGTGCAATATACTTAGTATCTGATAGAGAAGGTCCACTCTCCTTCCTCACCTTTTTCATAATTTCCCTTCCCACCCCACCTACCTTAATTCTTCCAGATGAATTTGCCAAGTTCCTCCTCCCTCCCAGGAACTCTAGTTGGGCATTTTATTGCGGTAATATTAAATTGATGAATTAAATTGCTCAAAATGACCATATTTACAATACTGAGGTTTACCATCTAAAGTATGTTATGACTCTATGTTTATGCAAGTCTTGATTTATGCCTCAGAGTTTAATTTTTTCACAAAAACAGAGCACATTAAAATATATGTTTCTAGATACTTTTGTTTTCTTTTGCTACTATGTACGTGACTTTGACCCCTCCCTTCCAATTTTACTTCTTGATGATTATTAGGATGCAGGAAAGACAATCATTTTACAGATTTCACTTTGTTACTGTCCACTTCACTGATTCCTTTTGCTTCTAACAGCGTATGATTGATTCGTTAGAGCTTTCCAGGCAATGACATAGTGACATCAAACCCTTTTCTACTCTCACGCTTTATTTTTCAACCCCTCTCAGTATTTTCTTGTTAACTGCAATGCTTATGTTGAGATTAGTTTCTTCCTCCTTGTAATTTTATAATATCGAGGCTTCTTTGATAATTTGGACTGTATCATGACATTTCATTAAAGCTTTTTCTCAGAATCTATAAGTGACCATTCCCCCCACCCAGCTGAATCTTAAATGTTATCTATGGTAATGGATTTGTTAGTATGAAATCATTTTGGGATTTGGGAAAGCTCCATGGCATCTTGTTCTTTTAAAATACATTATCAGGTTCTGATTGCTATTGTTCTAAGATGCTTGTATTCGTTGATAGCACAATAATCTACAATAAATAGATACGGAAGATGTTTGTATTCATATTTAATTTGGTCATAATTTTTGTGCGTGCTTTGTTCAATTTTGGTATCAGAATAAGGACCCTTTTGAATAAAAAAAAAAAATTGGGCAGACTTTTTTCTCTCTCTACACCCTGGGAGAGTTTAAATAGCACCAGGTGGTACGGCAGGGTGTCAGGGACAGCCTGCTTCGCCCCGATTCACCATCCGGCCTCCAGACTCCCTCCTCATTTCATGCTGATTTCTTATTTGTAGAGGGGTTGTTGGATTTCAAATTTCAAAAAAAATTTGTAATTCACTGGCCACATTTTTTTCTGTTTTCTATTTTGGGTTTCTTCATGTTTTAAATTCTTTTTTTCATTTTTGATTTTTGGAGGTATATAGTAGGTATATATATTTATGGGGTACATGAGACCTTTTGATACAGGCATACAAAGTGAAATAGGCATATCATGGAGAGTGGGGTATCCATCCCCTTAAGCATTTATCCCTTGTGTTACAAACAATCCAATTATACTTTTAGTTACTTTAAAATGTACTATTAAATTATTATTGACTATAGTTACTCTGTTTTGCTATCAAATAGTATGTCTTCTTCAATTTCCTTGTATCCATTAACCATGCCCACTCCCACCACTACCCTTTCCATCCTTCTATTCTTTATGTCCATGAGTTTAATTGTTTTGATTTTTAGATCCCACAAATAAATTAGAACATGTGATGTTCGTCTTTCTGTTCCTGACTTATTTCACCTGACATATTGATATCCAGTTCCATCTATGATATTGCTAATGACAGGAACTCATTCTTTTTCATGGCTGAAAAAGAATTGCACACACTCCAAATGTGTGTACGTACCACATTTTCCTTATCCATTGATCTATTGATGGACACTTAGGTTGTTTCCAAATGCTGGCTATTGTAAAACATGGGAGTGCAGATATCTCTTCAATATACTGAATTCCTTTCTTTTGAGTATATACCCAGCAGTAAGATTGCTGGACCATAGGGTAGCTCAATTTTCAATTTTTTGAGGAACATCTAAACTTTTCTCCATAGTGGCCGTACTAACTTACATTCCCACCAATACTTATATGACGGTTCCCTTTTCTCCACATCCTTGCCTATCTTTTCTATATAAGCCATTTTAACTAAGGTATTAAAATAAAATCTCATTGTAGTTTTGATTTGCATTTCTCTGATGATCAATGATGTTGAACACCTTTTCCTATGTCTATTTGCCATTTGTATGTCTTCTTTTGAGTAATGTCTATTCAAATATTTTGCCCATTTTGATTGGATTATTATAGTTTTTCTTTTTCTTTTTCTTTTCTTTTTTTTCCTTTTTTTTTTTTTTTTTTTGATATGGAATCCTACTCTTTTTGCCCAGACTGGAATGCAATGGCGTGATCTCGGCTCACTGCAACCTCCACCTCCCAGGTTGAAGTGATTCTCCTGCCTCAGCCTCCCGAGTAGCTGGGATTACAAGTGTGCAGCACCAAACCCGGCTAGTTTTTTTATTTTTAGTTGAGACAGGGTTTCACTGTGTTGCCCAGGCTGGTCTTCAACTCTGACTTCACGTGATCCACCCACCTTGGCCTCCCAAAGTGCTGGGAGTACAGGCATGAGCCACTGTGCCTGGCTGATTTTTTTCAATAGTGTTGTTTGAGCTCCCTATATATTTGGGTCGTTAATCCATTTTCAGATGAATAGTTTGCAAATATTTTCTCTCATCCTGTGGGTTGTCTCTTTACTTTGTTGTTTCCCTCATTGTGCAGAACATTCTTTTTATTTTATTTTATTTTATTTTATTTTCTGAGACAGGATCTCACTGTCACCCAGGCTGGAGTGTAGTGGCATAATCATGGCTCACTGTAGCCTTGACCTCCCCAGGCTCAGGTGATCCTCCCACTACAGCCTCCGGAGTAGCTGGTACTATAGGCACACACCAGCACAACAAGCTAATTTTTCTCTTTTTTGTAGAGATGAGGATTTACCATGTTGCTCAGGCTGGTCTGAAACTACTGGGCTCAAGTGATTGGCCCACCTTAGCCTCCCAAAGTGTGAGGATTACAGGCCTGGGCCACTATACATGGCCGCAGAAGTTAACTTGATGTGATCCCATTTGTCCTTTTTTGTTTTAGTTGCCTGTGCTTGTGGGGTATTACTCAAGATATTTTTGCCCAGACCAATGTTTTTGAGATTTTCCCCAATGTTTTCTTATAGTAGTTTCATAGTCTGAGGTCTTAGATATAAGTCTTTAATCCATTTTGATATGATTTTTGTATATGGTGAGAGATGGGGGTCTAGTTTCATTCTTTAGCATATGGATATCCAGTTTTCCCAGCAGCATTTATTGAAAAGACTCTCTTTTTCCCAGTGTATGTTCTTGGGAAAAAATGAGTTTGTCAAAAATGAGTTCACTGTAAGTGTGTGGATTTGTTTCTGGATTCTCTATTCTGTTCCATTATTCAATTGTCTGTTTTCATGTTAGTATCATGCAGTTTTGGTTACTATATCTCTGTAGTATAATTTGAAATCAGGTAATACAATTTAATCCTTGCAATAATCCTGTGAGGTACACACTATCATAGTGAGACCTCATCTCTACAAAACTTAAAAAAGTAACCAAGCATGGTGGCACGTGCCTATAGTGCTGTAACTGCCAATTGTCCCACCCCCTGCTAGCCCTCCCCTACCCCCAACCCCCCCCAACAGGCCCCAGTGTGTTACGTTCCGCTCCCTGTGTCCATGTGTTCTCATTGTTCAATGCCCACTTATGAGTGAGAACATGCAGTGTTTGTTTTTCTGTTCTTGTGTCAGTTTGCTGAGAATGATGGTTTCCAACTTCATTCATGTCCCTACAAAGGACATGAACTCATCCTATTTCTTTTTTTTAATAACAGAGAAGATAACCTTAAACTTCAAGGATGGATAGGGTGATTGATAGCGGAGCAGGGTGGGAGAGAAATGTTTCCAGAGAGGATGATCATGTTGCCAACACTTAGAACAGATCAGTGGAAGTCCTTTGGGTTTGCTGATAAAACAGAGCTCAAGGTGGAAATGACAACCTATCCTCTGGCAAAGTGGACTGTGAACCCCGGCACAGGTTCTGAGTGTCCTGTTGCCCAACAGGAACTCTAAAGGCTATGGGATCTGGGTGTGGACCACCAGTCTTTCCTCCATCTGAGTGGACTTGTGCTCATGAAGTAGCTTTAGGAAGTCTAGCAGATAGAAAGTAACATACAGAAAGAGCAGACCAGAACTTGGGAACTTGGGGGCACAGGAAAGAAGAAGGATGAAAATAAGCAGAACAGGGTTTTTTCAAATGTTCTCTTAGCGCTGAGGCTGACACAGGTGTAGATCATTCCCATAAACCACAGAGAGTTTGTTGAGAAACTCTCCTCTACCCATCTTTGGGACTATAGATCCTCAACGTCTATTTAGTTATCTAGGTGCATTTTCTCAACTTTAGGAATTCTGCGGGGAGGGGAGACAGCAGTCACCACCAGTAAGATTGAGGTGATGTCTCAGGTTGGCTTGCCCCTGGCTGCCAGCCAAGATCAGACAGAAGCACAGGTGCTGTAATGTCCAGGCAGCAGAACAGAGTGGAAGGAGGTTGAGACTCAGTCCTAGAAGACTCAAGTTCTACTCAAAGCCCACTCAGATGGCATCACCTGTGGAAAGTCTTCCTTGGTGCTCCAGAATAGGCAGTGTCCTTTGCCCTGAGATGGACGTATGATGGTATTTACTTAGCTGATTACCTGTTACTCTTCCCCAATGGACAGCAGACTGGCTGCTTGAGAGCAGGGATTCTTTTCTCATTAATCAGTGCATCCTCTTTAGAATGATGTATTAGTTATCTTTCGCTGCATAAAACCTTCCACTCTCTATGGATTAAAATTACAAACATCTTTAGTATTTATCACAGTTCTGTGGATTATCTGTACAATTCTTATGGTCTGGGTCAGCCTGACTGGGGTTGGATATAGTCTAGGATGTCTTTATACATGTGTCTGGAAGTTGGCAGGCTGGCTGATCTGTGGACAAGGCTCAACTTGGATCATTCATTGTGTTCCACATGATCTCTGATCCTCTGGTAGGCTAGCCCAGGCTTCTTTACTTGGTGGCCTTAATTCCATAGAGCAGCAAGTGATGTAAGTCCTGATCCACAGACTGTTACCAAACCTCTGACTGCATCACATTTACTAATGTCCCATTGCCCAAAGCAAGTTACAAGGTCAAGATCAAATTTAAAGGGGAGAGGCCAGGTGTGGTGGCTCACACTTGTAATCCTAACACTTTGGGAGGTCGAGGAGGGCAGATCCTCCGAGATCAGGAGTTCCAGACCAGCCTGGTCAACATGGTGAAACCCTGTCTCTACTAAAAATACAAAAATTAGCTGGGCATGGTGGAGGGTGCCTGTAATCCCAGCTACCTGGGAGGCTGAGGCAGGAGAATTGCTTGAACCCGGGAGATGGAGGTTGCAGTGAGCTGAGATTGAGCCATTGCACTCCAGCCTGGGCGACAGAGTGAGACTCCATTTTAAAAAAGACAGACAGAGAGAGAGAGAGAGAGAGAGAGAGCAAAAAAAAATTTAAGGGGTAGAGATACAGATTTCATCTCTTCATAGGAGGAGCTGCAAAGTCACATTATCAAGAGGAGTTTATGGTCATTTTTGCAATATTCTACAAAACCTTGTTTGGTACACAGTAGGTAATCAAAACGCATGTTGCAAGAATTAAGAAGTAAAGTCTATTCAAATAATTTTCACATTCACCTCTCATCCCTCCCCATTGGCACATCTACTTCCATGCCTCCTACTCATTGTTGGGATCTTCAAATTGGGAGAATATTCTCTAATGGTTTGAAACATTTGTTGCCTCTAACTTAGTATGCGTGGCTCATTTCTATCTGAGTTTCTTCACACTGGTCATCTTGTCCTTACCCATCTCAACACTGGAGCCACGCACTACTTTCTGGCTTGTGGAATATGTACCCACTCTTAGTGTTTGCTTTTTGAACAGACCCAGAAAAGGGAAAACCCGTTGTCTGCCAAAGCATGGACAGCCTTAGTTGGCTGCACTTCCTTCTGCCAGTTGCTGCCACTTGGGGCCCTCTGGTGGCTTCTTTTTGCATAGCTCCACGCTAGGTATGAAATTCACTGTGCTGATTATCATAAGGTGGGGTAGAACCCAGGGCCTTCCAAGGGAAAGCTCACAATGTAGTGGAATGCCACAGATGAAAAGAAGAAGAAATAAACAAAATAAAGTTTTAAAAAATTACCATTTAGAGCTTGTAGCCGGTGAGTCCTTTCTTGTTTCACCATGACTTGCCCCAGAGAAAAGGCAAAGCAGTGACATAAAGACAATGTATGTAAAAGAGATCTGGCTGGGCACAGTGGCTCACGCCTGTAATCCCAGCACTTTGCGAGGCAGAGGCGGGAGGATCACCTGAGGTCGGGAGTTTAAGACCAGCCTGACCAACACGGAGAAACTCCGTCTCTACTAAAAGTACAAAAAGTAGCTGGGCATGGTGGCACACGCCTGTAATCCCAGCTACTCAGGAGGTTGAGGCAGGAGAATCACTTGAACCTGGGAGGCCGAGGCTGTGATGAGCCGAGACTTCATCATTGCCCAAGAGTGAAAATCCATCTCAAGAAAAAAAAATAGATTCGTTTCATTAAAAGTCGTGTGCTGTACACAGGTCCACAGAAGGGTGACCCTGTGTCCCAAAAAACAAAACAAAACAAAAGTCATGTGCTGGTGGGCAAGGAGCAGTGCCATACTCACTGATTAAAAGTGGTGGAGTTGGAAAAGGGGAGAGAGTCTCCTGACTTGAGCAGCTCATCCAGGGCCTGGTACGTCCCCACCACAAAGCCCAAGAAGCCCAGGATGCTGATCAGGGCGTCCTTGAAGATGGTGAGGGGGCTTATGCCCTCTGAGTAGAAGGTGGTGACCTCCAGGAGGGGTGGGATGATGAGGGCCAGGGCGCTGCTGCTCACGGAGCCCACCAGGGCGAGGACCAGGTCCAGGCGGGGGATGAAGATGGCCAGGAGGCCTGCATGGAGAGAACAGGGGACAGATGGAGAATTCGAGGCTTAGCCAAACTTTGAAAGTTTGTTCTTAAAATCCTCTTCTTGGCTGGGTGCAGTGATTCACACCTGTAATCTCAGTAGTTTGAGAGGCCAAGATGGGCAGATCACTGAAGGTTGGGAGTTCAAGACCAGCCTGTCCAACACAGTGAAGTCCTGTTTCTACTAAAAATACAACAATTAGCCAGGTGTGGTGGTGGACGCCTGTAATCTCAGCTACTCAGGAGGCTGAGGCAGGAAAATCGCTTGAACCTAAGAGGCAGGGGTTACAGTGAGCCAAGATAGTGCCACTGCATTCCAGCCTGGGCGACAAAGTGAGGGCCTGTCTCATTAAAAAAAAAAAAAAAAAGAAGAGGCAGAGAGGAAACAAGGTGGCTGAATATACACAACTCCAGTGCACAACACCGCGAGAGAGACGCAGAAATTGAGAGATCTCCTAGCTCCAACCAAGGTACCAGGTGCATTTCAACAGGTCTGGCCAGACAGTGAGCAAAGCCCAGACAGGGCAGACTGAGGTGGGGAGGGGTGCTGCTTCACCCACAGAGTGCATCTGACCAGTGAGTTGGAGGCTTCCCCCCCAGCACCCTGGTCCAGATACAGCGTTTCCCCCAAAGCCTCAGAAATCCACAGAACAGGGGATCTTTGCCAGTCAAGCACTGGGAATTACAAGTGCAGAGTTGAATAATAATCCAGGACGGTGTCCTGGATTGTTGCACAGATCTAAGCAAACGCATAGGCCCATGAGCTGACTGGGAGAGCCTGCGGATCGAGCTGTTGCCCCCTCCCCCTGCTCGGAGAGAGGGAGCTGAAAGCGGGGCGATGGATGGTGCAGCAGGGCAGGTCCCTACCCTCCCCCACAAACCCCAGAGGGCTGAAGCACTAACTCTAGCAGGTTACACAGCCAGTGCCTCAGTTTGAGCTGAACCCTGAATGATCCAGCTCCGTGGAGCAAAGGCACAACCCACCATTAAAGAGGCAAGACTAAGCCTAACAAAAAACACAGGAAGCCTATGTAGCACAACCTAGCAGAGCCTCCAGGTCAGCAGAAGGGGCGGGCCTAACCTCCCAGTGTGAGCAAAAAAGACACAGGAAGCCTACCTAGTAACCTGAAGGAATCCCTGGAAACCCACCTCAACAGGCAGACAAGTGACCTTATCAAGTAGCTCCCTGAGATCAGAGATAGATAAATCCATGAAGATGGGAAAAAAACAGTGCAAAAAAGATGAAACCATCAAAGACCAGAACACCTCTTCTCCTTCAAGGGATAACAACTCCTCATCAATATGTGAACACCACATGACTGAGAAAGAGTGCGACGAATTGACAGAAATAGGCTTCAGAAGGTGGGTAATAACAAACTTTTCTGAGCTAAAGGAACACGTTCTAACTCAATGCAAAGAAACCAAAAACCTTGAAAAAAGGTTAGACAAAATGCTAACTACAATAACAAGCTTAGAGAAGAACATAAACGACTTGCTGGAGTTGAAAAACACAGCACAAGAACTACATGAAGCAAACACAAGTTTTAATAGCTGAATCAATCAAGCAGAAGAAAGGATATCAGAGATTGAAGATCAACTCAATGAAATAAAAAGAGAAGATAAGAGAACAAAGAGTGAAAAAAAAATGACCAAAGCCTCCAAGAAATATAGGATTATGTGAAAAGACATAATCTATGCTGGATAGGTGTACCTGAATATGATGGGGAGAATGAATCCAAGCTAGAAAACAAGCTCCAGGATATTATCCAGGAGAACTTCCCCAGCCTAGCAAGGCAGTCCAACATTCAAATCCAAGAAATACAGAGAACTCCACAAAGATATTCCTCAAGAAGAGCAACTCCAAGGCACATAATTGTCAGATTCACCAGGGTTGAAATGAAGGAAAAAATGTTAAGAGCAGCCAGAGAGAAGGGTCAGGTCACCCACAGAGAGAAGCCAATCAGACTCACAGCAGATCTCTCAGCAGAAACCCTACAAGCCAGAAGAGAGTGAAGGCCAATATTCAACATCCTTAAAGAAAAGAACTTTCAACCTGGAATCTCATAACCAGCCAAACTAAGCTTTATAAGTGAAGGAGAAATGAAATCCTTTACAGACAAGCAATTGCTGAGAGATTTCGTCACCACCAGACCTGCCTTACAAGAGCTCCTGAAGGAAACACTAAACACAGCCACTGCAAAAGCACACCAAATGGCAAAAACCAAAAATGCGATGAAGAAACTGAGTCAACTAATGGGCAAGAAAACCAACCAGTAACAAAATGGCAGGGTCAAATTCACACATAACAATTTTAACATTGAATGTAAATGGCCTAAATGCCCCAATCAAAAGACACAGACTGGCAAACTGGATAAAAAGTCAAGACCCATTAGTGTGCTGTATTCAGGAAACCCATCTCACATACAAAGACGCATATAGACTCAAAGGGAAGGAAGAAGATTTGCCAAGCAAATGGAGAACAACAACAACAACAACAAAAAAAAAACAGGGGTTGCAATCCTAGTCTCTGATAAAAGAGACTTCAAACCAACAAAGATCAAGAGACAAAAAAGGGCATGACATAATGGTAAAAGAGTCAATCCAACAAGAAGAGCTAACTATCCTAAATATATACACACCCAACACAGGAGCACCCAGATACATAAAGCAAGTTCTTAACGACCTACAAAGAGACTTAGACTCCCACGTAATAATAGTGGGAGACTTCAACACTTCACTGTCAATATTAGACAGATCAACGAGACAGAAAATTAACAATAACATCCAGGAGTTGAATGCAGAGCTGAACCAAGCGGACCTAATAGACATATACAGAACTCTCCACCCTAAATCCACAGGATATACATTCTTCTCAGCACCACATTGCACTTAATCTAAAACTGATCACATAATTGGAAGCAAATCACTTCTCAGCAAACGCGAAAGAACGGAAATCATAACAAACAGTCTATTAGACCACAGCACAATCAGATTAGAACTCAGGATTAAGAAACTCACTCAAATCTGCACAACTACTTGGAAACTGAACAACTTGCTTCTGAGTGTCCACTGGATAAACAATGAAATGAAGGCAGAAATAAAGATGTTCTTCAAAACCGATCAGAATGAAGACACAACTTACCAGAATCTCTGGGACACCTTTAAAGCAGTGTCAAGAGGGAAATTTATAGCAATAAATGCCCACATGAGAAGGAAGGGAAGATCTAAAATTGACACCCTATCATCAAAATTGAAAGAGCTAGAGCAGCAAGATCAAAAAAACTCAAAAGCTAGCAGAAGACAAGAAATAACTAAGATCAGAGCCAAACTGAAGGAGATAGAGACACAAAAAACCCCTCAAAAAATCAATAAATCCAGGAACTGGTTTTTTGAAAAGATCAACAAAATAGACCACTAGCCAGTCTAGTAAAAAAGAAAAGAGAGACGAATCAAATAGATGCAATAAAAAATGATACAGGGGATATCACCACTGATTCCCCAGAAACACAAACTACCATCAGAGATCACAAATGACTCTATGCACACAAACCAGTAAACCTGGAAGAAATGGATCAATTCCTGGGCACTTGTACTCTACCAAGACTAACCCAGGAAGGAGCTGAAACCCTGAATAGACCAATAACAAGGGCTGAAATCGAGGCAGCAATCAATAGTCTACAAACCAAAAAAAGTCCACGTCCAGATGGGTTCACAGCCGTATTCTACCAGACGTACAAAGAGGAGCTGGTTCCATTCCTTCTGAAACTGTATCAAACAATACAAAAAGAGGGAATCCTCCCTAACTCATGTTATGAGACCAACATCATCCTGATACCAAAACCAGGCAGAGACTCAACTGAAAAAGAAAACTTCAGGCCAATATCCATGATGAACATTGACACCAAAATCTTCAGTAAAATACTAGCAAACTGAATGCAACAGCACATCAGAAAGATTATTCATCACGATCAAGTAGGCTTTATCCTGGGGGTGCAAGGCTGGTTCAACATATGCAAGCTCATAAACGTAATCCATTACATAAACAGAACCAAAGACAAAAACCATGATTATCTCAATAGATGCAGAGAAGGCCTTTGACAAAATTCAACAGTCCTTCATGCTAAAAACTCTTAATAAACTAGGTATTGATGGAACATACCATAAAATAATAAAAGCTATTTATGACAAACCCACAGCCAATATCATACTGAACAGGCAAAAGCTGGAAACATTCCCTTTGAAATCAGTCACTAGACAAGGATGCCCTCTCTCACCACTCCTATTCAACATAGTATTGGAAGTTCTAGCCAGAACAATCAGGCAAGAAAAAGAAATAAAGTATATTTAATTAGGAAAGGAGGAAGTCAAACTGTCTCTATTTGCAGATGACATGATTGTATATCTAGAAGATCCCATTGTCTCAGCCCAAAATCTCCTGAAACTGATAAGTAACTTCAGCAAAGTCTCAGGATACAAAAGCAATGTGCAGAAATCACAAGCATTCCTATACACCAATAACAGACTGAAAGAGAGCCAAATCAAGAGTGAACTCTCATTCACAATTGTTACAAAGAGAATAAAATACTTAGGAATACAACCAACAAAGGATGTAAAGGACCTCTTCAAGGAGAACTGTAAACCACTGCTCAATGAAATAAGAGAGGAAACAAACAGATGGAAAAACAGTCCATGCTCATGGTTAGGAAGAAACAATATCATGAAAATGGCCACATTACCCAAAGTAATTTATAGATTCAATGCTATCCCATCAAACTACCAATGACCTTCTTCACAGAACTGGAAAAAACCACTTTAAACTTCATATGGAACCACAAGAGACCCCACATAGCCAAGACAATCCTAAATAAAAAGAACAAAGCTGGAGGCATCACAGTGCCAGACTTGAAACTATATTACAAGGCTACAGTAATCAAAACAGCATGGTACTAGTGCCAAAACAGAGACATAGACCAATGGAACAGAACAGAGGCCTCGGAAGCAGCACCACATATCTACAACCATCTGATCTTTGACGAATCTGACAAAAGCAATGGGGAAAGGAGTCCCTGTTTAATAAATGGTGTAGGGAAAACTGGCTAGCAATGTGCAGAAAGCAGAAACTGGACTCCTTCCTGTCACCTTACACTAAAATTAACTCCAGATGGATTAAAGTTTCAAACATAAAACCTAACACCATAAAAACTCTAGAAGAAAACACAGGCAAACCATCCAGGACATAGGCATAGGCAAGGACTTCATGACTAAAACGCCAAAAACAATAGCAACAAAAGCCAAGATAGACAAAAGGGATCTAATTAAACTTCAGAGTTCCTGTACAGCAAAAGAAAAAATCATTAGGGTGAACCAGCAACCAACAGAATGGGAAAACATTTTTGCAATCTACCCATCTGACAAAGGGCTAATATCCAGAATCTACAAAGAACTAAAACAGATATACAAGAAAAAACAAACAAACAGACCCATTCAAAAGTGGGCAAAGGATATGAACAGACACTTCTCAAAAGAAGACATATATGAGGCCAACAAACATAAGAAGAAATGCTCATCATCACTGGTCATTAGAAAATGCAAATAAAAACCACACTGAGATATCATCTCATGCCAGTTAGAATGGCAATCATTAAAAAATCTGGAGACAACACATGATGGAGAGGATGTGGAGAAATAGGAACACTCTTACACAGTTGGTGGGAGTGTAAGTTCCTTCAATCATTGTGGAAGACAGTGTGGTCATTTCTCAAGGATCTTGAAATAGAAATTCCACTTGACCCGGCAATCCCATTACTGGATATATATCCGAAGGACTATAAATTGTTCTGTTATAAAGACACATGCACACGTATGTTCATTGCAGCACTATATACAATAGTAAAGACCTGGAACCAACCCAAATGCCCATCGATGATAGGCTGGACAGGGAAAATGTGGCACATATACACCATGGAATACTAGGCAGCCATAAAAAATGATGAGTTTGTGTCCTTTGTAGGGACTTGGATGAATCTGGAAACCATCATTCTCAGCAAACTGACACAAGAACAGAAAACCAAACACTGCATGTTCTCACTCATAGGTGGGTGTTGAACAATGAGAACATGTGGACTCAGGGAGAGGAGCATCATCACATACTGGGGGTAGTTGTGGGGGGTAGGAGAGGGACACCAGGGGGTGGGGAGCGTGGGGAGCGATCACATGGGGAGAAATGCCAGATATAGATGAAGGGGGAATAGAGGCAGCAAACCACCTGGTTATGTATGCACCTATGCATGACCTGCACATGTATTCCAGAACCTAAAGCAAAAAAAAAAAAAGAAGAAAAAAAATTCTCTTCTTAAAAAATAAACCAGTTGTTTCTCAGAATTCAATGACAAAAAGTAAAAGTTGAAAGTCCTCCAATTTCCCTAATCATATGCCCTAGAAGTTACACATTAAAAATTCAACCAGGTGCAGTGGCACATTCCTATAGCATAAACTATGCAGGACGCTGAGGCAGGAGGATCTGGGAGTTCAGGGACAGCCTGAGTAACATAGTGAGACCCCATCTCAAAATAACAACAACAATAGCATTTGGCATGTCTCTGTCTGACTGTATTCATTCATATTGTTGGGAGGAAAAACTTTTCCTCTACCAACCTGGGGTCAGTGGTTGGGGGGTCTGTGAATTTAACTGACAATAGGTAAGATTAACAAGAGAAAAGACAAACTGAATTTATAAGCTCCAGAGCCTTGAGACGAATTGGCTTCCAGAACAGCCAAAGACACGCTCTTAAAAAGGGGAAAAGGAGGCAGGAGGAAGGATTTATGGAAGAACAAAAGGAAGATATGACAGTTTCAGATAAAATTTGTTAAGCAGTTAGTAATTCCAATGATAATGCTAAGTCCCTTTTCTGGCTCTAAACCTCCCAAAGAAGAAATTTATGGCAACTGTATTTTTCAGGAGGTCCTGCTTACAAAAGAAATATAGATAAAGTTTTTCTCTGCAGCTTCTTTTGCTCAAATGTTTTTAGCTTAAAATAATCTTTATGCTACTGAGTTGCGTTTTGGATCCTTACACAGTCAACAAAACTTAAGCTCTTACTTAATAAATAACACTAAATAAAAGTGCTGAGAACCATTCAAACTCTTTGGAATATATCAATGTACAAACTGTCAATGTTTGGACTATCAAAGTTTGTATCAATGCACAAATTTTTTAAAAGTCTTGTCTTTTTTAAAAATGCCTAGCATTTTAATAAATAAAATAATAATAAAAATAAAATAAATAATATTTTTAAAATGTCTAGTGTTTTAATAAATCATTAACATGAGTATAAGAACCTCTTACTTGCAAACAATTAGAATGTGAAATCATTTATAGTACAAAGAAGTCTTCAGTTGGAAGAAAACCCACAAGGTGGATACCTTAAAGAAGTGTCTTCTCCAGGTTTTATATACATGTCAGAAAACATCTAACAAAGAAACACGAAAAGTTAAAAATTTTGAAATTGTATTTTTTTAGCAGGACGTTTGCCAGACCTGGGCTTTTACATTTTTTATTGTATTTGATGAAAAATGTTCCTGGTCACCAAGAAATCCCAGGAGTCTTGACCAGGCCTCCTTTGGAGGAGGAGTGTAATGGAACAGAACAGGTCTGGAAGGCAGGAGTCTGGTTCTTCCCTGTGTGGCCTTGGCCGAGTCCCACCCCTTCCTCAGTTTGTTTCCTCTGCTGAAAAATAGAGATGAATGCTACTATCCTTTTAGGCATTATGATTCATTCCACATAGGATATAAAAGTCTTCAATGAGGTTACTCATGTAAAGCACTCAGAAGAGTTATCTTTGCTATTACTCCAAGTTATTTACTCATAGATGTTAATTGAGACAATGCATGAAGTGTAATTTAGGCTTAAGGGATTGTTATCTTTATACAGCAAATTCCTTGATCTGTCTGGAATCTCTAAGATACTGGATGGTTCCTGCCTTCAAGGTCAAATTGAGAATGAATCACTTCAAAAGAAGAAAATCAGTGTCGAATAAATGCTGTGGGCTGGCCTAGAAACGCGAAAATCAAGAGCCGCTTAAGCCAGTTAGTCTCAGGGGATTCAGCAGCTGCTGCAGGCCAAGACGCAGCCACTGAGAAGGTGTCCAAGTGTGAGCAAAAAACCTGGAGGCTGAAGCTGGCCAAGGAAGCAGCTGAGGCTGAAACTGAACAGCACTGCCTGCAGAGGGAGAAAGAGTTCCAGACCAAGGAAGCCGCTGCCCTGGAATCCCACAGCAGCCGCAGCACTGAAGTGGCACAGGAGGCTCAGGGGAAGAGGACCAGCCTCCAGACCTACTTCCAGCAGAATGGGGGCGAAGGCTTGGATAGCTTCCTGGCTTTTGTCTGTGACGCCTGGACAGAAATCCATGAAAACTGCTGCATAAATGAAGAGGAGCAAGAAAAAGAAGCGCCTGTACCATAGACTGGCATTTTAGATACCCTCAGGGAATATGAAGCTTGAGTTATATTCTTATGAAAAGGCATTAAATGATTTCTGTGTATTATATAGCAGGTTCCTTCACTTCTGGGACAATATAAAATATAGCTTCTTTGTACAGAGTTAGAACTTATCTATAGATTTTCTGTTTACATTGTATTTCATACAAATTTAATGGGTATATGTTATCTGTTTTCCTATGCTTTTTAGCTCAAGTAACATATGTATCAATGTTGACTTTTTCTTTCTTATATCTAGTAAAAAAAAGTTCTTTGAAGAAAGAAAGAGATTAATAATTTTTTTTTCCTGTAGCGCTTTCTTGAATGTCAGGGACTCTATCTATGAAAAAATAGTAAATAGTTATCTGTAATCCGCATGAAGCAGCAGCCAGCCTTAAATTAGTCCCTTCCTGCTAAGGGTTAGAATAATGAATGTCAGGATAACTGTTTGAGCTGCTTTTAGTTTCTCTTAATCAAAATTACTAGATGGTAGAATTCAAGAACTTGTTACATGTTATTACTTGGTGTACTGATAATCATCTAAAAGTAACATTTTGTCATGCAAAAAGAAAAAAAAAAGAATTTTCTAACTGTCCCTGGACAGATGAATGGATACAGAAAATGTACATACCGTGGAATACAATTCAGCCTTATAAAGAAGACACTTTTGCAATGACAACCAAAAGGCATCTTAGGGACAGTGGGCCACCTCCAGTCTATAAAGGAGTCTCTAGCCGTCTCCTCCAGCCTCTGGTGGAATACTTGCAGAAAGGGGCACTCCAGGTCATGGGGGCTGCTGTGAGCCGGGAAGTGGGACTGTCCTCAGCCAATCGGCAAGCAGAGGGCCGTCCAGGGGTCAAGGAGCCCCAGCTGATTGTTGCCGATGGGGAATGTGATCCCAGGCTTGCCCGATCATTTGATATTACCTCCACCAAAAAATTTTAAAAATCTGCGTTTGTACGGAAGATGCCCACGCTTTAAATATTGGCCCACATTTATACAACACTGTGAGGTTCGAACAACGTCTGTTGCCAGATTAGAGCCCCATTTTCAATGTCTGCCCTGGAGGTAAAGGGCACCGGCTCTAAACTTATATGACTTGAATTCAAATCCTACCTCTGATACTTCCTGGCCAATTATTAATCACTCACTGCCTCAATTTTCTCTTTCACAAAGTAGGGTTTATTAGACTTTTACCTCATGAAAATTCTTGTGAGGACTGAATAAAATGTCATGAAATCTAGACTAGAAAGAGCTGAACACTGTGCCTGGCACAAAGTAAGGGTTCAATGCAGTTTTTATGATTTATTTATTTGAGACAGGGTCTGACTCTTTTGGCTAGGCTGGAGTGCTGTAGTGCAATCTCAGCTCACTGCAGCCTCCATCTCCTGGGTTCAAGCAATCCTCCCACCCCAGACTCCTAAGTAGCTGGGACTACAGACATGGGTCACCATGCCTGGCTAATTTTTTTTGTAGAGATGGGGTTTCACCATGTTGACGGGCTGGTCTCAAAACTTCTGAACTCAAGTAATCTGCCTGCCTTGGCCTCTCAAAGTGCTGGGATCACAGGCATGTGCCACTATGCCCAGAAAGTTCTTATGATTATTGTTTGATAAGTTCTGTCAATCCCTTAGGCTGGACACCAACAAATCTGTCTAATTAGGTCCGTGTAAGAATGGGGTTGTCCCTGAGGCTTAGATGAGTGAATGCTTGTAAAGTTTTAGAATGGTCCCTGGAATACAGCAAGGATTCAGTAAATGCTGGTTGTCATGACTGCCCTCCACCATCTGGCTGATTCTTTTTTTCTGAGATGGATTGTGTTCTGTCACCCAGGCTGGAGTGCAGTGGCATGATCTCAGCTCACTGCAACCTCTGTCCCCACCGTGTTCAAGTGATTCTCCTGCTTTGGCCTCCCAAGTAGCTGGGATTACAGGCACGCGCCTGGCTAATTTTTGTAGTTTTAGTAGAGACAGAGTTTGGCCAGGCTGGTCTGGAACTCCTGACCTCAGGTTATCCGTCCGCCTCAGCCTCCCAAAATGCCAGGATTAGAGGCATGAGCCAATGTGTCCGGCCCAACTGGGTGATTCTTGATAGCCCTCAGAAAAGATCAGCAGGAACACTGCTTTCCTTTCTACTCACATGTCAGGCAGGCCATGGCGATGCGAATGGATAGATCCAGAGGCAGTGCCCAGCGTGTTGACACCCGGGAGATGGCGAAGGGGATGATGATTTCTGCAGGGACATAGAACTGCAGAGCATAGGTGCACAGGATGCCGGCAACATAGAGAAGCTTGACAGACTGATACAACCTGCAAGACAAACCACAGCGCTGCTCTCCACTGCCACGGTATTCTGACACTGGCCTCCTGGAACATTAACCTCTGAACCTGGGACAATGCCTTGGGCTTTTGTTTCCCTTTCTGAAAATGACGGAGAGGGACCTTCTAAGAGTCAAGAGGGAGAGCATGCAGTGAAAATAGGAGGAAGCTTTCCAGATTCAGTGGAAACAATTGAAAGAGTCATTTCTAAATGAAATGAAAACAATCTTGAGCTTGGGTATATATATATATATTTTTGTTTGTTTGTTTGTTTTCTTTTTTTTTTTTTTTTTTGAGTGTCACCTGTTGCCCAGGCTGGAGTGCAATGGTGTGATCTCGGCTCACTGCAACCTCCACCTCCCGGGTTCAAGGGATTCTCCTGCCTCAGCCTTCCAAGTAGCTGGGATTACAGGCACCTACCACCATGCCTGACTAATATTTTGTATTGTTAGTAGAGATGAGGTTTCACCACGTTGGCCAGGCTGGTCTCGAACTCCTGATTTCGTGATCCTCCTGCCTCAGCCTCCCAGGGACTACAGGAGTGAGCCACCACTCCCAGCTGAGCTTGGGTATATATCGCACCTTCACAAATCACTACCATCTGATGCTCAATCTTATGTTTTAGAAAAGAGAGGCTCAGGCCAGACACTTTGCCCAGGGAGACACAGATGATAAGTGGCTAAGACTAAAAGCTCTAGATCTAAAACACTCTAGTCCTTTGTGATCTGTCAATCCTTGGAAATCCTCTGGATTTCCCAAAGCTCTTAGCACATAACAGATGCCTCTAGTTGGTTGAGAGAACTGCAGAAACCCAAATCCTTGGGGGAAGAGACAGTTTATAAATAGGGCTGTGTGAAAGGTAGCAGGGTGTCAGGGTGGAATAAAAGGAGAAACACGGTTACTTGCCGGCCTCAAGCTAGGGGCAGAGAATGTGTGAGGCTTCAAGGGATTCTGAGTTCTATCTAAGTTTTTTTCTTTTTGATCTATTGAGATAGGACTTTTTTCATTCAGTCCACTAATGTGGTAGATGCATTTCCATGTTTAATAAATGTGTGTGTGAGCCTGGGTACAGTGGCTCATGCCGGTAATCCCAGCACTTTGGAAGGCCGAGGGGGTGGATCACTTGAGGTCAGGAGTTCGAGACCAGCTTGGCTAACATGGCAAAATCCCGTCTCTACCAAAAATACAAAAATTACCCAGGTGTGGTGGCGCACACTTGTAATCCCAGCTACCTGGAAGGCTGAGGCAGGAAAATTGCTTGAACCCAAGAGGTGGAGGTTGCAGTGAGCCGAGATCACACCACTGCACTCCAGCCTGGGCGACAGAGTGTGTGTGTGTGTGTGTGTGTGTGTGTGTGTGTGTTTAGCTCATTCCTTAAAAAGGCTAACTTCCACATTTCTGTTTCTTGCTCACACTAGTCCTGCTGCCTGAGCACCTTTTTTACTCCATTTCCATCTGTTCAAACCCCAGCAAGTGTTTGAAATTTCCCTCTTCTGAGCAGGTACCACAGCCAGATGCTTTTAGACACAGCCCAGCTTAATCCTCATGACAACTCTGGTTTATTGATGAGGAAACACGTGCAGAGAGGTGAAGTAAATCAACCACTACCCCAAGCTAGTAGGCGGTACAACAGGGACCCAGAATGGTCCATGTTTGGATGGAGCTGACCTGCCAGACAACAATCTCCTTCTTATCTGCTTTCTTTCCTTGGAAATCCCCAAGGCCTCTTTGCTACTGGGGAGAGCTTCTTTTTCTATGTTATAGTGTGTGTATATACACTAACTGTCTCTCCCCCATTCTCTTTGAATCAGGAGCCGGTGATGATAGTGAAGCCTCAAGGTCATAGTCTGCTCACATCACTGACATCCACACTCCTGTGTGTCTAGCCTGGCATCTGCTTATAATTGGCATGAAGTAAATGCTTGATGAGTGTCATTATCATCTTGGGAAAGGAGCCCCATTTAGGCAAATTAGGGCTCCAAGCAACTGTGACTGTCTGCTTGAGAAGACCGAAGTGTCCTATAATTAATGACATGACCTGGTGTGGGAGAAAATCTTGCACGATGGGATGTGGGTTCATGTGTCTGTTCAATAGGGCACTGTTGAAGTCTGTGGGGCTGCTAACCATTGCATGAGTTGGGTATATTAGAACATAAGACTTTTACAGATTCCAATGGTCTTCCCAAGTTGTCATTTTGTTTGTTTGTTGAGACAGAGTCTCACTCTGTTGCCCAGGCTGGAGTGCAGTGGCATTATCTTGGCTCACTGCAACCTCTACCTCCCAGGTTCAAGCGATTCTCCTGCCTCAGCCTCCCTAGTAGCTGGGACTATAGATGTGTGCCACCATGCCTGGCTGTTTTTTATTTTTAGTAGAAATGGGATTTTACTGTGTTGGCTAGGCTGGTCTTGAGCTCCTGACTTCAGGAGATCCACCCACCTCGGCCTCCCAAAGTGTTAGGATTACTTGCATCAGTCACCACACCAGCCTGTATGTTTGTTTTTAAGAGACACGGGTCTCACTGTGTCACTCAGGCTGGAGTGGAGTGCAGTGGTGTGATGATAGCCTTGGGTAACCTCAAATTCCTGGGCTCAAGTGATCTTCCCACCTCACCCTCCCTGGGACTACAGGTGTGAGACATCATGCTCAGCTAAGTTTTAGGAATCTTTTTGTACAAACATGGTCTCACCGTGTTGCCCAGGATGGCACAATTGGTTTTTGTTTTCCACTTTTTTATCTTGTTACTCTGACTTGGGGAAAGTGAACCAGTGGCTGTGGCAAGCAAGACTTGGTGGTGAGCCTTAGTAAACATAATGGGAAGTGTGGCACTCGCTGACTCCTCTCTCTGTCTCTTGCCTTCTCCCAGTGTCCCTCCCTTTTCCCCTTAGGAGACCAAGGACTCTCACTTGTGTCCTCTCTTAAGTCATGTCCTCCTTCACACTAAGATGTCAAGGCTTAACTCAATTTGGGAGGTTGTTGTTGAAGGAGGAACTCCCAGGACAGAGAATCTGGAGACTATGGTTCCAATGACAACTTTGCTTCTTCCATGGGAGGCTCTCTAGACCTCGGTTTCCCAGCTGTGGAAGGGAGGAGGAAGTGACTTACACATTTCCGTCCATCCCTTAGTCCCCACCACCTGACAGCCCATGAAGGTACCAGCAGTTAGGCAGGTTAAGGCTTATGCTGGCCTTGATGTCATCTCCAAACCGCAGGTAGCCCAGAGTCCCGATGCCGATGTACAAGGCAGTGATGATGGATACTCCCAAAGACAGCATGATTGGGAAGTGGCGGGCATCTTTCATCTTGTTTTCCACAGGCAGAACCTACAGAAACATCACAGTGTAAGGAGTAAGAAGGAGAAAGAGAAACACGAACATTTAAAAAAATGGCATCCCACTTCTGGATGTCTACCCAAAAGAACTGAAAGCAGGGCCTCAAAGAGACATTTGTACACTTATGTTCATAGTAGTCTTATTCATAATAGGCAAAATGTGGAAGCAACCCAAGTGGCTAGCAACAGGAAAGGGATACACAAAATGTGGTATATCCATGCAATGGAATGTGATTTAGCCCTTAAGAAGAAGGAAGTTTTGACACATGCTACCATGCGCATGGATCTTGAGGACATTATGCTGAGTGAAAAGAGCCAGTCACAAAATGACAAGGACTGCCTGATTCCACTTATACATGGTACCTAGAGTAGGCAGGTTCAAAGAGGCAGAATGCTAATTGGGAAGGACTGGCATGAGGAGGGTATGGGAGTTATTTTTAAATGAGTACAGAGTTTCAGTTTTGCAAGATGAAGAGTTCTGCAGATGGAAGGCAGTGATGGTTGTGCAATAATCTGAATTTAATATATACGTATACTTGAAAATGGTTAAGATGGCAAATTTTATGTTAGGTGTGTTTCATCACAATTAAAGAAAAAAAGGAAATAAAAGAGGAGGAAAAAAGGTCAGAAGATGAGGGTAAGGAGGAAGAAAAAGATAAAAAGAAAAAAACTGGAGTCACATGATGAACCCTGGATGGTTAAGAGTTGGAAGGGCCTCTGAAGTTATCCAGACCAAAGATCTCAAGACTCTGGGGCAGCTAGATCTGGCCAGCAGATGCATTTTGTTTTGACAGCACAGTCTTTCAGACAATTGAATATGATTGACTTTAGGTACAACATTCTGTTCCCATTCACCAGGCCCACCTCCTTTCACCCCCACCCACCAGTGAATTATACCTGGCTTTCCAAAGGCATTTGCATTTGAAACTTCTAATTCCAGAGCAGCCTTCCCCATCACCCATTACTGTACAGTGGGGAGGCTGAGACTCCAGGAACACAGGGCACTGGTGACAGCTGGGACCAGAGAGCGCTTCCTGGTTCCACCAGCAGTACATTGCCCCACACCCCAGGTTCTCACTCTTGTGTTCTCAGAATCCTTCTTCCCCTAAATGCATACCTGATTCTAAGAGAATCCAAGTTGAGGCCAGTCTGCCTCTTGTCAGTTGGGCATTTGAAGTTCTCTTCTGTCTTTAAAACCAATCTTCCTGTTCCTCATCCCATAATTTCCTTCTCAGGTTCTTATTGTCCCAGAGACCACTCCCACCTTCTCCTACTCCTTGTTCAGACTGTGTGCTAAGTACTCTCTACATGTGCTATTTAGCTGATGTGTTCCTTATCTGAAAACGGGCTCAAACGAATTTGGCTTTTTTTTTTCTTTTTCAGAGAGTGTCCCTCTGTCACCCAGGCTGGAGTGCAGTAGTACAATCACTGTTCACTACAACCTCCAGCTCCTGAGCTCAAGAGAGCCCTCCCACCTCAGCCTCCTGAATAGCTGGGACTATAGGCATGTGCCACCATGCCCAGCTAATCTTTGTATTTTTTGTAGAGATGGGGTTTTGCCATGTTGTCTTGAACTTTTGGGCTCAAGCGATCCTGCCATCTCAGCCTCCCAAAGTACTGGGATTACAGGCAAGAGACATCACACCTGGCCGAATTTTGCAAATTTTGTGGAGAATTACACAAGCACCATAATGGCACAGTCAAGGGCTTGGTAAATGTCAGCAGTTATTATTTTTTAATACTATGAAGACCATAACTCTATGAAGTTGGTACCTGCCTAATTCTTGCTTTAACAGATGAGAAAAACAAGACTCTGAAAATGAGATAGCATCCCAAGTTACAGAATCAGAAAGTGGCAGATTCAGGTTGTAAACCAGGGCTGTCATCCAAAGTCCAAGTATCTGCTTCTACTCCTATAGCAATGGGTATATTTGTTACTAAATAGGAATTTAGCATCTTTTCCCTTGTACTGTGGAATGTTTTTTTGTTGTGTATGCAAACTTCCAGACCTGCAACTCCTAACCCTTCATTCGCTCCAGGAATTTGGAAGATGCTTGAGGGCAGTGTCATGTTGGGTCATCCCTGTGCCTTTGCACTTTCTTCTGGATTAGGTCTAGTTGTAGCAGGTGCTCAGGAGGATGTTTGACAATTATACAATAGTTGTATGAAGAGCAGACAATCCACCTGAGCTCTTGCACCCTGTGTTACAATTTTGCTGTATATATTCTCAAGACCAAAAATGATCTTTTCACAAGGCTGATCAGACTGAGTAGCTGGCTTCCTCTCTCTCTCTCTCTCTGTCTCTCTCTCTGTCCACATTAATCAGTCAAGGAGATAAATGGCTGTTGACATAGAGTGGAAAGGTCTCTGGACTGAGTGTCAGACGTACTAGGTTTTAATCACATCTGCACAGTTCCTAGCTGGTGACCTAACTGAAGTCTCTTTCTCTCTCTGGGACTGTCCCTCTTCTGCAAAACTGGAGACTGGGCTAGAAGAGTTCTTCTGAAGATAATTTCAGTTAATACTAAGAATCACCAGCACATAGGAAGCATTCAAGAAATACTTACTGAACAAATATGGTCATCATTTTATAGTTGGAGAATTAGAGTTCAGGGAGTAGCCCCACCTAAAGCAAGATTCCAGCACATTCTGCCTCCAAAGTCACTTGTTCAACCACCACACTCTGCTTTTGTCCTTGACTATTCCAAATTCTAAAAACAAAGTGCTTCCAGTTCCATATAGATGAAGTAAGCACACTTCACAATATCTCTTTCACTGATTACAACTAAAAATCCTGGACGAAACACATAAAGCAATTGTGCACTGATCCTGAAGAGTAAATAGCAGCAGGCAGAATGGGGAGGGAAAGAAAAAAGAAAAAACGACCGTCATGGTGGTGAGTTTCCTGATTTTTTTCTTCCCACATGTCCTAGTTTAACCTCAAGGGACACCCAAATCCTAGAACTATGCAGTGCATACAGACAGAAAATAACATCAAGAGAAACTTCTTTTTGGCCATATGACTTAGAATAGGGTTCCCTGTGGGATCAAGAGCATGGAGAGAATCTCTATCTTTTTGTTTCTTTGTTTTATCTTCAGGCCATGACCTTAAGGCAAGTCCCAGTCACTAAGCAGCATTCTGGTGTATCAGTGGCTGCAGTGGTCATGGAGGCACTTAAAAATCTGAGATAAAAATCCTTCTTTCTACACAGAAGTACTAGGAAAGTGAGCTTCAGGAGACTGAAGATTGTGGGAAATCAGGACTGGCTGCATAATTTATGGGCCCCAGTGCAAAATGAAAATGCCGGGTTCCTTGGTGAAAGATGATTCCAGCAGAGTGTTAAAGTAAGTGTGAGATCCTTCTGAAGGTTGGACCCTATGTGGCTGCATGATTCGCCTGCTCATGACACTGGCCTTGGAAAGAATCACTACTATGCTTTTTCTTTCTCTTTTCACTCATTGCTCAATCCCAGAGGCAGACCTGGTCACAGGAAGTACAGGACAGTGAAGGAGACTAAAATCCTGGTTTTCTAGCCAGAGGATGGGAAAAAGAAGCCACTGTGAGCTGGCTAGTATGGAGGAAAACACAGAGAACAGGAAATTGGAAAAAGCGATCTCCTAAAATCTGTGAATAATGTCTTGGGCCCAGCCCTGAGCTGTACATGTGTGGAACTGATGGGAAGCATCAAAGCAAAGGCTTTGGGAACTGAACTACCGTGTAGAGTCCCATCTGCAGATTGGCACTGGGTGGCATATGAGCAGGGTAGAGCCAAATATCACTTCAAGGGCTTTGAAAACTAATTGATATTGAAACCATAGCCCACAGAAGGTGAACAAGGACTTATGATCTGAATCTAACCAGGTAGACGGTTTGCTAAAACAAAAAAAATCAACATTCTGAACAGGATTTTAACAGGATCCTGAGTCTCCTAAAATAATATTCAAAATGCATAGGTCTAAAATTATTCATCCTACAAAGAACCAGAAAAATCTCACCAACTTTTGAGAGAAAACACAACAGATGCCAACCTTAACATGACTCAAATGTTGGAAATATCAGGCAAAGATTTTGAAGCAGGTATTATAACCATACTTCAAAAAGTAAGGGAGAATATTATTACAATAAATGGACAGATACAAGTTCTTAGCAAAGTAGAAGCAACGTGAAAGAAACAAATGGAAATATTAAAACTGGAAAATAAAATTAGAAAATTTCAATACTTTACTGTAGGGGCCTGATTGCAGAATGTAGATAACAGAAAACAAAGTCAGGAAATTTGAGGATAAACAAGAATGATAAAATCTGAACAACAAAGGGCAAGAATATTTTTTTAAAAAATGAATAGAGCCTCAGAAACCTGTGGAATACATAGCAACTCTTGAACAGCATGGGTTTGAATCATGCAGGTCTGCTAACATATGGATATTTTCAACCAAATGCACATCGAAACTGCAGAATTCCTGGGCTGCAAAACCTGTATGTATGGAGGGCTGACTTTTCATATACTCGGGTTCTGCAAGGCCAACTGCAGGACTTGAGTAGGTGCAGATTGTTTACACATTGGGTGTGTCTGGGTGGGGTGGGGTCTGGGAACCAATCTCCTGCATATACTAAGGGATGACTGTGTATCAAAAAGTCTAACATTCAGGTTATTGGGATCTCTGATGGAGAAGAAAAAGAGATTGGTGAAGAAAAAAAAACTGAAAAACTAATGGCTGAAAACTTCCCAAATTAAGTAAAAGACAAACATTTACAGATTCAAGGGATCCCAAACAGGAAAACTCAAAGAAGCTATATTAAATATTATACAGTATAACTGCTGATTTAAAAATACTTTTTAAAATTATGAAAGCAACCAGAGAAAAACACATAGGAGAACAATGATTCAAACATTTGCAGATTTTTCATCAGAAACCGCTGAGGGCAAAAAGAAAGGAAATCGTATTTTCAAAATGATGAAAAAAAAGAATTATTCACCTAGAATTCCGTATTGTGCAGAAATATCCTTTAGGAATAAAGGCAAAGTAAAGACATCTCAGATCAAGAAAGTGAAGATAATTAAGGTAATTTGTTACTAGCAGACCTGCTCTGAAAGAAATGCTAATGAAGGTTCTTCATGCTAAAGGGAAATGATGCCAGAACGAAATGGGATTTCAGGAATAAAGAAAGAGCAACAGAAATGGTAAATATCTGAGTAAATATAATAACTTATTTTTTCTCCTAGTAAGTTTATTACAAGGATTATGTATGACTATTGAAAGCAAAAATGATAATATTGTTGGTGTTTCAGTGTATTTAGATGCATATGGCAATACAACATAAGGGGGGAAGTACCCTATATGATTGTAAAATTTTGACAGTTTACTAGCAATGATAAAATATTAACTCAAAGTAAACTGTGAAAACATACATTATAATCCCTAGATAAACTACTAAAAGTATTATGGGAAAAGATATAATCAAAAAGTCAATAGGTCAATTAAAGTGTTAAAGTGGAATACTATAGAACTATAATAATCAAATCTGTGTGGTTCTGGCATAATGTGAGGGATTAGTGGTAGGTAGGGAAGCTGACATATAGACCAATGGAATAGAACTGAGAGTACAGAAATAAACCCATACATCAATGGTTAATTGATTTTTGACAAGTGTGTCAAAACTATACAACATGGAAAGAACAGTCTTTTCAACAAATTGTGCTGGGACAACTGTATAACCACATACGAAAACATGAAGTTTGACCCTTACCTCATACCACATACAAAAATTAACTCAAAATGGATTAAAGACCTACATGTAAGAGTGAAAACCAGAAAACTCTTAGAAGAAAACTCTGAGGTAAATCTCCATGACCTTTGATTTCTTTTTCTTTTTTTTTTTTTTTTTGAGGCAGGGTCTTGCTCTGTCACCTAGGCTGGAGTGCAATGACGGAATCATAGCTCACTGCAGCCTTGGACTTCTGGGCTCAAGTGATTCTCCTGCCTTGGCTTCCTGAGTAGCTGGAACTATAGGTGCATGCCTCCACACCCAGCTAATTTTTAAATTTTTTGTGCAGAGACAGGGTTTCTGTATGTTGCCCAGGCTGGTCTCAAAGTCCTGCCCTCAAGTGGTCCTTCTGCCTCAGCCTCCTAATGTGCTGGATTAAAGGCATGAGCCACCACATCTAGCCATGACCCTAGATTTTGCAATAGCTTCTTAGACATAACACAAAAAGCACAAGCAGAAAGAAAGAGGATGATTTGGACTTCATCAAAATTAAAAATTTTTGTACATCACAGTTCACTATCCAGAAAGTGAAAAGCCAGGCATGATGAACTATGGTCGTGCAACTATAATCCCAGCTACCTGGGAGGCTGAGGCAGGTGGATCACTTGAGCCCAGGGACTAAAAGCCAGCTTGGGCAACATAGCAAGATCCCATCTCTTTTTTTTTTTTTTTTTTTTTTTTTTTTTTTTTTTGAAAACAGAGTCTCTCTCTGTCACCCAGGCTGGAGTGCAGTGACCTGATCTTAGCTCACTGCAATCTCCACCTCGCGGGTTCAAGAAATTCTCCTGCCTCAGCCTGCTGGGTAGCTGGGATTACAGGCGCATGCCATCATGCCTGGCTAATTTTTGTAATTTTAGTAGACATGGGGTTTCACCATGTTAGCCAGGCTGGTCCCAAACTCCTGACCTCAAGTGACCTGCCTACCTCAGCCTCCCAAAATGCTGGGATTACAGGTGTGAGCCACTGTGCCCAGCCCCATCTCAGTTTTTAATAAGAAAATTTTTAAAAGAAAAAAAGAAGGGGAGAAGATAAGAATAAGAAAAAATATTTGCAAATCATTCTTCTGATAAGGATTTAGTATCCAGAATATATAAAGAACTCTTAAAACTCAACAACAAAAAGACAAACAACCGAACTAAAAATAAGGACTTGACTAGACATTTCACCAAAGAAGATGTACAAATTGCCAACAAGCAAATGAAAAGATGTTCAATGTCAAAAACCTGTACACAAATGCTTACAGCAGTATCATTAATGATTGTCAAAAACTAGAAACAACCCAAATGTTCTTTGACAGGTGCGTTGATAAGTTGTGGTCCTGCCCAGACAGTAGACGCTCTGCAATAGAAAGCAAGGTGTTATTATGTGTCCAACAGCATAGATGAATTTAAAATGCATTAGGCTAAGTGAAAGAAGCCAGTCTCAGAATCTGATATATACTGTATGATCCCATATAGCTGACCTTTTGGAAAAGAGAAGACAGTACAGGCAGAGAACAGAAGGTGGTTGTGAGGGGTTAGTGGTAGGTAGGGAAGCTGACAAAGGGCCAGCATGAGGGAGTTTTTGTGGTGAAGACTTGTTTTGAATCCTGATTTTGGTGCATTTATTCCTCCACGTGTTTCTCTAAACTTACAGGAATGTATACCAAAAAAGTGAATGTTACTATATGTACACTAAAAGTAAATTTAAAAAATATATAAATAGCACTGCCCTTCCACAAGTGTGGAAGTAGAGGCTATAGACTGTAAATACACCGAACTTTCCGGGTTAAAACTCCATTATGTTTAATCAAATCCTTTAAACTGGACACCATGGTTCACCTTGATTTTAAAAGATAAGGAAATTCATGTTGACAGGAGGATAAATGTTTACTAGGAATATGGGGACAAAAATAAAACTGTCTCCTGACTGCTTCTCTATTGTAAACAACTTTTCTCCTGCTGGTGACAACTGTCCCAAGTGAGGCCAGAGGTTACTTTCTCCCATGGGCATTTTCTAGCTGGCCCAAAACATGGTCAGTGGGACACACAAACCCAGAGGTCACAGCTCCTTTCCAGAAGGTCACTTACACCACCAGGGATAAGGCCACCCCAATTCAAACCTTACCACACCAATGCTTTCAAAAGAAAAAATGGCTGTTCCGAAGAAGAGAGGATAGGTCTTCCAGCTTGCTACCAGTGGCAACTGACTGGGGTCTGGGATTTCCTAAAGGAGAGAGAAATGCTATGAGACAATCACTTTCAAAGCACATTTCAGCTCCTTTAAGAGAGAGATACTCTAAAATGAGACTTGAAGTTTTAAAAATGGAATATCAAGAAGTTTAGAAAACTTCAAAGAGTTACAGGCCATGATCAAAGTTGATTTCAACACTGTACAATACCAAAGAGCCAGAGGATGGTATTGTCAAAGTACCGAAGGATTAGCCTCTCATGGAGGGAGTTTGGTTTATCAAAAACCTCCAAAAGGGTCAGGCACGGTGGCTCACAACTATAAGCCCAACACTTTGGGAGGCTGAGGTGGGTGATTCACAAGGTCAGGAATTCGAGACCAGCCTGACCAACATGGTGAAACCCTGACTCTACTAATAATACAAAAATTAGATGAGTGTGGTGGCGCACGCCTGTATTCCCAGCTACTTGGGAGGTTGAGGCAGAAGAATTGCTTGAATCCAGGAGGCAGAGCTTGCAGTGAGCTGAGGTTGTGCCACTGCACTCCAGGCTGGGTAAAAGAGCAAAACTCCATCTCAAAAAACAAACAAAAAACCTTCAGAAGAAAACCTTACACACCACAGATTAGTGCCAACCTAATGCACCCATGAACTGTCCTTTGAATGGACAATGGTCATAGGTGTTGGAAATTGCTGTGACTGCAGTCATAGTAATAATCTAGGAAGCCAAAGTAATGAGTTCAATATGAAAGACCCCTTTTCTTCTTTAATGAGCTGTAAAGTGAAGGCGAGAAGACTATGTAGAATAAATATTCTATGTATCTTGTGACCCAGAATGTGAAAATGATGACAGAACCATGTTTCTAATTGGGCAACCTTTTGAATTGTCCAAAAATGTATCAAAAGTAGCTATCTCATTAGGAAATTTAATTTTATAGAGTTCATCAATATCTTCCAAGGAATATAAGATTGATCTGCAGTTATTCTAAAATGTTTGCCTATTATTTTTACTAAATTTCACAGACAATGTAACTTTTTTTCTCTTTTGGCTTCTTAAAGAGAAGAACATCTGGAAGTTATTAAACATGCCAAGAGACTTCTGAGACTTCACTTTCTATGTAGTGTTGTCCACTATAAAAGAAGAATTGGGTTGGGCACAGTGGCTCACGCCTGTAATCCCAGCACTTCGGCAGGTTGAAGGGGGGAGATCACTTGAGGTTAGGAGTTCGAGACCAGCCTGGACAACATGGTAAAACCCCATCTATACTAAAAATACAAAAATTATCTGGGCATGGTGGCTGGTGCCTGTAGTCCCAGCTATTCAGGAGGCTGAGGCAGGAGAATCACTTGAACCCAGAGGCAGAGCTGCAGTGAGCTGAGATCGTACCACTGCACTTGAGCCTGGGTGACAGATTGCGACTCCATCTCAAAGAAATAAATAAAAATTAGAAAGGATAGCAAATTAGGAAACTGAGAGAAAATCAATATCCATAATTCAACCTCAAAGACATCATAACTAACATTATAATAGATTTGCTTAGTTTTGTTTATTTAGCTTTTTTTTTTTTTTTTTTTTTTTTAACAAGACGCTTACTGAAAGCTTATGGTTTTTGACACTCTACATATACCTCTGTGACTAAATATTAGATTTTTTTTCTCTTGCTTTCCTTAGGGGTAATACTGGGTACCTGAAATTGTAGCTTATGGGTGATTCAATAAGTTTTAGTGTAGTACAAGAACCTCTTTTCGCCTGCCTTTTGCTGCCAGCCAACCATTATAGGTATGGTCTATAGTTC
Source organism: Alouatta palliata (assembly GCA_004027835.1). NCBI lineage: Eukaryota > Metazoa > Chordata > Mammalia > Primates > Atelidae > Alouatta > Alouatta palliata. The sequence continues at coordinate 174,458 of PVKV010000436.1, forward strand.
ACCAACCAAGATATTTTCCTTACAAGCACACTTAAGAAAAAAAAAAGCCAGAATTTGACATAAAAGTACGTATTTAAGTTCGGGAGCGGTGGTTCACGACTGTAATCCCAGCACTTTGGGAGGCCGAGGCAGGTGGATCACAAGGTCAAGAGATCCAGACCATCCTGGCCAACATAGTGAAACCCTGTCTCTACTAAAAATACAAAAATTAGCCTGGCATTTGACATGCGCCTGTAGTCACAGCTACTTGGGAGGCTGAGGCGGAAGAATCGCTTGAACCCGGGAGGCGGAGGTTGCAGTGAGCCGAAACTGCGCCACTGCGCTCCATCCTGGCAACAGAGCAAGAGTCCGTCTCAAAAAAAAAAAAAAAAAGGTAGGTATTTAGAGAAAGAACATGAACAAGGAGATAACCAGAAGAATGAGACTGCACGGAGACATCCTTGTAGAAGAAATGCTACAGTGAGGTGCATGTCTCTCATAACGCTCTTACCACCTACAGGGTTGGCTCCGGGTATCTAAAGCTCAGTCTGTCCTTGATACAGAAACCCTGCCCAGTGGAGTGGGCAGCTGTGTGGTGTGTACCCACCTGGGTGATGTAGTGGATGATGATGACCAAGCTGACCAGCATGCTGATGTTGGCCAGCATGGAGAAGATGGTCAAGATCCTGAGGTTCCGGATGAGGATCAGCAGCACCAGGAAGGGCAGGAAGGAGAGCATGTAAAGTCGTGAGTCCATGGTGGGGGTCGGAGTCACGGTCTCATTGGAATGACAGTTGTTGGTTGTGCTATTAACAGCTTCCACTACCTGAGGAAGGAATGGGAGAAGCAAGAGGGGGAGATGATGACTCTTCTAGCCTCATGGCTGGCTCAGTGCCTTGCCCCTAATCAAACTCCCTCACAACGAATTGGAGTGTCTCACAGTGAATTAGGGTGAGTTTAGAACTCATTCTAAACCCTCTGCACCATACTACCTCAGAAGAGGCTGTACGGGCTGGTCGCAGTGGCTCACACTTGTAATCCCAGCACTTTGGGAGGCCGAGGTGGGTGGATCATTTGAGATCAGAAGTTCGAGACTAGCCTGACCAACATGGTGAAACCCTATCTCTACTAAAATACAAAAATTAGCCAGGCATGGTGGCAAATGCCTGTGATCCCAGCTACTCAGGAGGCTGAGGCACAAGAATCGCTTTAACCTGGGAGGTAGAGGTTGCAGTGAGCTGAGATCATGCCACCACACTCATGGCTGGGCAACAGAGTGAGGCCCTGTATACGTGTGTGTGTGTGTGTGTGTGTGTGTGTGTGTGTGTGTGTGTGTGTAAAATAAAAGGTTGTACAATAGTTAAAAATAAATGTAATACAAAATAAATAACTGGATTAACAGTGGCTATTTGTTAGCTTTTGGCAACTAGTATCCATTTCTCCTGATACCAGTTTGATTTTAGTGAGTTCTCTCTTGTCACTGAATGCAGCATTGGAGGACTGTAAATCACAATGTGGCAGAGCTGGGGGATTGGCCTTTGACTCATGCTGGGGCAGGCAGATCCTCTTCCAGGAATATGAGTGTCAATCTAAAGCATAGGGACCTAAGGACAGACTAGAAAAGGGCAAAGATCAATTCCGATAGTGGATTCTGGAGGAGGCTGCTCATTAGTTCTACCATTCACATCCTCCTCGCTACCCTGGCTCCTGTTCTTCCCTCAGACCTGCTTTTTAATTTAGTGAAAGGTAATATCCTCCCATGAAACTTATTTTCTGCTTAAATTCCCCCAGAACCTGTTTCTTTTGTGATAACCTAAAAACTTCCTCACTTACTGTTTCCAGATTAACACATACACTTACTGACTCCTACTTGGCACAATACTGGCATTTTAAACAAGAAAACTCTTTCTTGTGTGGATTGAACCATTCATTGCAGAAGATTTAGTAGCCCTGGACCCCACCCAATGAAAGCCATGAGATCCCCAATCACTGTGATAAACAAGAAACCATCCCCCAGCCCCTACACAATATAAACACCCCCTTGTAAAGTCAGTAGGTAGGTGAATGCCACCACCCTCCATTTAAAGTCAGCATGACCTAACTGATACAATCTTATTGGACAAGCAATACAAACCACTGCAGAACAATTAGGAACTAGAGTTCAGCAGGAGAAAAACATAAATGCATTGATAATCTCAGTACCAAGATGCTCACATCTTGGGAGATATTCATCTATATATTTTCTATACAGTATCACAAATTACATGTGATATACATATTCTTCTTATTTTATAAGACTTCAATCACAGCGATCACTCTTTTCTTTTGTGAAATGTCCCTTGCATTTAACAATACACTGTGGATACATAAATGAATCACTTGGGTATTGTTTTATTCTGATTCCTTACTACAATAGAAAAATAACTGGAACATTAGCCAGGCACTCAAGGCCCTCCATAAATGGGCCCTATCAAACTTTCAAGGTTTCTTCCTCTCCTATGACCTACTCTTCCTCCTGTAGCCAATTATATTGCGTGTCCTGGGCAAGTCCCATAAGTTCCTGCCTCCAGGTTTTCACTGATTCCGTCTCTCACCTTGGCTGCCACTTTTTCTCCAACCTGTCAATACCCAGCTCAGATGTACCATGCCCCTGGAGGACACTTTCCCTGCTCCAGTGATCTCTGCAATGTAGTTTGCACCCTGACCTCACGTTGTTGTTAGTGGTATCCTGGCCTGGCACCAAAATATCATATTGATATTTAACTTACTAGGTTTTAGAACACACCCTACTTGGCCTATAAATTCCTTGTTACAGTGTCTGCCTTGATAATAATGCAGACGATAAATAAATGTAGATAATAATAAGTGCAGATGATAAGTATAGGTCTGTACATGTCAGATTGCTTTCTAAAGAGAAATCTGACAATGTCTTAAGAACCTTCAAAACAATCAAACTCTTTGACTCAGTAATTTTACTTTAAGAAACATTCAGAGGGCTGGGCGTGGTGGCTCATGCCTGTAATCCAAGCACTTTGGAGGCCAAGGCGGGTGGATCACCTGAGGTTGGGAGTTCAAGACCAGCCTGACCAACATGGTGAAACCCCGTCTTTAGAAAAAAAAAAAAGAAACATTCAGAGAATGAAGTGCACAAAGACCTTTGTGCTAACAGTAGAGAAACAAAGGAAAATAAGGGAAATGTTCAGCAGTGGAAGATTGATGAGGTTATGATCAATCTGTGTGATGGAATATTAAGAAACTATTGAAAATTACATGACAAAATGTAAGGACAGTGCAAAATGCTGACTAGTTAAGGGTACATTAAATCATAACCATGAATAGTTGGATTAAAATAATTTTGTTTTGTTTTGTTTGCAGAAATACAATATAGGTTTAAGAACTTGAGCTCTGGCGCCAGAAGGCCTGAGTTTTTGTTTGATTTTTGTTTTGTTTTGTTTTTGAGATGGAGTCTTGCTTTGTCGCCCGGGCTGGAGTGCAATGGAGCAATCTCGGCTCTCTGCAACCTCCACCTCCTGGGTTGAAGCAATTCTCCTGCCTCAGCCTCCTGAGTAGCTGCGATTACAGATGTGCGCCACCATGCCTGGCTAATTTTTGTATTTTTAGTAGAGATGGGGTTTCACTATGTTGGCCAGGCTGGTCTTGAACTCCTGACCTAGTGATCTACCAGCCTTGGCCTCCCAAAGTTCTGGGATTACAGCTGTGAGCCACTATGCCCAGCCAGGCCTGGGTTTTTAACTCTGGCTCTGTGACCTTACATACATTATAGAGTTTATAATCTCAGTTTTCTCATCTGCAAAATGGAAGTAACCACAGTATCTACCCTAATAAATTCATGGAGATAACTAAATGAAGGAAAACATGTAAAATGCTCAGCACTGTACCTGACATAATAGAAGCTAACTCTGAATGCTTACTATTTTTTTCTTCTAACTAGTTTACATTTTTGAATTTCTGATATTATAGCTATGAGCAGAAATAGAACCCTAAAGCATAATTTTCTTTTTAAACTTATGGATTAAGGATGGCCTCTGCTATTACCCATATCATTTTGCTCAAATTAGTGTAAGATAACTTCTAGGTTAGATCAGAAAGTCTTCCTAGGGACAACAACTATAAGTCACAGATTAAGTTGTTAAAGGTGGATATAAATGGCCCAAGGCTGGACGTGGTGGCTCACGCCTATAATCCCAGCTCTTTGGGAGATAGTGGGAAGATCACCTGAGCCCTGGAGTTGGAGACCAGCCTGGGAAACATTGCAAGGCCTCAGCTCTACAAATAATAACAATAAAAAAAAAATTAGCCAGACATGGTGGCACATGCTTGTGGTCCCATCTACTTGGGAGGCTGAGGTGGGAGAATCACCACTGCACTCTAGCCTGGGTGACAGCGCAATATCCTGTCTCAAAAAAAAAAAGAAAAGAAAAAAAAAAGAAAGATGACCCAAAGCAGATTAGGAATCATCAAAAGAAGAGCCCTATCTATTTTAGAAGCAGCAAGAATAATTAAGCTTCCAGGCAGGAGGACTGACAAAATCCAAGGGTCTTTCCAGCTCAGTAGAGATCAACTTTGAGGACAGGTCTAAGATATTGGACAAAGGGTTCTGTGGCAAAAGTAACTACACAGAAATCTGCAGCTATGTCAAGTAGGGAGGCAAGTTTGCCAACTTTATAGTTTAACTTCCTTTTTTTGTATCGATGAGGACCCAGAGAGAAGAAGCAGTTTGTTAAACAACCAGCAGTGGCATGCCCTTGACCATATCTTTTCCCCTCCCATTTTCTCTAGAAGATTCTACCTGTTTTAAATTATCGGCCAGAAACACAATGTACACAGAGCAGAAGCCAAGTTGGGTGACAATAAGGAAGAAGCTCACGATATGCCTAGAAGGAAGAAGAGAGGGAAAAAGAAAACTTGTTATAAAATAAATCGATTTGTCAGTTTCATTTCTTGCCATTCTGCCCTCTGTCCCCAGGGGTTGGTGGTCCTGTACCACCACATTTGGTCCAGCACATTTGGTCCAGCACATCTGGTCCTTCCACCACAATCAACAATGGGGCAAAGAAGTGAGGTAACAATAGTTCTTTTTTAAAAATAATTTTTAAACACCCTCACACTCTCAACTCAGTAAGTGGTCAAATTCTTCCTGGTCACAAGCCTCCCCCCATACCTGGCTTGGTGGCATTCCTCATCATTGATACTAATTAATGTAGGACAGCAGCCACAATGTTTTTATTAGCTACCATTCAGATTTGGAATTTTTTTCTACCATGTGCCAGACACTATGCTGGATACACAGACAAATAACATACAGTCCCTTCTTCTTGTGGTTTGTGACTAAATAGATTAGGTGGATAAAAATTCCTATGATACGGCATTAAGGGCCATAGTGAAAAAGGCACTTCATCCAAATTATAGGCAGACAGGAAGCCTTATTAGAAAGCACTATACCTAAGAGAAAGTCCCTTGGGAAAGGGAAGAAAGAGAGTTGGGGGAAGGAAGAGGGAAGGAGAAAAAAGAGGGAGGAGAAAAGAAAGAGGGAGGAAGAAAGAAAGGAAGAAGAAAGAGAAGGAGAAAAGGAGGAGAAAGAGAGAGAGAGGAAGAAGGAGGAGAAAAGGAGGAGAAGGAAGAAAAGGTGGAAGAGGAGGAAGAAGAAAGAAGAGGAGGAAGAAAGAAGAGGAGGAGGAGGAAGCAGAAAGAGGAGGAGGAGGAGGAGAAGGGGGAGGAGAAGGAGGAGGAAGAAGAGGAGGAGAAAGAAGAAGAAAGAAGAAGAAGAGGAGGAGGAGGAAAGGGAAGAAAGAGGAGGAAGAGAAGTGAGGAAAAGCATCTCCACAGAGGGGGGAGGTAGTTTCTCCAGCTGCCATGTGGTGAGTCCATTAGAGGGGAAAGACTGAGGGTAGGGGAAATAGATAGGAGATTATTTCAATAATGGAGGTGAAAGTTGGCAGCAGCCTGGACAGATATATGACTATTCAGATGAAAGAACTGAAGCATTTCAAGACATAACTAGGGATCTATAATTTACAGAACATGGTAATTCCCCACATCTTGGGGGAAAAGGGAAAGGAGATAGTCTAGAGTGATTTATAGACTTTTGGCCTGGAACACAAAATGAACTGGGAGACTCAGAAGAAAGAAGTTTTAGGAGAAGGGGAAGAAATGACAAATTCAGAATCTGAATCATTGAGCTTGAGGTTCCTCTAGGAGACATTTGGGACACAACTAGATATTAGGGTCTGGAACTGTGGTGTTGTAGCAGTGGATAAAGCCTTGCAAAGGCAGAGCAGTGTTGGAAAGCATGCGGAATGAGAAGAGGAGAAGACAGTGTTCAAACTCTGGAGAACATCAACATTTAATAGAAACAAAAAAGGCTACAGAAAATGCAAGGAGTGGCTAGAAAGGTAGGAGGGAAACTAGGGGGAAAGAGGTTTAATAGTAGCCAAGTGGTGAGAGAATGTTGAAAGAAGAGAACAGTCAGTTGTACCCATTACTGCTGAAAGGTTCTCCAGGGCAAAAAAGATGCAACCAGAAGGTCTTTTAGGACATTGCTTTAAGAACTTCAGTAGAATTATAAGGACAGCAAAGCCAGGTGGCCTGTGAAAGAGGTGTGGATGGGATATAAGGCAATAAAGTCAGAGTGGTCCAGTGTTGATGGCACCCATTTGCTCATTACTGTGTGACACATTGTAGGTATTTAGTAGACATTTGTTGAATAATATATGGAATGTAAGATAGGATGGTGGCTACAATGGTAAGGTTCACGAACTTTTATTATTTTATTATTTGCTTTATTATTTTTAAGATGGAGATACATGGACACATTAAATGCTGAGAGGAAGAGCCCATACTAAAGGAGTTCCAGTTATAGGACAGGCAGTAATTCATGAAACAAGGTCTCTCAATGGAGCAGGGAAATCTTCTTTATATGCCCAACAATGAGTAGAAGGATTTGAGGGGTTGCGACAGGCAAGTCTCTTTTTGGTTCACACAGTTGGGAAAATTCTGGTCGTTATCCAGTAGTCCCTTGTCTGTTTACAGACTGAAGTTATGGATTACTCTTGTGAGAACGGGCGTTGAGTGAAGGGTGGTGCCAGGCCCATGATACTACACAGACTACCTGCCACGGGCAGGGGCACACCTTGAGCACTGCAGCAGTTTAGAAAACACAGTTCAAAAGAGACTTTGACAGTCTAGATGGTGCCAACAAGAGGAGACAGGTAGGGTGGGGACAGGTCTGAAACAAAGACAAAGGAATAGGTTTAGTCCCAAGTACCAGAGGACAAAGGGTGTTGAACTGTTCTGTATCATCCCTGAGAGCTAAGAGCTGGGATTTTTCAGGGAGGATGACTTCCTACAGCTCAACAAAGGGTTCTTAAAATCTTGGTCTTTTCCTCTGTTTTCTTCTCACTATATTACCTCTCCCTAAGAGAGCTGGCTTCAGTTCTGGATAGGTGCATCAAGATAGGCTTAAACCCATACATCCCCACTAGACATCTCCACTTGAATGTTTCTCAGGCACCTCAAACTCAGCTTATCCAAAATAAAGTCATCAGAAATCTGAGTCAGCCTTGACTCTTCCTTGTCTCCCAATCCCAGGATCCAGTTCACGACCAAGTCAACTCTTCTTCATCCCACTGCCACCAGCTTGGTCCAGGCCACCACTGTGACCTGGCTGGACACCGTCGACAGCCTCCTCATGGACCTGACTCAATCTGCTTTTGCTCCCTTACAATCTGTTTTCCTCACAGAAGCCAGACAGAACTTTAGACAATACAAATATGATGACTTCCCTGATTAAAACCCTCCAATGGCTTCCTGGATGCTTTTAAGAAATGAACAAATAGAGTCTTTGTTTCAGAGGGTCTAAGATGTACCACTTGATTGGGCGCCTGGCTCCTTCTTCAGTTCCACCTCCCTGACTCTCTGCCCTCAAGCTACCTGGTCTTGTTGTACCTTGAAGCTGTTACCTATACCTTCTTGCTTCAGGGGTCTTCACACCCTCTCTTCCTTCTTCGGAGCCCATCCTCCAGGCCTCTGTCCACCTTCCCCGAGGTGATTCCTCATTCTTCAGGACTCCTTCCTGCAGAACTCATCTCACCTGTTTCATCCTAGAAAGCCCTCCTCTCCCCCAAGCCGACACACATCTCCTAACCTGTCTGGTGGCAACCAGCACTTCCTTCATCATACATATCCAAGCGGCTATTAAATAACCCTATTCTAGGCTGTTTAGTGTCTGCCTTTCCCACAGGACTATGGGTTCTGTGAGGGAAAAGCCTTGTTTTTCTTGGTCCCCGTGGCATTTCCAGGGCCATAACAGTAACTGGATAAATGTGGTTTAATAAAAGATTGAATAACATTAAACCTGCATAGCAAAGGAATGAGCACCCTGCCACTGGAGATATACAAGAAGTGGGGCTGGATCAGGGATGTTGCCAATGAACCCCTTCCATGTATAAAGTCTAACGCAGAAGTGCCAAACCAACCACCTTTCCAGGGAAGAAGTCATCCCTGAGAGCAGCATTTTCTCCTCCTGTGTCCTACCCCCCTGCAGGCAAAGTAAGAACAAGTTACCTTCCCCAGTGAGCGTGGTTCTGGAGCCAGGCGCTGGGGTTGGCTTCTAGTCCATGCATCACTGTGTCCCCATAGTCCATAAAGGGCTTGTTAAGCCTGCAGGAGAGAGTGCATAGGCAGTTTCCAAGAGACAGTTTAGTCTAAAATCACATGGTCAAAAGTCAGGAGACAAAGAACAAGGCAGGACACCGCTAAAGAGCAGAAAGAACACAGGGGCAGAGACCTCAGGCTTTGACACGCAGCAGTAATTCCTCAGTGGCTTGTTTTTTTACCTGTTAAATGAGGCAGAGACTACTCAGCAAGAGTATAATGTACACCTTGCATAGGAATGGTAGTTTTCAAATCCATGATCCCATTGGATCCTCATGACAATTCTCTGCATAGTTTATGCCCAATTTCCAGAGGAGCCAACCAGATAAGCATCATGACCTGACTGAGATCTCTTAAGCAGCCATGTGGCAGAGCCTCACCTGAGCTCCCTGCCCCTGAATGCTCTTCTCTCTTTCTTGGCCTCCTTGGAGAAAACTAAGAAGTAAGCTTTTATTATGCATAGGATGTTTTTGGGCTGTCCCTGAGAACCATGTATCAAAGGAATTGACACAAGCAGGCTGTTCTCCTCACCTCTTACAGAAGCGCTGGGCACACTTGACCAGGATGTGCATACAGTGGCAGGCGGCGAACCCCATCACCAGTAGACTGAGTGGACCCATCTGGAGGAAGGGGAGGCAAGGGGTGAGGGAGGAGAGAAGAGAATGCATTTTTAAAGTATACTGCCAGGTGGGACTGGTAGTGCGGATATCATGCTGGACTCAAAGAACTTTTTAGCAAACTGGGTTTAAAGCCCTCTTGTAACAACAACAGCTATTCTTTCAAATATGACCTCAAGTAGTATTCCAATAAAGCACATAAAGCAATTACAATGGGGTATACTGATGAACGTAGGGGACACAGAATCCCGACCATGCGTGCCCTTTTTGGCCCCTGAAACATCCTCAAGGAGACCTGGTGCTCTATAGAACATATTTGGAAAACTGGGCATAGTCCAGTCCTTGCATTCTACAAGAGAGGAAACTAAGGCCCAGGGAGCAGGCAAATGACTTACCAAGGGTAGCAAAGTCTGTGGGAGAGCCAGAACTCAAACCCAGGCTAGAAGTCTAGACTCTAGCCCCGCACCAAGCTGCCTCCTGGAAAGACTGCTCCCCACAGGTTGCTAAACTGCTAGAGCCTCTCCTCTCATTTCCCTTCCATAACTGACCATAAATGAAGGCCCCACATGTGGCACCTTTCTTACCAGGAGGCCCGCATTCTTCACAGCCAGGGGTAGTCCCAGGATCCCTGTGCCCATGTTGCCTTTCAACAGGTGAACCAAGGCCTGGAACTCTCTAAAGGAGAGGAAGAGGATGTAAAGCTGTGGGTATGTGGAGGTGAGAAGATCCAGCAGTCATTCCCTTGCAGTGTGCCAGCACCTGACAGGCAGGCTCCCAGCCATCTCTCAGTCCATATGTCCTTGCCTGACACATCTGGGTCTCCTGCAGGGTCACCAACCATCCTGGTTTGCTCAGAACTGTCCTGGTTTTAGTAGCTAACACTCAATATATGCTGCACACTTGCTACGTGAGACACTGTGCTAGGTGCTTTAAATGAGTATTATTTCACTTAATCTTCTTGTCAAGGCTCTGATGAAGATATGATTGTCATCTTGCAGGTGAAGAAACTGAGGCACAGGGATTTGTTAATGACATATCCAGGATATATTGGGGAGCCAAGATCTGAGTGCAGGGCTGCTTCAGAGTCCCTGTTATTCACCCCCACTTCTGCTGAGCTGCATTCCCAGAGATAGACCCAGACAGCGTAAGTAAAGAAACAACCCCATTTCATAACTGAGGAAATGGAGGTTCAGAGAGGGGCAGAAACTAGCTCAATATTATAAAACTAGCAGTAGAGACAGGCTTGAACTCAGAGAAAAGGGGAAAGGGCAGGGAGAAACAAGAAATTATTGTGACTTCTGAATAAATAGATCAGATGACTGGGTACCCAGATGGAGTCCGGCGGGGCATAATCGTTCAGGGATTGAGCTCCAGAGGGGTTTCTTTACTCAGCTCAGGACATCAAGACCAGAGAATGCATGCTTCCCCTCCCCCAAAGAAAAACTCAGACCCTTCCTTTAAGACAGATATGAAGGTTGGACCAGAGGACAAGGTCTAAACCATCAGGAGAAAAAATGTTCCAGGGAGGTACCCTTTCTATTAGCGAATTACGAAACAACATGTTTCTTTCCTTTCTTTCTTTCTTTCTTTTTTTTTTTTTTTTTGAGATGGAGTCTGACTCTTGTTGACCAAATGAGTGCAATGGCATGATCTCAGCTCACCGCAACCTCTGCCTCCAGGGTTCAACTTCTGCCTCCTGCTTTAGCCTACCAAGCAGCTGGGATTACAGGCATGGACAATCACGCCTGGCTAATTTTCTGTATTTTTAGTAGAGACGGGGTTTCACCATATTGGTCAGGCTGGTCTCAAACTCCTGACCTCATGATCCGCCCGCCTTGGCCTCCCAAAGTGCTGTGATTACAGGTGTGAGCCACTGTGCCCAGTCAAAACAACCTATTTCTACATGTCTTTTTACCTGGACCCCTGGAACAGGTTAAGTCAAGGGAAGTGTGGGGTTTATATGTGCAACTTTAGAAACCTTGGGCCAGGTGTGGTGGGTCACACCTGTAATGTCAGCACTTCAGGCTGCTGAGATGGGCAGACGGCCTGAGGTCAGGAGTTTGAGACCAGCCTGGCCAACATGGTGAAACCCTGTTTCTACTAAAAATACAAAAATTCGCCTGTTGTGGTGGCACGTGCCTGTAGTCCCAGCTACTCGGGAGGCTGAGGCAGAAGAATTGCTTGAACCTGGGAGGTGGAAGTTGCAGTGAGCAGAGATCATGCCACTGCACTCCAGCCTGGGCAACAGAGCGGGACTCTCTGTCTCAAAAAAAAAAAAAAAAAAAAGAAAGAAAGAAAAAAAGAAATCTTGGAAATTCCCATGACAGCCTTCTGGTTAGGAGACTTATTCTTCGTAATGCAGCAGAAGTACTCTGGAAGGAGCCCGATCTCCAGGATTTGACAAACCAGGGATGAAACCTCAAGGCCACAACTTAACTAGCTGTGTCATCTTGGGCAATGTGTTCAACTCTGTTGGCCCTCTGTAAATGTCAGGAGTGATGCTATTTTTAAAAGATGCTATTTAAAAAGAATCTATGGGCAGAGGCTCAGGAAGCTAGAGGGTTTAGAGCTTTATATTAAAGACCTAAACCCTGTAGCTTCCTGAGCCTCTGTCCACAGATCAGTCAGGAGTTAAAGAGAACAATCAAGGGAGAAAGGGGGTGGAGAGAACCCACATGCCTTTCTCCCTGTGGGTGTCAACATCGCTGACTGAGCACTACACTCTACTCGCCAGGCCAGCCAGCAATGGGCCTGTTTTGCAACAAGGAGAGGATCAGCGGGTTACTCTGGAAATTTCTAACTAAAGGACTTAGGAAATCAGAATTTAACTTTGGGCCACTCAACCAACTTGAAAATGTAGTGCGGTAAGTCATGCAAAGCGCTGAACTGGGAGTCGGGAGACGTGGGTTCCAATCCGAACTCCTGTCTTTGGTCAGCGTGGACTGTCATCTTGTTCACAGCAGCCAGTGCTTACAGACACTGTGTCTGGGGGATTTCTGCTCAAATCTCCCAAGAGGAGGGAGCTATCATTGACAGAGAAACTGGGCACAGAGAAGTTTCATCACTTGCTCAAGCTGGTAAGCAGCTAAGTGGGAATTCAAGCCGAGGTGAGCTGACCCCATAGTTGCCACACTTACACAGCCCATTATTTGGCTTCTGTCCAAGCCACGAGTTTCCCTCTAGCTCTCACTTGCTTTATTGCTTTGATCCTTAAGTTGCTGAAATTGCCACAAAACCTTGTATTAGTTCAGGACACAAGAGACAGGTGGTTCCCTCAAGGCCTCTGACTGAGAAAGGCCTCTGCTTAGCAGTGGCTGGCCCCAACCTATAGACAGCTCACTCTCAGGATCACTAATACTCAGGAACTCCCAGGACTAGCCCTGGGGCGACAGCGTGGGCAGCAGGGCCAGTCATTGTGTCTATCCCTAAATTGCCTTGCTGGATGGCTGTGGGGAGGGGCTTTGCCTGCCCCTTACAGTCCCTCCCTGCAGCGCACCCCCAAAAAAACACATCGTCTGATTTTGCTTCCATGCACCCTCTAGTTCACACGGCCACCTGTTTTTGTATGTCAGAAAACTGAGACTTAGAGAAGTTGCAGAGCCGCTGAACTCAGGGGCTTCTGATTCTCTGTCCAGTGCTCTTTCTACTATGCTAGCAGTGCAAAAACTTTCTTCTTAAAGCAGCAGAACCTCTTCACTATTACGCCCCACACCTTTTCCTCCTAAGTGAACTAGTGAGTCTGGTTGGGTGGTGGGGTCAGGTGTGGGGAAGGGAGCTGCAGCCTGTAGCTTGGCTTCTCTCTTTTTTGTTTTGACAGCCTTGTGAATAACTCCCACTCCTTACCCTCTGGAAAGTGGAAAAAACTAGAACCTTCCACAAAGTGTGCTCTTTAGTGTCATCTGTGCTTCTCAATTGAAGTAGAGGCTAGGCTTACTGCAGGAAAGAGGTAGGGGGAGGCAATACTTAGTGGTCAGTGAGGCCACTGTGGTTTTAAGCTCAGCACTCACTTTCTCCTCTAAGAAGCTAGGGATTCTACCTCTCTCCCCAACGTTAACATTGTTGGCCAGGAACAAAAATGTGACCTTAGGGCCAGCACTGAATTCTAGCCCCTATCCTGCCAATGACTCAGTGTGTGGCCCAGGGTAATCGAGCCTCAGTTTCCCCACCTGCACCTATTGGGGGCTGGATCACTGTCCCTAAGGGCTTTTCTGACAGTCTTTACTCTTGCCCCTTTAAGCTCTCAGTTCGACTCAGCCTGTGACTGCACCTTTTGCAACCTGGGCTTCTCATCTGCACAATGGATTTAGGGTCAGACACACCCACCTCAGGGTTTTTGCTAGTGCAAGCTTTAGGCTGGAGAGCAGAAATAGGGATGACAGAAAACAGCACTCACGTTATGCCTTTGGCCTTCTTCGAGCCTGGTGACTCTGAAGGACTTTCATCCAAGAATGTAGAGTCTTTGTTCTCCAACTTCTTGGTACTTTCAGGAGGCGACATAAGGTCCAGTTTGATGGCAACAGCTCCCTGGGGACCCTCGGTACTTTTTGTCACAGACATGACTGCTTAAGAAGCAAGGAGATCAGGGTGACAAAAGAGGTCTGCTCTGGAAGGAGGGAAGCAGGAAGGTGTCTAGTGTAAGTGTACACTCCAGCACAGTGGTGTGTGCCTGGGCTGGCTCTGGCCAAGCCGGAACGAGGCCCTGCCCACCTCCCTGGAGGGCACCTCCCCCTGTCTGGAGAAGCCAATGGAAGAGGACTCCTAGGAGGAGGAGGAGAGAAAAGAGGGATTTGGAAAAGGCATCACCCATCCTTATTGGTATTATTTAATAATAATCATAATGATAACAACTATTATACTGATAATTTTCATAACAAATATCTATTAAGCACTTTCCTAAGGGATAAACAATCCTCTAAGTGTTTCATCTACATTTTCTCATTTAATCCTATCAATTAAATAAGGAGAAAAATGAAGTTTCTTGAAGTAAAGGGATCTGCCCGAAGTCAGATAGCTAGAAAGTGACAGAGTTGGGACTGAGCCCAATTTGTCAAGGTTTTCAATCAGTAACCTATTTCTGCCTCCAAGAAAATACTTACAAATCCCTCTCTTTTTACCCATCTCAGGGTAGAGGTTTCCATATCTCACTGGCTCCACAATCTGCTGTAAGACATCCCTTCTGGGAGCTCCCCATTCTTAAATTGGAACAGGAAAAGGGACAGTCACTCACTCATCTCTAATAGATTCTTAGCTTTTGTGAGGTTCCATGGAGTGAGTAAAGGGTGTTCTTCTGGAAATGGGGAAGAGGCTGGGATTGTATGACTCCCAGCCACATTTTGCTGGGCAAGACACTGGTGCCAGGAGGTGATGAGATTTGCCTAAGGTCACACATGACACTTTGGATAGAACTCTGCAGCTAAAGATGGTCTTGGGCGTTTCTCTAGTATCCCAGTCTCTGTCATTATCTCTGCTTCAGTGCAGAAATTTCAGGCCAAAGTTTCCTCCTCCCTCAAAATTATAGCCTTTGACTCAAGCCATACCACTCTCTCCTCTATCATCTCAACCCCAAAACTAACATTTCTTAGGGGCTTACTACATGCCACAAGCTTTGCTTAGCTAGTGTTGCTGTTAACTGGTAGCATCCAAGACAGATTTGTCAGGCCCCTTCTTTACATGGGGCTCTTTCCAAAGCCCTGTATGCAATTTTGAATGTACAATTGTGTATTGCTTTTTACTTAAAGAGGTCCTCCTTACCACTACTTCCCCCTTCTCAATGGGATAAGCTTCAAGTTCCACAAAGCCTGGCTACTTCTCTGGGTAGCTTTGTTAGTTTGTTTTTACAGATGTGGAAATTGAGCCTCAGAGAGGTCAAGAATAGCTTGCTGGAGGTCACAGACAGAACTTGGTCGATCTGAACTCCCTACTAGCCAGAATTTTTTTTTTTTTTTGTCTGAAGCCTGCAGCTTTGACCACTGTCCTACCTACTCTGAAAGTTTCTTAATGCTGGCTCTACCCTGAAAATTTCTTGTCCTGAATCAACTGAAACACTTGCTGTGATTTGAGAAGCGTTATTCTCTTGTCTGGCACCATTACATGGCAGTATTCCTGGTCTGTGAAGTAGTAGACTGCATCCGTGACCTGCTTGTTCACAGCCTGAAATTCCACAATTTAAATTTATAATCTCAGATTTGAAGTCACAGGTGGAGTTCTGTGTTCCTGCTAGAGCATGATCAGTAAATAAGATTGTCGAGGAGCTTGCTATGTTTAGATATGAGCTAGTTCTTGCCTTCCTCTCCAGACTGTGAGAAAAACTCAGACCTTTTGGAAAGGAGTGGCTGGAATGTCAGTGTTTGGCCGGAGCTCTCCCCAGCCATTGTCAGTGAAAAGAAAGCTTGTAGGGTGGGACTCTAGACCCTAACTCATTGCACCACCTGTCAGCAGGCAAGAGATCTTCTCCCAGGGTGGAGATATCCAAAATAAGCCCTTCTAACACGAACGGCCCAGGCACCTGAAGCCCTGGGTTCCACCGTAGCTCTAACCATGAAGCTGTGGCAGCCCTTGGAAAGATATTGTTCCCCTTTGAGCTCTAGTTTTCCCTTTGCGAGATGGATACTAGTTTGTTGATGACTTTCAAAAGCATGAGGACCCCTAGGGCTTGGGTGGGGTGTTTGGTAATGCTGAGATGCAGACCGGCTTTTCTTGAGTGGGGCAGGCAACCTGTGAAAGGACAGCCTGCCCACTGGACAGCTCCAAAAAGGGTGGAGCAAAT
Source organism: Alouatta palliata (assembly GCA_004027835.1). Classification (NCBI taxonomy): domain Eukaryota; kingdom Metazoa; phylum Chordata; class Mammalia; order Primates; family Atelidae; genus Alouatta; species Alouatta palliata. The sequence goes on from PVKV010000436.1 coordinate 190,493, forward strand.
GGGATGTAAATAATGATAATAAACTCCTATGATCTTTTAAAGTAAACACAGAACTTTGTTCATTTCATGGCTTTATGGCAGTTTTGAAATGTGGTGTGTATCAAAGCATCTGAAGAGATAATAAAGAACAGAGACTCAGACTTGTTGAAGCAAAATAGAATCTGCGCCGTGGTATTTTTACCAAGTTCCTTAGGTGATTCTGATACTGGCTGAAGTTTGAGCCCACTGTTCTATGGAGTGGGAATAATTGCTTCCTTTTTAATAGATTAGAGGAACAAGGCAGAGAGCTGGGAAATGATTTGCCTGAGGTTGTATAATCTGGTAGAAATGATCACTAGCACTCTTTTTTATTTACTTATTTATTTATTTATAAAGACGGGTTTCGCCATGTTGGTCAGGCTGGTCTTGAACTCTCGACCTCAGGTGATCCATCCACCTTGGCCTCCAAAGTGCTTGGATTACAGGCATAAGCCTCCACGCCCGGCCACTAGTACTCTTTTAGGCTAGAAGTCGGACACTCCAGAGACAGAATGAAACCTCTACCCAGATGAAAATTCATCACCCGCTGGGCGCGGTGGCTCACGCCTGTAATCCAAGCACTTTGGAGGCCAAGGCGGGCGGATCACCTGAGGTCGGGAGTTCAAGAAAATTCATCACCCTACCCTCGCTCCCCCGGGTACCTCCTCATAGTCTGTGGCTGATGACTATGACTCCTCTTATCCCCACCTAAATAATAATGATAATAGTGACCCACATGTATGGAGTCTATTCTATGTGCCAAGCTCTAGATGAAGTGTGTTACATGAGGTAGGCACTACGATTACCCCCATTTTACAGATGAGGAAATTGAGGCTCAGAGGGGTTACCTCACTTGCCTAAGGTGACCCAGTGAGTACTAGAGGCAGAGCTTTGATTGGATCCCAGGTCTCTTGGAATGTGCTCTGAAGCTGTAGTTGAGTTACCCCTGTGTTCCTCTGCTATGGCTAGTGCGTAGTAGAAACTCTGAAATAGCTGAAACCCCTTTCCTGTGCATAGTTCATGTTATCCAAGACTGGGACTTTATGCATCAATCAAATTTCTAAATAAATATTAGGGACTGGTATAGATGGGCAAATTCTCATTTCTCTCTATAAAAACCTTTAAAATATCACCATTACAAAAAAAGAGAATATTTCAACTCCCTAAAGCTGGAATAACATAGTATCAGGATAAGGGACAATAGGGTTTTTTTTTTTTTTTTTTTTTTTGTGCGTGTTTTTTGAGACAGAGTCTCACTCCATTGCCCAGGCTGGAGCACAAGGTGCGATCTTGGCTCACTGCAACCTCCGCCTCCCAGGCTCAAATGATCCTCCCACTTCAGCCTCCCAAGTAGCTGGGACTACAGGTGCATGACACCATGCCTGGCTAATTTTTGTAGTGATGGAATTTTGCCACGTTGCTCAGGCTGGTCTTGAATTCCGGAGCCTGCCTTGGCCTCCCAGAGTGCTGGGGTTAAAAGACAATGTTTTTAATGCTAACAATACTGCTCCCTTTTTGATAGCCACTACCCTGTGCCTTGGTGTTTCTCAACTGTAAAATACTAATGAAGGTGTCTTTAGGCAGTAGTGACGATTACATGAGAAAAGAAACAAGTACAGTGCCTGGGTCACAGTCACTGCCCTAGAGAGGAAAGCCATTTTTATTATGTAATTTTATTGCCGGAGGGAACTTGAAAGGTCATTTTGTTGACTCATACTGTCTCACCAATTGGGGAACGGAGGCCCAGATAGGAGAAGGAATACAGTGAGTAAACAGGGATTCAGTGATGAGATAGGGACTTTAACCCAGTCCAGGTTTCTTTTCTTTTCCTTTTTTTTTTTTTTGAGACAAAGTCTTGCTCTGTTGCCAGGCTGGAGTGCAGTGGTGTAATCTCGGCTCATTGCAACCTCCGCCTCCTGGGTTCAAGCGATTCTTTGGCCTCAGTCTCCCGAGTAGCTGAGACCACAGGCGCGTGCCACCACGCCCGGCTAATTTTTGTATTTTTAGTAGAGACAGAGTTTCACCATGTTGGCCAGGATGGTCTCGATCTCTTGACCTTGTGATCCGCCCACCTTGGCCTCCCAAAGTGCCGGGATTACAGGCATGAGCCACCGCACCCAGCCCAGCCCAGGTTTCTTGATTTCCAAGCTCTGTTGCTTTCACCACGTCCTAAGTGCCTAGAAATGCAGTACAAATGGGAAGATTCACTAATTCAGGTAACAAACATTTACCAAATCCCTATTGGGTGCTGAATACCATAGCCGGAAGTGGGGATGAGGTGGTGAACAAACAAGTTCCTGTGACCCTGCCTGGTCTGCTGGATTTGTGTAACAAAATGCCGGAGGCTGGGTGGCTGAGACGAGATATTTATTTTCCCATCGTTGTGGAGGCTGAAAGTTCCAGATTAAGAGCTGGTGGGGTCAGTTTCTAGCTGTACCTGGCTTGCAGATACAGCCTTCTCTCTCTGTCTTCACATGGCTTCTCTGTGCATGGGGTGGGCGGGGAGGAGAACGCTCTTGCTGTCTCCTACAAGGACACTAATCCTATTTCAGGACCTCACCCTTATGTCCTCATTTAACACTAATTATTTCCTTAGCAGCCACGTCTCTAAATACAGCCACACTGGGAAGTTAAGGTTGCAATTCAGGAATCTTGTGGGGGAACACATACATTCCGTTATGACCTTTCATTTGGCTCATAGTCTAGTGGGGGAGACAGCAGGTGCCTAGTGGAGAACACAGCTTTGCAGGGAAAACTGACAGTAAAAGAGAAACAGATAACTGCAAATTGTGATAAATGCTGTTGAAGTCAAATAAGATAAAGAGATGACTCTCTAAATTTAAAAGGTTTTCTATGGGAAGCAAGAATTGCAGTTTGAGGCATACACACAAACCGGGTGGTCTTCCGTACGTCCAAAGAACAAAGAAAAGTTTGGAGATTTTATAAAAAGGAGAAATGTTATATATAGCTCTAAAAAAAAAAAAAAAAGCTCGTTGGTATAGTAGAGTCCTGGGGCACTGGAAAGCTCTGATTGGTGAGTGACAGCAGTGGGTAAAACTGTTCAGAGTTGTGCAGGTTGTTTCAGTAGCTGTTAAATAAACTGGTTTTAGGTTACAGCATGCAGTTTCAGCAGCCAGACTTGCAGAGAATTACATTCTTGCAGCAATGCTATCTGTCCTGAGTGCTCTTTCCCCCGGTTCTTCAACTTTGATTTAATTGGTGATATGGTTTGGCTGTGTCCCCACCCAAATCTCATCTTCCCATAACCCTACATGTCGTGGGAGGAGCACAGTGGGAGGTAATTGAATCATGGGGGTTGTTACCCTCATGCTGTTTTCATGACAGTGAGTTCTTACAAGATCTAATGGTTTTATAAAGGGCTTTTCCCACTTTGCTCGGCACTTCTCCTTGCTGCCGCCATGTGAAGGACATGTTTACTTCCCCTTCTGCCATGATTGTAGTTTCCTGAGGCCTCCTCAGCCCTGCAGAATTGTGAGTCAGTTAAACTTCTTGCCTTTATAAATTACCCAGTCTTGGGTATTTCTTCATAGCAGCATGAGAATGGACTAATACAGTTGGGTAGGACCTAATTTGTCTGATCAACTTTCGTGACCATGATGCAATAATAGAAAATGATGGAGGTGAGAGGGAAGAGGTGATTTAGGTAAATTTGTTAGGGGAGAACTTTGAGGAAGTCTCTCCCCTTCAATTCTTGGTTCAGTAGCCAGCTGTGGGAATATTGATGGATGTGGGTGGGGGGTGAGGAGTGAGCAGCATGTCCCACATGGGGCAGGCATCAGGAAGAAGGGTCTGCAGCACAGAGTGGTGGAGAATTTCAGGAGCAGAAAGAGGCCAGGGTGGCCAGAGGAGTTAAGTTAGTGTAGGGAACAGAGCCCAGATGAGGGCAGAAGCAGGCCAGGGCTGTGCAGATCATGGGAAAGAGTTGGGCTGTGATTTGACATGTACTGGGAAGTCACTGAGTGGCTTCAGAAGGATCTGGGGTGAAGAATGGATGACAGAAGGGCAAGAGAGGAGGCAGGGTGGCCAGTGAGGAGGCGATGGCTGACAAAGTGACAAATGGGGGCTTTGGTTGTTTAGGTGCTGGTAATGACAGAGAGAAGTGTATGTGTGTCTGCATGCATCTGTGTGCACGTGTATATGTGCATTCATTCATGTATGTGTATGAGTGTGCAGCTAGTGCACATGTGCACATGCATATGTTTCTGTGTGCATTCATGTAGGCACATGTCTATGTGTGTGCATGCAAGTATTTATGAATGTGTACCTGTGCACACATATGCGTACATGCATGTGTCTGTGTTCCTGCATGTTTGTATATGCAGGTATGTGTGGGTGGGTGTACCCAGGTGCACACATGTGTGCATGTGTGTGTGCAAACACACTTGTCTGAGAGAAACAATGACAGAGACAGACACAGACAGAGAGCAACAGAGAGAGAAAGGCCCAGTCAATGATCTCTTAAGGAGTTTTCATGCAAATACTACATTAGATCTCATCTCCAAAGATACATCTGACCTACCAGAGCTTTGTAAAATTAGAAGCTATTTCTCCGAACCCCTAAGTGGCCTAATCACATATTCATGTATGCAGATATAGGCTGTGACCCATTTCTAGGTTTCTGAACTTGTTGGGGAGAGTGGATTGGGGATGAGGAGTGGTCAGTGGCATCACCAAGTGGCTTCTTCTGGTGAATGAGAATGGGGCCTCTCACTTGTTGCAGGTGTCAGCTCAGGTCTTATGACCCAACTGAGTTTCATTTATCTGTTTTTGTTTATTTCAGCAGAAGCTAATAATGATAATGACAGTTATCATCCTCATCATCATACCATAATGAGAGCTACCATTTACTAAGCATTTTATGTTATACAATGGTCATAGCAATCCTTCATCCTCACCACCTCCATTCTCATCCAAGCCAGCATCATCTCTCACTTGGAAAACTAGCTTCCTAATTAGTTTCCTGGCCTCTCTACTTCCCTGTTTAAAATCTATTTCCTCACAATAGCAAGTGATGATGTAACTTCCCTTCCTGAAACCTCCTCCTGCTCCAGATTGCCCTGAGAACTTATCAGGATTCCTCACCACAACCCACAAGGTCCTGCATGATCCAGCTCCTGCCCCTCTTCCAGCTCATCTTGTTCACCCTTCTCCCTAGAGTCACATGGACCTTTTTTCCTGCAAGAAACTTTGTCCTTTCCCTCCTTGGATATTGCATTTGCTGCTCTCTGTGTCTGCACTTTTTATCCTCTGCTTTTTGTTATGCTGGTCTTAGGTCAAGGATTTTCTGCTCCAGCGACCTCCCTTGACCATCCTATCTAAAGGAAGTCCCTCTGCTTGCCTAGTTACACTCAGTCATACCCCTGCTTTTTTTCATGTTGCTTTTCACAATGTGTAATTATCTTGATTATGTGTGTGTGTGTCCCCATTGTTATCTCTTCCCACTAGAATTTAAGCTCCAGGAAAGTGGGAAGCACTTGGTCACCTTCCCAATTCTTAGGCCTGGTTCATGGTAGGCTCTCAAAAAATACTCAGTGAATGAATGTGTTATTGCTCCCATTTGACAGATGTGGAGTAAGCCTCAGAGGTGAAGTCCTTTCCTTTGCCTCTATTGGATTCGTATGGGTGCTCTAACAAATTGCCACAAAGTTAGTGCCATAAAAACAACATATAAATTTGTTCTTATAGTTCTGAAGACCAGAAGCCCTAAATCAGTTTCAATGAACCAAAGTCAAGATGCCAGCAGGGCTATGCTTCCTCCAAAGGCATAGGGAGAACCTGTTTCCTTTGTTGTTGTTGTTCTTCTTCCCAGCTTCTAGAGCATTCTGTGCATCCCTTGGCTCGTGGCTCCTTCCTTAATATTCCCATAGTGTCTGCTCTCTCTGACTCCGCTTCTATCCCATGGTCTTCTTATTTCTTGTCTGTAGTCAAATCTCCTTTTGTTTTCATCCTATAAGAATACTTGAGATTAAACATAAGGATAATCCAGGATAAACCTCCCATCTCAAGATCCTTAACCACATCTGCAAAATTCCATATAAGGTAATATTTGCACTTTCTGGGGATTAAGATGTGGATGTATTTGGGAATCATTATTCATCTTTCACAGTCTTCTTTCTTACCCCTAGTGATTCATATCCATCCCACATGTGAGATACATTGACCTCATGCTATAACAACATCTCCAAAACTCTCAATCCTGTGTATAATCAATTCAAGTCCCAAATCTTATCTAAATACTATCAGCTAAAAAGTCCCAGATCCCATTATCTAAATTACCTAAATCAGGTATGGATGAAACCAGAAATAAAATGCATTTGAAAAAAAATTCTACTTCATGTGTTGATCTGTAAACTAGAAAACAAGTTTCTGTCTCTAAAATACAACAGTGGGACAGGCATAGGATAACAGTTATAAATGTTCTCATTCCAAAAGGGAGAAAATAGAAGAAAAGATTCATCAGCCTCAAGCAGTTCAAAAACCCAACCAGATAACCTCATTAGGTTTCCAGGCCTGGGAATAATCCTCTGTGTCTTGAGGCTTCCTCTGGGCTCCAGGTTCTATTTTGAGATTCGTCTTCCTTTTTCCTTGAAGAATGGTGTGTATTTGGAGCTGAGTAGCTTTATCCGCCTGTTTGTGTCTGTAGAATTTTGGGGAATCCAACAACCTTCATTCATTTTGTCTTCTCTCTATCCCTTTCAGTCCAAACTGAAAGTGTTTCTGCTGGTAAAACATTTCTCAAAACCTTGTGGGTCTCTCATGTATATCACGTGGATTCACTTCATTGGATAAGAAGGTCCCACACAGATGCTTCCTGGAAAATTCCATCTCCATTTCTGGATTCTGCTGAGATGGTTGAGGGGATACATGTGTCATATACTGGATCTCTTCAAAGAGCTCTCTGTGTGAGTGAATACTTGCAATGCACTAGCAAAAGTTAATTCAGCTACAACCTTGGCTTTCTCTCCAGAGCACACTTTCCTAACAATGAACCTCATGATTTTAGTGTCTTTGACAATATGGATAGGCTGAGAATTTCTCAAATCATCAAGCTCTGGTTTCTTTTTAAGAGACCTCTCAGTTGATCTCCTTCCTCTCACATTTTACTATAGGTAACAAGAAGAAACCAGGCTGTAACTTTAACTTTTTGCTTAGAAATCACCTCATCTAAATATCCCAGGTCATCGCTTACAAGTTCTGCTTTCTACAGAACTACAGGATACAATTTAGCTAAGCTTTTTGTCACTATGTAAGAATCCCTGTCTTCGTTTGCTTGGACTGGTCATAAGAAAGTACCATAGACTGGGTGGCTTAAACAACATAAATTTACTAACTCACAGTTATAGAGGCTGGGAAATCCAAGATCTGGTGTTGGCTGATTTGGTTTCTGGTAAGAGCTCTCTTCCCGGCTTGCAGACAGCTGCCTCCTAGATGTGTCTTCACATGGCCTTTCCCTGGTGTGTGCATGTGAAAAGAGAAAGAGAGCTCTCTCTCTCTTCCCCTTCTCTCATAAGGCCAGCAGCAGTCCTGCCAGATGAAGATTCTACCCTTATGAACGCCTTTAACCTTAATTACCTCCCTATCTTCAAATATAGTTTCATCGGGATTTAAAGTCAACATACGAATTTTGGGAATACAAATTTCAGTCCATAGTGATCCCCTTTCTACCTGTTCCTAATAACATATTATTTCTTTCTTAGCTGTCACCAGCAGCACCTTTAGTGTTCATATGTCTACCTACAGTCTTTTATGACAATATAGCAATTCTGTAAGCTAATATAGGCTTTCTCTATCATTCTCTTCACTTCTCCTAAGTCCTCACTGCCTAAGTTTTTAACACCCATAATTCTACCAACCATCTATTCAAAAAATTCAAGGCTTTTTGTATCATATGCCTCAAAGTTCTTGCAGCCTCTGCCCATCACCCAATTCCAAAGCCACTTCCACATTTTTAGATATTTCTTACTGCAACACTACACCTCCAGTGCAAAAATCTGTATTAGTTTCCGGCGGCTGCTGTAACAAATTGCTACAAACTCAGTGCCTTGAAACAACACATATTTATTCTTTTATGGTTCTGGAGTCCAGACATCTGAAATTAGTTTCAGTGGACTAAAGTCAAGGTGTTGGCAGGGCCATGCTCCTTCTAGAAACTCTAGGAGAAAATCTATTTTCTTGTCTTTTCCAGCTTCTCGAGCTACATTCATTGCACTCCTTGGCTCATGAATCCTTCCTTGGTCTTCACATAGCATCTTCTCTCTTTGACCCTGTTTCTGTCACATGGTCTTCTTATCTTTTGTTGGCAGTCAGATCTCCTTATGCCTCTCTCTTATAAGGATTTGTGGGATTATATTTAGGGTCCACTTGGACAATTCCCTCATTTCAAGAGCCTTAATTTGCTCATATCTGCAAAATCCATATAAGGTAATATTTGTAGTTTCTGAGCATTAAAACATGAATATCTTTGGGGATTATTACTCAGCCTATCATAGTTATGCAGCCAATATTCAAACCCAGACCTGCCTGACTTCAGAAGCAAACCATTGACCATTAAACTGAAGTATTTTCACACATGTATTTCTCTTTGCTGGTTGGGTTAGAGCACCTACCATAAGACTGTGCACACAGTTAGTGCTCACTTAGTACTCATCACATAAATGTAACATTCTCTTTTGGGACATTGAGCTTTTCTCGTTCAATCTAAACTAAAGACCAAGATATGGCTCCTGGGCCAACCCATTTTCTTCTCCCGAACAGCATACTGTTCTGTCCCAAACGGGACACCACTGATGGCTTTGGCTCAATCTGATTTCTTCTCTATTTCTCTTAACTACCACTTAATAATTTTGTGATTTTTTTCTCTCTCTCCCTGCTTTTTCTTCTTTCATTCCTTCCTTCCTTCCTGGAAAAAAACACCAACTCAAACTATGCTTTTTTCTCTTCTCTAACTCAATAACAACAATCAGCACTTCTGTGACAAAATGTGTGGGTCTCTCCCCACACATCAAACAGCAATGAATTCTGCAGTGGACACCAGCTGGGTGTGCTCCAATTCAACTTAATTCTGACTCTGTCTACCTAGAGATGACCTCCGAAACCACAGGTTGAGGGCTCAGACCCACAAGATCACCTCCTCCTTCCCACCACTTGCAAGTTCAGGCCTCCATGAGCTTCAAGTTGGAGTTCACACAACACTCTCTTCAGGTTTGGTTAATTTGCTAGAGCGGCCCACAGAACTGAGGAAAACACTTATGCTTACTTGCTTACTACAAAGACGATTTTAAAGGATACAAATAACAGCCAGATGAAGGGATACATAGGGTGAGGTCTGGAAGTGTCCTGAACACAAGAGCAAGAGCATCTGTTCCTGAGGAGTTGGGTTGTGCCATCCTCTTGGTGCATAGACAAATTTTTGTTCACCTTTGTGTTAGCCTCCATGTGTTCAGTTATGCAGAAGCTCCTCGAACCTCATCCCTTTAGGCATTTTATGCAGACTTCATTGGATAGGCATGATTGAAGCATGGATAACCATGGTGGAATGTGATTGGACAAATAGAGTATGGTTTAAACCCAGCAAGGCCTGTCTAGATTCTTCTTGGCCTCTCTATGCAGCATTCCTTAGTCCAGGATATGGGGCTAGCCCCCCCTCTGGAATAAGGGTCTTAGGACCTACAATTGAATTAGAGTCCAGCCTCGGACAGGTGAAAGGAGGGCAGGAGAAAGCTAGAGATAGAGATTCTCTTTACTCTAACAAGGGCTATGGAAATTATAAGCCAGGACCCATGGTTGAAAACATATATGTTGAAAACTATGGATGAAAACATATGTATATGCATGTGTGTGTGTGTGATATCATAGACTCATAGTACTTAGTTAGAGGCATAGTAGTCCCTTCATTCTATAAATTGTGAAACTGAGGCCCAGAGACAAGAAGTGAGCACACACAGTGACACTATGCTTAGGGCAGAACCAGGCATAGCATCTAAAATATGATTCCTAGTTTAGAAATTGTCCACCAAAACCTAATGTTGTCTTTAAAAAAAAAGTTAGACTATTCTTTTAGAGCAGTTTTAGGTTCTCAACAAAATTAAGCAGAAAGGGCCGAGAGTACCCATATACCCCTGGCCCCCCACATTCACAGCATCCCCTATTATTGACATCCAGCAATGGAGTGGTACATTTGTTACATCAGTGAACCTACACTGACACACCATTATCACCTAGAGTTTACTTTGGGGTTCATTCTTGGTGGTGTGCATTCTATGGGTTTGGACATGTGTATAATGGTATGTATCTACCATGAGTATCATGGAGCCATTTCACTGCCCTAACCTAATAATCTTCTGTGCTCCACCTGTTCACCTCTCCCTCCTTCCTAACTCCTGGCAAGTACTGATCTTTTCACTGTCTCCATAGTTTTGCCTTTTCCAGAATGTCATACAGCTAGAATCATACAGACCGTGCCTTACAGATTGTCTTCTTTCACTTAGTAATATGCATTTAAGTTTTCTGCATGTTTTTCCATATCTTGGTAGCTCATTTCTTTTTTAATGCTGAATAATATTCCATTTCTGGATGTACCACAGTTTATTTATTCATTCACCTACTGAAAGACATCTTGGTTTCTCCCAAGTTTTCACAATTATAAATAAAGCTACTATTTGCTGGGTGCAGTGGCTCAGGCCTGTAATCCCAGTACTTTGGGAGGCTGAGGTGGGTGGATAACTTGAGATCAGGAGTTCAAGACCAGCCTGGCCAACATGGTGAAACCCCATCTCTACTTAAAATAGAAAAATCAGTCAGGTGTGGTGGTGCACACCTGTAATCCCAGTTACTCTGGAGGCTGGGCAGGAGAATCACATGAACCTGGGAAGTGGAGATTGCAATGAGCCGAGATCTCACCACTGTACTCGAGCCTGGGCAACAGAACAAGATTACATCTCAAATAAATAAATAAATAAATAAATAAATCTACTATAAATATCTTCATGGATGTTTTGGATTGGCGTGCGTTTTTAATTCATTTGGATAAATACTGACATTGTCATTTTATCAGATCAGTGCAGAACAACCACTCTTGAGGAAATGTTCTTCTACCAGGATAATGTCTGCACTTTAGATAAGTCCTTGTACTTCTCTGTGTTTCATGCATGCTACAATCATATGAGCTAAAATGGTCTTAGAGATCACAGAGTCCAGTCTCCTCATTTTATAGATGAAGAAACTGAAGCATGGAGAGATTTGAGCCTGCCCTGTCCTTGGGGCCCTGTCCCTCAGCTGAAGTTAGGGGTCATTTGAATTGGACTCTGCTTTGGTAGAGAGACAGAAAGGACAGATGGTTTCATGCCCACTCTCCCTTTTGCCTGGTAGCTCGAGGAATTGTCTTGACACTAACTCCTGTTGTCTAGATTGGGACCTGTGTGCATGCACACACCTGAACCAATCATTGTGATCCTAGTGGTCAGGACTGGGTCCTTGGCTGACCCCTGGATTGGAGGCAGAGTCAGCCTCACAAGAACTATATATATGGGGGGTGGAAGAATTGGTTTTCCAAAGGAAAATTAGAGAATAATTACCAGAAAAAAAGGAGGCTGGATGCTGGGCAGTAGAGCAGATGTTCACCACAGAGGGGAAATACAACTTGGACATTAGGAGCTATGATGCAGGGGAGACCATGGTAACCCCTCCCCACTGACCGAGGAAAAACACATTAAAATAACAATCTACTGTAACCAGCAAAAGGTCTGGCTTCTTGCCGCTTGTAGAAAGAAACATCAGTTAGATGTGATAAAAAGAGAGTGAGATTTTCATTATCCATGTGAGCAAGGGGAGGAATGGGTGAAATTCCTTCCAAATTTCTTTACTCTTCAATTTGCAGAGGGAACATAAGAGGTTTTAAAGACAGGGTCTGGAATGGCATAAGGCATAAGAGCAAAGAACGGGAAAAGGAAAAGAATGGAGGAAAGAAAACATTCTGAGGCTACTTGAAACTGCAGGAGAAAGGAGGAAAGAGGAAAGAAAAAATACCTTCAAATGGCAGGTGGGCACCAGGCCATTTCGTTATAATACCACAATACGACATACTACTGGAAGTGAATTTGGTAATAGCTGTAAAAATTTGAAAAAGCACATTCCTTTTAACTCTGCAATTTCATTTCTAATAATCTATCCTAGAAATGCTCACATGCATATACCCCAGGAAGTTTACTGCAGCATTATCCATAGCAAAAAACGGAGACAACCCGCATGTACCATGGGAAGATAATTGTTTATAAATTATCCTAGTTCTATTGAGTGGAATATTGCTGTGGCTGTTAAAAGGACTCAAGCACCATTTGTACATAATGACACGGAGGGAGATTTCGGATACATTACTGTGAAATATGAAATGCTTGCCACACTAAGTACAAGATGAATCCATTTTTCAAAAAACAAATGAAATCAGTTTATTTTTGAGAAAAGCAAAAAACTGCATACATCTCCAACCACAAGAACCCAAACATACAAAATACACACTTATACACATCTTTTATACACATGGTTGTATATGCTTGAGAAAGATCTGGAAGAATTCACAGTAGTTCCTCCTACAAAGTGAGAAAATAAGGGGACACTTAGGGGTGAAGCAGATGTGGGAATTTCATATTTTAATTCTAATGTTTTTGATTTTTAAAGGCATATTTTAAAATTAATATTAATGTGGTATTTTGTAACAAAATAAAAATTTTACAAATGATATGTTAAGAATATGGGAGGATCCCGGCACTTCGGGAGGCTGAGGTGTGTGAATCATCCGAGGTCAGGTGTTCAAGATCAACCTGGCCAACATGGAAAACCCCGTCTCTACTAAAAATACAAAAACTAGCCGGGCAAGGTGGCGCACACCTGTAATCCCAGCTACTCAGGAAGCTGAGGCAGGAGAATCGCTTGAACCCAAGAGGTAGAGGTTGCAGTGAGCCAGGATCATGCTACTACACTCCAGCCTGAGCAACACAGCAAGACTCCATCTCAAAAAAAAAAAAAGAAAAAAGAAAAAGGAATACAGGAAGGTCTGATAAAGTGCTAGAAGAAGAGAGAGATTAGCGGTATATCTGTTACGCATGCCTCCTCCCAGCAGGAGCCAATAAACTCTAGGAGGAGAGGGGCTGTCGTCTTTGTGTTCCTTTTCAACCTTAGAAACTATGTGTGCTGGGCATATAGTAGGTGTCTTTGCTGTGCTGAATCTTCTCCCTGAAATGCCCCTCAGGCACTGGCTTTCCTCCGGTATTTTTGCAAGAAGAAATTCGACATTGAAGTCCCGTTTCAAGTACCACCCTCTCATCTACTTACTCAAAGACAAAGAAGGGGGCGCGGTGGCTCATGCCTGTAATCTCAGCACTTTGGGAGGTTGAGAAGGGTAGATCACAAGGTCAAGAGATTGAGACCATCCTGGCCAACATGGTGAAACCCCGTCTCTACTAAAAATATAAAAATTAGCTGTGTGTGGTGGTGCATGCCTGTAGTCCCAGCTATTCAGGAGGCTGAGGCTGGAGAATCACTTGAATTGGGGAGGTGGAGGTTGCAGCGAGCTGAGAGCACAGCATTGCACTCCAGTCTGGCGACAGAACAAGACTCTGTCTCAAAAAAAAAAAAAAAAAAAAAAAAGACAAAGAAGGAAGGAAGCAGTTAAAAAAATCCTCCCACATTAAAGCTTACCGCTGGGCATTAGATTGTGGTCAGCCTCTCGGCCATAGTTCTCTGTCACAAATTTAGTAAAGAACATGTTACACAATTGGGGTCAATTTTCTCTCTCACATTTAACTCCAGATCTATCATTTCCCTTCAACCTGCTCATGATTCCCTGTACAAAAGTGTGGATCAATAAGGAAGAAAAAGAGCTGGGCGCGGTGGCTCACGCCTGTAATCCTAGCACTTTGGGAGGCTGAGGCGGGCGGATCACTTGAGGTCAGGAGTTCAAGACCAGCCTGACCAATATGGTGAAACCCTGTCTTTAAAAAAAAAAAAAAAAAAAAAAAAAAAAAAATAAGGAAGAAAAAAATAGGAAGCTATGTGGGGGTGAGGAAACGAAGCCAGGCAGCTGATAATAATATTCACGCAAGCAGGGTGCTCCCATGGGTACAGGACTACGCAGTTCCCCAAACACTTGACCCATCCAGAATCTCATTGACATGAGCAAATCTAGGAGGAGGAAGGGTAGGAATTATAGTCCCCAGGTTACAGATGAGGAACTCGAAGTTCCATAGGTTCAGATGTCCATGTGTAGTGGTAGACAACTGGAAAATCATTTCCTAGATTTCTGGCCCCCTTTTCACAAAGCCACAAAAGGCCTTTCCCTGGGTCGCAGCCTGAACCTCACTTTAGCCACAGGCCCACAGAGCGAAGGATTTTAGCATTGGTTGTGTGATAATAGGTAGTAGGTAGTGAGAGAAAGGTGATTGGCTGCCAGTATCAGCAGGGCGAAACCCATCATTGTTCTTGGCACTAAAAGGAACACTAACCAGTTTGGGTGGCTCTTCTGTTAATGGAGAGATGGAGCTTCCATTGCTGTTTTTGGAGGGTAGGAGACTGTGGACTTTTACTTCCTTACAAGATGAATGATAGGCCTTTTGGGCCAAGTATTAAGACCAATCTTTTTAGATTTATCTCTTCTTTTTTTTTTTTGAGACGGAGTCTCACACTGTCGCCCAGGCTGTAGTGCAGTGACACGATCTCAGCTCACTGCAATCTCCACCTCCTGGGTTCAAGCAATTCACCTGCCTCAGCCTCCCGAGTACCTGGGACTACAGGCATGCACCACCATGCCCAGCTAATTTTTTTGTATTTTTAATAGAGACAGGGTTTCACCATGTTGGCCAGGTTGGTCTCGATCTCCTGACCTTGTGATCCACCCGCCTTGGCCTCCCAAAGCGCTGGGATTACAGGCGTGAACCACCGCACCTGGCCTTATCTCTTCTTTTGAAATAACCTAAATCAGGGGTTGGCAAAATATGGCCTATTGGCCAAATCTATCCTGACGTCTGTTCTTAGAAATAAAGTTTTATTGGAACTCAGGATGCCCATTCATTTATGTATTGCTTATGTCTGCCTTCATGCTACGTTGGCAGAGTTGAGTAGTTGTGACAGAAACCATATGGACCACAAAGGTTAAAATATTTATGATCTGGCTCTGTATAGAAAAAGCTTGCCAACCTGTGACTTAAGTCAACATATATTTTCTGAGCACGAACTCTGTGCCTTGTCACTTTTTACTTCCAGAAATCCACTGGTATTTTACAGGATTAAAACCTAAATCTTGTGACATCTGTTAAAAGAAAACCTATAGACAGATAAGATATAACAGTGTTTAATTGAGGAAAGACTAAAACATGAATTAGGCAGCCCCAAGACCAGAATAGGTTCAGAGAGCTCCAGGCTGCATTGTGGTCAGAGAATTTTTATGGTCATAAAATGGAAGTGAAGGACAGAGAGAACTTCATTGGTTAAGGCTCAGCATTTGCCCTATTTGAGCATGGTCTGCTCAGTTGGCTGCCTGTGATTGACTGAAGCTGGGTAACTGTGATTGGCTGAGACTCACCCATTTGTTACAAAAAAGTATGCTCTTAAATTAGGTTTTCATTTAGTTTGCATAGTAAGTTAGGTTGCAGTGTCTCATGCAAATATCCAAGTAGGCAGACAGCCTCAGGCCAGAATTAGTTTAACTTTTTTCTTTTTCTTTTTATTGAGACAGGGTTATACTCTCTCAGTCAGGTTGCAGTGCAGTGGTGATCCTAACTCACTGCAGCCTTGAACTCCTGGGCTGAAGAGATCCTCCTGCTTCAGCATCCTGAGTATCAGAAACTACAGGGGTGCACTACTGTGCTCAGCTAATTGTTGTAGAGATGGGATCTTCCTATGTTGCTCAGGCTGTTCTTGAACTCCTGGCCTCAAGCAATCCTCCTGCCTCAGCCTCCCAAATGCTAGGATTGCAGGTTTAGTTTAATTTAACACCTCTCATCTGGTGTTTGTTGTACATGTTTTCTGAGAAATTCCTGTACCCCCATCCACTCAACATTACTGACTGGAAAAGTGGTTCTCAAACTTCAGTAGGCAGGACAACCATCTGGGGAGCTTGTCAAAGCAGTGATTCCCAAGCCCCACCCCGGAGTGTTGATTTAGGAATCTACATTTTTATAAGTGCCTCAGTGATTCAAACGACATCATGTAAGAGATCATGTATGGTGAATTACTGAGTCCTAAAGGTATAAAACAGACATATTCAACCAATGATCTTTCTCCACAGAGAAACAGCAAACTGTTTCATTCAACATGTCTTTGGCCCTCAGCTGTAACTCCTGTAATTTTCCACTGCCTTCCCCGTAACCTATAAAACCAACCCCCTTCAATGACGCCCTTTTCGGCCTCAGCCCACCCGCCTGCACCCAGGTGAAAAAACAGCCATGTTGCTCACACAAACCCTGTTTGGGAGTCTCTTCATTCAGAACGTGCGTTTTAACACTCCTAGTACATCCATGCCTTCCAGAGTCAGTTAACTTTCAAACAACATCCACAAATGTTTTAGAAATCTCCTGACTACCCCCACTCAAGCTATATCTCTAATGAATCTCTCCTGATACAACACAGAATTGCAAGAAAAACATATAGAGTTAAAAACTTTTCAGAAAAATTTCTGGAGGAGGCATATTTTTTTTCTTCTCTCTTTCTCTTCTTATCTAATTCTCCTAAAAGACTTTTAGCTAGCAAGTAAGAGGCTAAGAGAGGATATTCCATTTTTAAAATAGCCTGATTATTATAACTTGCATGCCATAAAATTCATCCATTGCAAGTGTGCAATTAAATGACTCGAGTAAATTTGTAATTGTGCAATCATCACCACATGCCAGTTTTGAACATTTTAACACACCTAATAGTCTCCTCCTGCCCATTTGCTATCCCCAGTCATACCAACCTAACAGCCCTAGGCAGCAACTTCCTTGTGCTCTTTGACTCTATAAATTTGCCTTTTTTAGACATTTCATATAAATGGATTCACACAATAGGTAGTTGTCTGCATTTGAGTTCTTTCACTTAGCATATCGTTTTTCAGGTTCATCCATACTGTAGAAACAAACCATTGATTTGTTTCTTTTAATTGCAGACTGATGATATTCCATTATATTGGTATGCTGTATTTTGTTTATCCATTCACCAGTTGATGAATCTCTGACCTGGTTTTAGTTTCGGCCTATTATGAGTCATGTTGTCATAAATATTTCCATACACTTTATTGTGGACAAATACCTAGAAGTAGAATTGTTCAGTTGTATGTCAAATAGTTGATTCTTTTAAAATTTATTTTATTTTTATTAAATTAAAAAAAATTTTTTTTGCTTAAGTAGTGGTGTATCCTCAACAGTTGATTCTTTTTTTTTTTTTAATCGTGTTTTAGGTTCTACGGTACATGTGCAGATCATGCAGGATTGTTGCATAGATACACACATGGCAATGTGTTTTCCTGCCTCCATACCTTCGTCACCTGCATCTGGCATTTCTCCCCCATGTTATCCCTCCCTGACCTTCCCACTCCCCCGCTGTCCCTCCCTTGGCCCCCTCAACAGATCCCAGAGTGTGATGCTGCTCTCCCTGTGTTCATGTGTTCTCATTGTTCAACACCCACCTATGAGGGAGAACATGCAGTGTTTGATTTTCCGTTCTTGTGTCAGTTTGCTGAGAATGATGGTTTCCAGATTCATCCATGTCCCTACAAAGGACACACATTCATCGTTTTTTATGGCTGCATAGTAGTCCATAGTGTATATGTTCCACATTTTCCTTGTCCAGTCTATCGTTGATGGGCATTTGGGTTGGTTTCAGGTCTTTGCTATTGTAAACAGTGCTGCTATGAACATACCTGTGCATGTGTCTTTATAACAGAATGATTTATAATCCTTTGGGTATATACCCAGTAATGGGATGGCTGGGTCAAATGGAATTTCTATTTCCAGGTCCTTGAGGAAGCGCCACACTGTCTTCCATAATAGTTGAACTAGTTTACACTATCACCAACAGGGTAAAAGTGTTCCTAATTCTCCACATCCTCTCCAGTATCTGTTGTCTCCAGATTTTTTAATGATTGCCATTCTAACTGGCGTGGGGTGGTATCTCAATGTGGTTTTAATTTGCATTTCTCTAATAATCAGTGATGATGAGCATTTTTTTCATATGTTTTTGGTCTCATATATGTCTTCTTTTGAAAAGCATCTGTTCATATCCTTTAACCACTTTTGAATGCGTTTGTTTGCTTTTCTTGTAAATCTGTTTTAGTTCTTGTAGATTCCGGATATTAGCCCTTTGTCAGATGGGTAGATTGCAAAAATATTTTCCCATTCTGTTGGTTGCCAGTTCACTCTAATGATTGTTTCTTTTGCTGTACAGAAGCTCTGGAGTTTAATTAGATCTCATTTGTCTATTTTGGCTTTTGTTGCCAATGCTTTGGTGTTTTAGTCATGAAGTCCTTGCCTATGCCTATGTCCTGAATGGTTTTGCCTAGGTTTTCCTCTATGGTTTTTATGGTGTTAGGTCTTATGTTTAAGTCTTTAATCCATCTGGAGTTAATTTTAGTGTAAGGTGTCAGGAAGGGGTCCAGTTTCTGCTTTCTGCACATGGCTAGTCAGTTTTCCCAACACCATTCATTAAACAGGGAATCCTTTCCCCATTGCTTGTTTTTGTGAGGTTTGTCAAAGATCAGATGGTTGCAGATGTGTGGCATTGCCTCTGAGGCCTCTTTTCTGTTCCATTGGTCTATATCTGTGTTTCGGTACCAGTACTATGCTGTTTTGATTACTGTAGCTTTGTAGTATAGTTTGAAGTCAGGTAGCATGATGCCTCCCTCCAGCTTTGCTCTTTTTGCTTAGAATTGTCTTGGCTATGTGGGCTCTCTTTTGGTTCCATATGAAGTTTAAGGTGATTTTTTTCTGGTTCTGTGAAGAAGGTCATTGGTAGCTTGATGGGGATAGCATTGAATCTATAAATTACTTTGGGCAGTATGGCCATTTTCACGATATTGATTCTTCCTAACCATGAGCATGGAATGTTTCTCCATTTGTTTGTGTCCTCTGTTACTTCTTTGAGCAGTGGTTTGAAGTTCTTCTTGAAGAGGTCCTTTACGTCCTTTGTTAGTTGTATTCCTAGGTATTTTATCTCTTTGTAGCAATTGTGAATGGGAGTTCACTCATGATTTGGCTCCCTGTTTGTCTGTTATTGGTGTATAGAAATGCTTGTGATTTTTGCATATTGATTTTGTATCCTGAGACTTTGTTGAAGTTGCTTATCAGTTTAAGGAGATTTTGGACTGAGGTGATAAGGTCTTCTAAATATACAATTATGTCATCTGCAAATAGAGACAATTTGACTTCCTGTTTTCCTAATTGAGTATCGTTTATTTTTTTTCTTGCCTAATTGCTCTGGCTAGAACTTCCAATACTATATTGAACAGGAGTGGAGAGAGAGGGCATCCTTGTCTAGTGCCAGATTTCAAAGGGAATGCTTCCAGTTTTTGCCCATTCAGTATGATATTGGCTGTGGGTTTGTCATAAATAGCTTTTATTATTTTGAGATGTGTTCCTTTGATACCTAGTTTATTGAGAGTTTTTAGCATAAAGGGCTGTTGAATTTTTTCAAAGGCCTTCTCTGCATCTATTGAGATAATCATGTGGTTTTTGTCCTTTGTTCTGTTTATGTGGTAGATAGCATTTATAGACTTTTGTATGTTCAACAGGCCTTGCAACTCTGGAATGAAGTCTACTTGATCGTGATGGATAAGCTTTTTGATGTGCTGTTGCAATTCATTTGCCAGTATTTTATTGAAGATTTTTGCATCAATATTCATCATGGATATTGGCCTGAAGTTTTCTCTTTTGTTGAGTCTCTGCTGGGTTTTGGTATCAGGATGACATTGGTCTCATAAAATGATTTCGGAAGGATTCCCTCTTTTTGTATTGTTTGAAATAGTTTCAGAAGGAATGGAAACAGCTCGTCTTTGTATGTCTGGTAGAATTCAGCTGTGAACCTGTCTGGACCTGGACTTTTTTCAGTTGGTAGGCTATTAATTGCTGCCTCAACTTCAGCCCTTGTTATGGGTCTGTTCAAGGTTTCAGCTTCTTCCTGGTTTAGGCTTGGGAGTGTGCAGGTGTCCAGGAATTTATCCATTTCTTCCAGGTTTACTGGTTTATGTGCATAGAGTTGTTTGTAGTAATCTCTGATTGTAGTTTGTATTTCTGCGGAGTCAGTGGTGATATCTCCTTTATCATTTTTTATTGCATCTATTTCATTCTTCTCCCTTTTCTTTTTTTATTAATCTGGCTAACGGTCTGTCTATTTTGTTGATCTTTTCAAAAAAAACCAGCTCCTGGATTTATTGATTTTTTGAAGGATTTTTTCGTGTCTCTATCTCCTTCAGTTCTGTTCTGATCTTAGTTATTTCTTGTCTTCTGCTAGCTTTTGAGTTTTTTTGATCTTGCTCCTCTAGCTCTTTCAATTTTGATGATAGGGTGTTGATTTTAGATCTTTCCTCACTTCTCTCTTTTATTGCTATAAATTTCCCTCTAGACACCGCTTTAAATGTGTCCCAGAGATTCTGGTATGTTGTGTCTTCGTTCTCATCAGTTTCAAAGAATGTCTTTATTTCTGCCATCATTTCGTTGTTCATCCAGTTGACATTCAGGAGCCAGTTGTTCAGTTTCCATGAAGTTGTGCGGTTCTGAGTTAGTTTCTTAATTCTGAGTTCTAATTTGATTGCACTGTGGTCTGAGAGACTGTTTGTTACGATTTCCATTCTTTTGCATTTGCTAAGGAGTGATTTGCTTCCAATTATGTGGTCAATTTTACAGTAGGTGCCATGCGGTGCTGAGAAGAATGTATATTCTGTGGATTTGGAGTGGCGATTTCTGTAGATATCTATTAGGTCTGCTTGGTCCAGATCTAAGTTCAAGTCCTGGATATCCTTGTTAATTTTCTGTCTCGTTGATCTAATATTGACAGTGGAGTGTTAAAGTCTCCCACTATTATTGTGTGAGAGTCTAAGTCTCTTTATAGGTCATTAAGAACTTGCTTTATGTACCTGGGTGCTCTTGTATTGGGTGCATATATACTTAGGATCGTTAGTTCTTCTTGATGCATTGATCCTTTTACCATTATGAAATGCCTTTCTTTGTCTCTTTTTGATCTTTGTTGATTTAAAGTCCATTTTATCAGAGACTAGGATTGCAACTCCTACTTTTCTTTTGCTCTCCATTTGCTTGATAAATCTTCCTTTATCCTTTTATTTTTAGCCTATGTGTGTCCTTGCACATGAGATGGTTTCCTGAATACAGCATACCAATGGGTTTTGACTTTTTATCCAATTTGCCAGTCTGTGTGTTTTGACTGGGGCATTTAGTCAATTTACATTTAAGGTTAATATTTTTATGTGTGAATTTTATCCTGCCATTTTGATGCTAGCTCGATGTTTTGCCTGTTAGTTGACACATTTTCTTTATTGTGTCTATGGTCTTTACCATTTGGTGCATTTTTGGAGTGGCTGGTACTCGTTGTTTCTTTCCTTGTTTAGTGCTTCCTTCAGGAGCTGCTCTTTTAAGGCAGGCCTGGTGGTGACAAAATCTCTCAGCAATTGCTTGTCCATAAAGGATTTTCTTTTGCCTTTGCTTATGAAGCTTAGTTTGGCTAGATATGAAGTTCTAGGTTGAAAGTTCTTTTCTTTAAGAATGTT
>PVKV010000436.1:212370-294035 GCA_004027835.1 Alouatta palliata
TGTGCCTTGGGGTTGCTCTTCTTCTTCTTTTTTTTTTTTTTTTTTCTTGAAGAATATCTTTGTGGTGCTCTCTGTATTTCCTGGACTGAATGGTGGCCTGGCTTGCTAGGTTGGGGAAGTTTTCCTGGATAATATACTAAAGAGTGTTTTCCAGCTTGGATTCATTCTCTCCATCACATTCAGGTACACCTATCAAATGTAGATTAGGTCTTTTCACATAATCCCATATTTCTTGGAGGCTTTGTTCATTTCTTTTCACTCTTTTATCTCTATTCTTGCCTTCTCATTTTATATCATTGAGTTGATCTTCAATCTCTGATATCCTTTCTTCTGCTTGGTTGATTCAGCTATTGAAACTTGTGTACGCTTTGCGAAGTTCTTGTGCTGAGTTTTTCAGCTCCATCAAGTCATTTATAATCTTCTCTAAGCTGTTTATTCTAGTTAGCATCTCATCTAACCTTTTCTCTAGATTCTTAGTCTCTTTGCATTGGGTTAGTACATGTTCTTTTAGCTCTGAGAAATTTGTTATTACCCACCTTCTGAAACCTATTTCTGTCAATTCATCAGATTCATTCTCCATCCATCTTTGTTCCCTAGCTGGTGAGTAGTTGTGATCCCTTGGAGGAGGAGAGCTGTTCTGGTTTTTAGTATTTTCATCCTTTTTGCATTGATTTCTTCCCATCTTAGTGGCTTTATCTACCGTGATCTTTGTAGTTGGTGACTTTCAGTTGAGGTCTCTGAGTGGACGTCCTTTATGTTGATGTTGAAGCTATTTCTTTCTGCTTCTTAGCTTTCCTTCTAACAGACCCCTCTGCTGCAGGACCGCTGGAGGTCCACTCCAAACCCTGCTCACCTGGGGATCACCGAGGGGGCTGCAGAACAGCAAGGGTTGCCGCCAGTTTCTTCCTCTGCTATCTTCGTCCCAGAAGGGTACCCATCAGATGTCGCCCTGAGCTCTCCTTTATGAGATGTCTCTTTGGGTATATGGGGGTTGGGGAGTTGCTTGAGGAGACAGTCTGTCCCTTATAGGAGCTCAAGTGCTGTGCTGGGAGCTCTGTTGTTCCATGCAGGAGCTCTTTTAGGGCAGTTACTTTTAAGTCTGCTGCAGCTGACTTCATAACTACCTCTTTTCCTAGGTGCTCTGTCCTAGGAAGGTCAGCTTTATTTATAAGTTCCCGTCATGCTGCTGCCTTTTTTCATAGATGCCTTGCCCCTCACAGAGTAATCTAGTCACAGTCTGCCAGCAGAGGCATTGCTGAGCTGCCTCAGGCTCTGCCCAGCTGCTGTGTGAACTGCCTCGGTAGTGGTGGACTGCCTCGGTAGTGGGGCTGCCCTTCTGCTTACTGAGCTGGATCATCCTGGGTCCAGCTTCACTTGCTGTGAAACTCTCAATCTAGATCATTTCAGATTATGTTTTGTGGGGATGATACCTCCTGAGCCAGATTGCCTGGCTCCCTGTCTCAGCCCCCTCCCTTTCAGTTGAATGGGCAGCTCTATCTCCCAAGCATTCCAGATGCTAGTTGAATCAGCCGCCCAGACTTGTGTGAGTTTCTGTGCACCGACCTGGCACTGGCTGAAACTGCCGCACTGAAAACTCATGATGCTTTTTGGCTGGGAATCTCCTGGTCTGTGGGCAGTGAAATCTTGTTTGGAAATGTGGTGAGCACTCACCCTCTGCACTGTTCTCACTGTGAACTGCACTCTGGAGCTGTTCCTATTTGGCCATCTTGGATCCTCCCCAACACTTCATTCTTAAACAATGCAGGGGTTAGGAGCACAGGCTTTTTGGATAGTTGAAAAATCCATGTATAACTTTTCACTTCTCCAAAACTTAATTACTAATGGTTTACTATTAACTGTAAGCCTTACCAATAACATACACAAGTTGATTAACACATACTTTGTATGTTGTATGTATTATATATGCTGTATTCTTATAATAAAGTAAGCTAGAAAAAAGAAAATGTTACTAAGAAAATCACAAAAAAAGAGAAAATATATTTACTATTCATTAAACAAAATTGGATCATCACACAATCTTCATCTTCCTTGTCTTCATATTGAGTAGGCTGAGGAGGAGGAGGAAAAGGAGGGTTGATTGTGCTGTCTCAGGGGTGGCAGGGCAGAAAAAGGTGGAAGAGGAGGTAGGACAGGCAGGCACGCTCAGTGTAACTTTACAGAAACACAGTGTAACTTCTGTCTAACTTTTTCTGCTTTTTCATTTATCTAACATGTTTCTATATAGTATTGATTCTTCTATTTTTTCTATAAAATATTTAATCTAATCTTGAATTGTAAGTATTGATTCTTCTTCTACCTTTTGCTGTAGTTTCAGTGCCTGTATCGTAGAAAGGTCTATTTCATTAGAGACGTCTAAAGCAGTTTTCAGTCATCAGAACCCTTCTGTCAGATTGTTTATTGCCAATTAGTTTTCTGGCACTGCTTCTTCTTCCTCCTCATCAGCTGACACTGGTTTAGAAGCACTGATCTCCATCCAGTCATCTTCTGTTAATGCCTCTGGTATGGTGTCTATTAGCTTTTGGATTTCAACAAGATCCATATTTTGAAACCCTTCACTACCCATCTTTTTTTTGTAATATCCACAATCTTTCTTTTTATTTTCTTGATTGGCTCTGTTGTATTAGGTTGGTGCAAAAGTAATCACGGTTTTGGCCATTAAAGTAATGTCATGTACAACATCTAGACACAGTTTTCTTCTGCAGAAATTTATTGTTTCAGGATTGATAGCTTTTATGGATTTTTCTGTAAACAGAAACCACAATAGCATCTTCAATGGTGTAATCCTTTCACATTTTGATGATATTCTATCAGGATTCTCTTCCATAGCGCTGACAATACTTCCCATAGAGTATACTATGTGTAGTGAGTCTCAAAGCTCCTTGAGACCTATGTTCTAGAGGCTGAATGTGTTTATTTTCACAACGATATAATTGAACAATATGATGAAAGCTACTAACTGTAATTAGCATTCAACTTATTAGCAACATTCTATTATCTATTGAGCTGAACAAACAACTCAAAACATCTTACAGTGCTTTAAAAATAATAAATGTCTTATATTATCCCAATATTTACTAAAAAAGAAAGTTTTAGTGCATAGATATAAAATATTTTAGAGTCAAAAGTAGTGAGAGAAATTGAAGTAATCATGTTCTGCAACTCCCCAAGTAGTTAACATATGTCCTTGATAAACAGACAAAATCTTCTGCTTTCAGATTGTGTCCTTAAAATTTCATACTAGAGTTATGAGTGGATTGCATTCAACAACTACAGTATTTGAATATTTTGGATTTGTCTGGATACTTACTTTTACCAGTGGGTTTTATAGTTTCAAATGTTTTCTTTTTGCATATTAGTGTTTTTTTCTTTCAAGCTGCAGAACTCTATTTAGTATTTCTTATAAGATGGGTCTGGTGGCATTCAATTATCTCTTTTGTATATTTGGGAAAGAACTTCTCTCTCCTTCATATTTGAAAAATAGTGTTGCTGGACACAATATTCTTGGATGACAGTTGGTTTTTTTTGTTTTTTTTTTTAATTTCAGCACTTTGAAAATGCCATCCCATTCCCTACTGACCTATATGATTTCCACTGAGAGGTCTGTTGTCAGATGACCTGGAGCTTCTTTATACATTGTTTGCTTTTCTCTTGCTGCTTTTAAAATCCTGTCTTTGTCCTTGACTTGTGAGAGTTTGATTATTATAAGCCTGGGTATCCTTATTTGAGTTGAATCTGTTTGTGTTCTCTGACCTTCTTATACTTGAATATTTATCTTTTTCAAGTTTTGGAAAGTTTTCTGTTATTATTATTTTTTAAATAAGCTTTCTACTCCTCGCTCTTGCTCAATTACCTCTTGAACACCATTACGTCTTATATTTGGCCTTTTGAGATAATTTTTTAATATATTGCAGGCATTCCATTTTCTTTTTTCCCCTCCGTGTATTTTCAAATAGCCTGTCTTCAAGCTCACTGTTTCCATGTAGTATTGATTCTTCTATTATTTGCTTTAGTTTTTCTTCAGGCTTACTTATTCTTTCCTTTGCTTGATAGATTCTTTTTTTTTTTTTTTCCTAGATGGAGTCTTGCTCTGTCTCCCAGGCTGGAGTGCAGTGGTGAGATCTTGGTTCACTGCAATCTCCACCTCCCAAGTTCAAGCAATTCTCCTGCTTCAGCCTCCCAAGTAGCTGGGACTACAGGCGTGCATCATAATGCCCAGCTAATTTTTGTATTTTTAGTAGAGATGGGGCTTCACCATGTTGGCTATGCTGGTCTCAAACTCCTGACCTCAGGCGATCTCCCATCCTTGGCTTCCCAACGTGCTGGGATGGTAGGCATGAGCCACAGAGACCAGCCCTGCTTGATAGATTCTGCTGTTGAGACTCTCTAATGAGTTTTTCAATTCAGCAAATGTATTTCTCAGTTAAAAGATGTGTTTTTTTTTTCTAAATATCTCAATCTCTTTGTTAAATTTCTTGGATAAATTTCTGAGTTGCTTTTCTGTTTATTTTGGAGATCACTGAGTTTCCTTAAAAGTGCTATTTTTAATGTTTTATCAGAGAGCTTGCTTATCACTGTCTTGTTAGGATCATTTACTAGTTCCTTGCCTTGTCTGTTTGGGGAAGTCATGTTCTCTGTGTACTGTTACTTCTTGTGAATGTACATTTATGTCTTTTCATGGAAGGATTATTTATTCCAGTCTTCACTGTCTTTGTTTTGGTGCTTATTGGTTGTGTTTGCTTAGAGATTCTTTGTTATTTACCTGTTGAATTTTTTTCCCACTAGCTCACCATCTGTGTTTTGGCACTGGATGACACGTTAAGCCCAGGTTTGCCTTGGTTGCCCATCACAAATGACAGAGGTCCCAAAGGAGATATCCAAGCAGTGTGGGAAGGCTGGCTAGGAGTTCACACCCAGGGGAATTATGGAATGTATGTCCTAAAGCATGGTGCTCCCGAATAACCACTCTGATTTGACATCTCCTTTGGCTGAGTTTTCAAACACTTGGTGCTGGGTAGATAGGAAGGAGGGTTGCTGTGAATATGGAATTCTGATTCTCTTACTGTCTGCTTGATGGTTTTTCACTTCTCTGTGGCCCTGAGAGTTGTTTAATCCTCGTATTTGAGTTCTGGGATATTGCTGGTGATACTCTTTGTGCTCTATATTTGTTTTTGGTTTTCTGTAAGGGAAAACTGAAGCCAGCTTGCTTCAACACCACCATTTTGGAATCAGATCTTCCCCAGGGTTTATCATTTTCTTTTTTTACAATGATCCTTACACTGTATTTATTTATCTTGAAATAATAGGCAAGCAGAGCTGCAGATTTTAATCTATAGTATATATTGAACAATTCAACTTTTTTCTTGGAATGTCATGACATTTCTTTGCTTCTTGGGAGCACTTCCAGCATCATTAGTGGCACTTTGTATGGGTCCCATGGTGTTATTCAAGATTTATGAGATTGCACCAAACACAATGAAAAATACACTAGAACCACAAGAGATCACTTTTACTGTAACACACAATTTACTGGAGAGATGAACTACTCATGCATAGATGATTAGTGTCACATGGTATTTTAAGCTGATACTAGCAACACTTGAGAGCAACACAATAGCAACAGGAGGTGTCCACAAAATTATTACAACAACATAGTGTGTACTATCATTAATTTCATGCAGTTTAAAACTGCATCTTTATGCTTACATTTCTCTTTACTGTGAATGGTACCATATATGGTCTGTAAGTACTTGTGTGTGCTATAAATTTTAACATTTATAATAGATTTGTGTGTGTTTTATGGCAACAAATAATAAAATACCCTAGTATCTATATATATTTTAAGTATTTATGACTTACCTAACTTAATTTACTTAATGTTTCTAGGCTACATGGTTCATCTGCAAGTTCTAAGATAGTCATAAATCTTCAAAACTTCCTATATGTATTTTTTAATTTTTATTAAAAAATTTTTTTTTTAAAGACGGGATTTCACCATATTGGTCAGGCTGGTCTCAAACTCCTGACCTCAGGTGATCCGCCCACCTCAGCCTCCCAAAGTGCTGGGATTACAGGTGTGAGCCACCGCGCCCAGCTCCAATATATTTGTTTTTAAAAATCCATCTATAAATAGACCTTCACAGTTCAAACTCACGTTGTTCAAGGGTCAGCTGTATGTGTTTCCCTTTTTGAGAAACTGCCAAACTGCTTTTCAAAGTGACTGCACCATTTTAGATTTTCATCTTCAGTGTACGAGGGTTCCAGTTTCTCTACATCTTCATCAAGACTTGAGATTGTCTGCCTCTTTGATCATAGTAATTTTAGTGAGATCTCATTTTAATTATCCTATTAAATTATAGAATATTAAGGATCTTAGAGTTTCAACACTTTCATTTCAGATTAGGCAAGTAACCCTAAAAGGAGTAAAGGAACTTGCTCAAAGTCACCGAGAGATTTAGTCAGAGTTGCAAATGTCAGAAACCCAACTGAATGTGGCTTAAGCCCAAAGAAACTGATCCATGCAACTGGAAAGTACATAGTGAAACCTGCCTCAGGCACCAGTGGAAGCAGGAATTCCAAGGATACTAACAGGCCTTTCTTCCATCTCTTGGTATAATTTTCTCCTGCTTGATATATGCTTCTGCTATGCGGTCTGGGAACATGTTTACTTCAGTTCCAGGTTAGTTCATCTGGGTTTACCAACCCCAGCATTAAGATTACCATCTTCCTGATATCATTGATTAAAGTCCAAGGGCTTATGAACCCTTGATTATATGCCCATCCCAGAACAAAACACTATGGGCAGGAGGATTGACTGTACTTATTTGCCAAGCCCAGGTCATGTGCTCACTTCCTGGAGTCGGGGTAGAGTCTGCTCCTTTAAAATCCCTTAGAGAGTGGAGAAAGGGTGGTTCCCCAAGGCAAAATCAAGGCATTGCTTCCAAAAGAAAGGGAAAGATGATGGGAAGGCAACGATGGGACATCACTGGAGGTCCACTCTCTCCAGCTAGCTCTTTTCCCAGGTACTCTGTCCTAGGAATTCAACTTGGTTACTAAAACCTACCAGCCTGGCTATTCCAACCTTTACCAGCTGATACACATGCTTGCTGGTGAAGGACATGCTAACACGTGGATGGAAATATCTGACTAGTATAACCTTTCAGATTATTTCTCTAAGAGAAGAGCAACTGATCTTACTGATGTTCAAAAATTGGCAAAAGATCTCCATGAACAAATCCCTGAAGTTTTCTAAAAAACTATTGACTGGAAAAACAGAACTAACAATGTACCTAAGAACCAGATGACCCAGTCTACAAATTCACTGTAGACTACAGAAAGTTAGTAAGCAATACTCTGGCTTCGGCAAGATAAATTACACAACTTCCCTTTGTAATTCAGCCATTATCAGTGGATTGGAAGAAGAACATGATAGCAAATTGGAATCATCTCAGTTGGGCTACTATGAAAACCTCTGGCTTGCTTAATCTGTCCAAAAATCTCTCTAAAGCACCCCTGAAAGGGCAGCTAAAAAGCAAGCAACTCATGCATTAGAACTTCAAATTCAAGCCGCTCAAGTAATCAATTGTCAAATGCAACAATTAAAAACTAAACCTGTTCCTACCCAAGACTAAACTCCCTCAGGCTGGAGCACAGTGGTGCATTCATAGCTCACTGCAACTTCAAACTCTTGTGCTCAAGTGATCCTCCTGCGTTAGCCTCTTGAATAGCTGGGCCTTCAGGCAGGCACCACTATGCCTGGCTAATTTAAAAATTTTTTTTGTGGATACAGGGTCTTGCCACATTGCTCAGGTTGGTCTGGAACTCCCAACCTCAAGCCATCCTCTCATCTCAGCCTACCAAAGTGTTGAGATTACAGGTGTAAGCCACTATGCCCGGCGTATTTCTCATTTTATTTTATTTTATTTTATTTTATTTTATTTTATTTTATTTTTTGAGACAGAGTCTTGCACTGTCACCCAGGCTGGAGTGCAGTGCCGTGATCTTAACTCATTGCAACCTCCGCCTCCTGGGTTCAAGTGATTCTCATGCCTCAGACTCTGGAGTAGCAGGGACTACAGGTGTATGCCACCATGCCCGGTTAATTTTTGTATTTTCAGCAGAGACGGGGGTTGGGGTTTTGCCATGTTGACCAGGCTGGTCTCGAACTCCTGACCTCAAGTGATCTGCCCACCTCAGCCTCCCAAAGTGTTGGGATTACAGGCATGAACCACTGCTCCCGGCCTTATTTCTTATTTTAAAAAGGTCTTTGTTCCTAAATGGTTCTCTGAATTCACTGGAAATTTAAAACTGAAGTTAACTAAAAACAAAAACCATCCTGTGTTGGAAGCAGACCATATCTGAGGCAGACAGCTTTTCCCCAAGAGTCTGGGCCAAGCCTGCATATGATCACCCCCCTACAGATAACAGTTCTGGTGTATTTACTGTATATTGTCTAGCACGAACTTGTGTAAAGCTGTATATTATGGTGTTATTGTTGTGCCTGCTTAATGAATGTAAATAATACCACATTAGAATCTCATTCTGTTTCTTTTTTTGTTTGTTTGTTAGGCTCCATTCATGTTGCTAGTTTACAGTTACTACTAAAATGAAGGATGGAAATTCCCACTGGCCCAGATACTTCATGTCCTTGTATTCACTTTGAAGAAATCTTCCCACATTTCCTAAGAATGTGTATACAATAATATTCTTTGCAGCATTGTTTGAAACAGTAGAATATTGGAAACAAATTCAATATTTTATAAGATGTGTTCATTAAATTATAATATCAAACCTGTACTTTCTTACTCATATCAACTTGACGGTGACCAATATATGATTTAAATTGCTTGTAGGCCAGGCACTGTGGCTCACACCTGTAAACCCAGCACCCTGGGAAGCTGAGGTGGATCGCTTGAGGTTGGGAGTTTCAGACCAGCCTGGCCAACATGGTGAAACCCCGTCTCTACTAAAAATGCAAAAATTACCAGGTGTGGTGGCACATGCCTGCAATCCCAGCTACTCGGGAGACTGAGGCAGGAGAATCACTTGAACCAGAGAGGCGGAGGTTGCAGTGAGCTGAGATTGCAGCACTGCACTCTAGCTTGGGTGACAGAGAGAGACTCCTTCTCAAATAAATAAATAAATAAAAATAAAATAAATTGCTTTGAAGTGGAGTATTGTTCTGTGCCTTGTAGGATGTTTAACAGCGTCCCTGGCCTCCACTTACTAGATATCAGTAGCACACCTTCCTTATGTAACAATCAAAAAGTGTCTCCAGACATTGAAAAATATCCTCCAGGGGTGGAGGAGGGACATTGCTCCAGTTGAGAACCACCGGTATAAATACAAGGGGAAGGTGAATAAATAAATTCAGTTAGAGACCTTGCATGGACCAATGATAATCACTCCTTGTGTTTATATAGAACTTTGGAGTTTTTATGTACTTTAATTTTCTATAAACTATATTCATTGTAGAAAATGAGAAAATATATATAAGCAAATGGAAAACAAACATATACATAATTCTACCAGCCAGAGATCAACCATTATCCCCCTAGCCCTACACACACACACATACTCATTTTTACAAATGACATTGCACTATAATATTGTCCTACTACCTACCTGCCTTTCTCACTTTATGATATATTTTTAGCCTTTTTGATGTCACATTATAATAAGTTAAAGCTTAATAGGGAAACAGAACATAAATTTAATCTACTTTAGATATGAGATCATTGAGGCTTAGTGAAGTTAAAAGAATTTCTAATATTCGGTCTTGTTATCAACTTCCACAGTCAACAGAGATTTGGAAAAGCTAATTTTAGAAAAAGGATGTGCAACAAGGTAGTGCATAGGATTTTTTTTAATCTCTTAGTTTTTCATTTTTTAAAGAAATATCCTTTTTAGTTTTGGAAGAAACTAACACTTTCTACCTAATAGCATTGCAAACATGTTGAAGAGAGTAAATGTGTACTGATCTTCTTTGGTTTTTCTTCTTCAGGTTTGGGGCTATCTGACTGGTGTCTGTGCGAGTGGGAGACAGTGAAAGGGGAGGTAGATCCTGCTTTTGTTGTGACTGTGACACTCTGGATGGGAACTGGCCTTCTTTTAATGGTACATTAACAGGATTATTCCGCCTGAAGGAAGACAGCTTCCTTTTGGCCTTAGCTGCCTTGTGAGTTTGGTGAACTCCTGTCCCTGGCAACGTTCAGCCTCTAAAATTCAACTGTAAAATTTTATGAAATATTTTTTGGAACGCTAGTCTCCATGATTCCAAAACTATAAGCTTCCAGAATTCTGAGATTCTGGGACTCTAGCACAGTCTCCGAGTTGTTGTCCTGGTCTTTCTCGACAAAAGGTTATATTCACAGACAGAATCCACCCCAAGAAGACTTCCCACCTTCCCAGCAGGTTGGGAATTGAGGGACATCATACTTCATGGCATTTCTGAATTTAATTTGGACAACATGTGTCAACAAATGGAAAATTCATCAGAGAGATGGAAATTATACAAAAGAGTCAAATGGAAATGTGAGTAACAAAAAAATAGTAACAGACATAAATAATTCCTTTTTTAATTTTTTTTTTTTTTTTTTTTTTAGAAATAGGGTCTCACTTTGTTCCCCAGGCCGGAGTACAGTGGCACAGTTGTAGTGCACTGCATCCTGAAACTCCTGGGCTCATCTGATCTGCCTGCCTTAGCCTCCTAAGTACCTAGGACTACGAGTGTATGTCACCACATTCAGCTATTTTTTTTTTTTTTAGAGACAGGATCTTGCTATGTTGCCCCGGCTTATCTTGAACTACTGGCCTCAAGCAATCCTTCTACCTTGGCCTCCCAAAGTGCTGGGATTATAGGCATGAGCCACCACACCCAGCCTAAGAATTCTTTTGTTAAAATTATCAGTGGACTCAATAAAGATCTGCAAACTTGATGATAGGTCAATAAAAATTATCCAAACTGATATATAAGCAGAAAAAGAACACTGAAAAAACTAGAACAACCGAGAGCTGTGAGACAATGCCAAACAGTTTAACATGTGGGTAATTGCTCACTGCAACCTCAGACTCCTGGGTTTAATCCTCCTGCCTGGGCCTCCCAAAGCATTGGTATTACAGGCATGAGCCACTGTGCTCAGCCTGTTCTTTATTTTAAATTGCTTTTAAAGAGATTTTATTAAAGCAGAGACAAGCAAACTATGGCCTATGGGCTGGTATGTATGTATGTGTATGTATGTGTGTGTATATATATATATACCTCACATTTTGTTTGTCCATTCATTCATTGACAGACAGGTTGATTCTGTATGTATGCTATCGTGAATAGCACTGCAGTAAACATACAAGTGCAGGTATATTTTTTATAAAATAATTTCATTTTTTCTGGGTAGATAGCCAGTAGTAGATGACTGGATCAAATGATTGTTCCATTTTAGTTTTTTTGAGAAATCTCCATATGGAAATTTCTTTTCATAGAGGCTGTAGTAATTTATATTCTCTAATGCAAATAAAACAATGTATTAGCATTTCTTTTTTTTCTGCTCCTTGCCAACATCTGTTATATTTTGGCTTCTTAATGATAGCCATTTGGACTGGTGTAACATGATATTTCATCGTGGTTTTAATTTGCATTTCTCTGATGATTAGTGATGTTGAGCATTTTTTTCACATGTTTTTTGTCCATTTATACACCTTCTTTTAAAAATGTCTATGTATGTCATTTGCCAACTTTCTAATGTAGTTACTAATGTTGGTTTTTTTTTTTTTTTTTTTTTTTTTTTTTAGTTGTTTGAATTCCTTGTAAATTCTGGATGTCAGTCTCCTGTTGGATGCATAGTTTGCGAATATTTTCTCATGTTTTGCAGGTTGTCAGTTCACTTTGTTAATTATTACTCTGCTGTGCAGCAGCTTTTCAGTTTAATTAAGTCTCATTTGTCTATTTTTGTTTCTGTTGCCTGTACTTTTGAGGTCTTAGTCATGAATTCTTTGCCTAGTCTAATGTCCAGAAGAGTTTTCCCTAGATTTTCTTCTAGTATTTTTTAATAGTTTCAGGTCTTATGTTTAAGTCTCTAAACATAAAGTCTTATGTTCAGGTCTTATGTTTAAGTCTTTAAACTGTTTTCTCATTTTCCTTGTAGAGATCTTTCACCTCCTTGGTTAAATATATTCCTAGGTATTTTATTTTTTGTAGCTACTGTAAATGGGATTACCTTCTTGATTTGGTTCTCAGCTTGATTGCTATTGTATATAGAAATGCTACTGATTTTTATACATTGATTTTATATTCTAAAACCTTGCTGAATTAACTCAGCAAATCTAAGACTTTTTTTGTTTTTGGAGGAATTTTTAGGTTTTTCTAGACATAAGATCATATCATAATCAAACAGAGTTACTTTAACTCCTCTTTTCCAATTGTATGCCTTTATTTCTTTTCTTGCCTGATTGCCCTGGCGAGGACTTCCAGTACCATGTTGAATAGGAATGGTGAGAGTGGGCATTCTTGTCTTTTTCCAGTTCTTAGGGAGCTTGCTTTAAACTTTTCCCTGTTCAGTATGATACTGGCCATGGGTTGGTTGTTGTTATAGTAAACTCCAGGTTTCTCTTCAAAGAATCAGTATGTCAGTATGCTCAGCTCTCTTATTCTGTAATTCTCTATTTTAAAGTTTAACTTCCTTGTAATTCTAGTAAACAACCTTCTCCATCTGTTCTAATTAGTAGTTCACATCTGCTCTCCTGCCCCCTTCATCCTGACTCATCCCAGTCACCTGATCACCCCCGCTGACTATTCTGACACACCTGTAACCATCCTTCCTGCCAAAACACCCACCCTACCACCCCAGCTCAGATCCCTGCTCCTTTTAAAACAGCCAGTCGGGATTAGTCTAGCTTGTGTGGTCTAACCCTAGCCAATAGGGTATGACATAGCAGCAAGGATAATCCCCTGTCAGGCATAAGTACCCCTTTCTCCCTTGTCCAAGCATGGAGTGGCCATCATTACTCCATCCGTATGCCCACACCCTTCTATAGAAGTAAACTGCCTTGCTGAGAGAACATATCTTTGAGTGCTTTTTCTTTTGCAGCATTGAAATTTTACTTATAGCATTGTATACGGCCCTTATTATTTTAAAGTATGTTCCTTCTTTGCCCATTTTGTTGAGGGCTTTTATCATGAGGAAATGCTGGATTTTATCAAATTATTTTTCTTCATCTATTGAGATAATCATTATTTTTGTCCTTAATTCTGTTTATGGGATAAATCACAGTTACTGATTAGATAAATCAATAAATAGTCTGGCTAAAAGTTTGTCAATTTTGCTTATCTTTTCAAAAAACCAACTTTTTATTTTGTTGATTCTTTTTATCATTTATTTGTTCTCAATTTCATTTAGTTCTGCTCTAATCTTCCTTATTCCTTTTCTTGCTAGCTTTGGGTTGGGTTTGTTCTTGTTTTACTAGTTCCTTGATATTAAATTGTGTGATATTAAATTGTTAATTGATGATCTATTTTTGTTTCAATGTAAGCATTTACCTCTATAAAATTCCCTCTCAGCATTACTTTTTTTATATGTATCCCAGAATTATGTTGTATCTCCATTTTCATTAATTTCAAAACTTTTAAAATTTCCATCTTAATTTCATCATTGACCCAAAGATTGTTAAGGGACAGATTGTTTAATTTTCATGTATTTGTATAGTTTCAAAAGTTCCTCATGGTATTGATTTCTAGTTCTGTTTCCCTGTGGTCTGAGAAGACACTTGAATTCGTTTCAATTTTAAAAAATCTATTGAGACTGATTTGTGGACTAACGTCCAATGTGTCCTGGAGAGTATTCCGTGTGCTGGTAAGAAGAATGTATATTCTGCAATTGTTTGGTAGAATGTTCTGTAATTATTTGATCCATTTGGCCTAGAGTCCAGTTTGAGTCTAGTGTTTCTTTGATGATTTTCTGTCTCAATGATCTGTCTAATGCTATGAGTGGAGTATTGAAGTCCCCCACTATTATTGTGCAGCTGTCTCTTTCTTTAAGTTTAATACTTGTTTTATAAATCTGGGTGCTCCAGGGTTGGGTGCATATATATTTAGAATTGCTGTATACTCTTCTTGAATTGATCTCTTTACCATTATTTAGTTATATTCTTCTTTTTTAAACTATTTTTTATTTAATATCTGTTTTATCTAAGTATAGCTACTCCTGCTTGCTTTTGGTTTCTGTTCGTGTAAAATATCTTTTAACCTTCAGTCTCTAAGTGTCTTTACCAGTAAAGTGAGGTTTGTTTTGTTTTGTTTTGTTTTGGTTTTGTTGTTTTTGTTGCTTGAGACAGAGTCTTGCTCTGTTGCCCAGGCTGGAGTGCAGTGGTGTGATCTCAGCTCACTGTAGCCTCTGCCTCCCAGGTTCCAGCCATTCTTCTGCCTCAGCCTCCTGAGTAACTGGGATTACAGGTGTTCGCCACCACATCCGGCTAATTTTTGTATTTTTAGCAGAGACAGGGTTTCGCCATGTTGGCCAGGCTGGTCTTGAAATCTTGACCTTGGTTGATCCACCCACCTCGGCCTTCCAAAGTGCTGGGATTACAGGCATGAGCCACCGTGCCCGGCTTTTTTTTAATTTTTATTTTTTGTGAGACAGAGTTTCACTCTTGTTGCCCAGGCTGGAGTGCAATGGTGCAATCTCAGCTCACCACAACCCCTGCCTCCCGGGTTCAGGTGGTTCTCTTGCCTCAGTCTCCTGAGTAGCTGGGATTTCAGGCGTGTGCCACCACACCTGGCTAATTTTTTGTATTTTTAATAGAGACGGGGTTTCACCATGTTGACCAGGCTGGTTTTGAACTCCTGACTTCAGGTCATCACCTCAGCCTCCCAAAGTGCAGGGATTACAGGTGTGAGTCACTGCGCCTGGCCAAGTGAGTTTTTTATAAGCAGCATATAGTTGGTTCATTTTAAAGCTCCATCCACTAATCTATATCTTTTAAGTAGAGTCTTTATTTAGTCCAAATTGGCTTAACATAACTTAAATGGGCCATTAAGCTGTTGATCAAGGGTGATGTGATCTTCACTAAAAAGGTATACAGGTTGATGTTGGTTAATTTCCACGCTGGTACAAAGATTGATGTTTCTATGCAAGAAAAAGGTGAAAGAGCAGGACAATTATTCACTTTTATTTATAGGTTTTTAATCTTTTTCTTGAGACTATACAAACCACTTGCCAATATGTACAAAGTTCTGGTTCATTAAACACCATCTGAACTGATTGTGAAATGCATTGAAAAGCAGAGTATGGCATTCACAGTAAAGTCTTTTCTCCCACACTCCATCTTCCTCTTCTGTTAAATCCTGGTAAATAAGGTCAGCAAAATTGGGGTCTTTGCCCCGTCAAAATATTGACAATTCTCT
Source organism: Alouatta palliata (assembly GCA_004027835.1). NCBI lineage: Eukaryota > Metazoa > Chordata > Mammalia > Primates > Atelidae > Alouatta > Alouatta palliata. The sequence goes on from PVKV010000436.1 coordinate 227,783, forward strand.
TCTTCTAGGTCTTTGATCTTGTTGCCAAACACCAACTATATCTGTCTTCAGTCATGGGAAACATAATAGGGGCAGAAGTTGGGCCTTGCCATACATATCTTTCCCATTTAATCCCTGTGAAGTCAGCCAGGCAGAAGAGGTCACAGTAGCAATCTTCCAGGCTGGCCTGGTTCATCATGAAGGAGGAATTCATCATCTCTCATAGCAGCTGCCACCAGCACCACAGCCACCATCTGCCATTACTGCCGCTGCCAATCACAGACAGAAACACTTGACACTGGGGAGGGTGAGAGGTGGGTGGTGGTTGGAGGAGTTGAAGAAAGGAGGTTGCTGGGTCACCTGCCACCTCCACCCACCCCCTGCCACTTGGCTGGCACACAGCCACCTGGGCCTGAGGGGCAGAGGCGGGAGGGCCATGCTGCACTCACCCAGCAGTCTGGACTGTGGAACCCATGGACAGACATCTGTCCCTCTCAGATGAACACTTGTCTCTCTTGGAAGGACAGAGGAGATGTGTGGCCTTTCCACAGGAAAAATAATTAATTACACAATAAATAATCAAAATTGGGTCAGAGTTGACAAAGCCAAAGTCCTGGAGGGTTCTCCCAGGTGGGGAAGTGCTTGCACAGGGGCAGGAAAGGCGAGAAGGGGGAGAGAAGCCCAGGTCCCCAGCCTGGTAGTGGTAATGTCCTTAAGCCTATAGTCCCCTATAGTCCAGAGAATGGACTCGGACCATTCTCTGGCTCCATCTTTGTGTCATCTCTTGCTGAGACAGCCTAACATTGGCCCTCCCGGTGCCTCACTGCCCAGATGTCATAGTCTCCTCCATTTTATGGGCCCAGCAGGCAGTAGTTTTTCCCCACTTTAATTGAAATTTACAGTATTTATTTACTTATTTGAGATGGAGTTTCGCCCTCGTTGCCCAAGCTGGAACCCAATGGCGCGATCTTGGCTCACTGCAACCTCCACCTTCCGGGTTCAAGCTCTTCGCCTACCTCAGGCTCCCAAGTAGCTGGGATTATAGGCATGCACCATCATGTCCAGCTAATTTTGTATTTTTAGTAGAGATGGGGTTTCTCCATGTTGGTCAGGCTGGTCTCGAACTCCTGGCCTCAGTGATCTGCCTGCCTCGTCCTCCCAAAGTGCTGGGATTACAGGTGTGAGCCACTGTGCCTGGCTCTCTTCACTTTAATTTTGGCCACAGGGACTGGTTTGCCCTCTCTGGGGTAAAGTTAATTTTAACATTATATTTAACTTAACACAATATACCAAAAAAATTACTATTTCAATGTGTAATAACTACTAAAATATTTTACATTTTTTGTGCTATAGTTTTAAAATCTAGTATTTATTTTACACTTATGACACATCTCAATTCAGACTAGTCACATTTCAAATGCTCAATGTGGCTAGCAACTACTACATTAATGCAGGCATACAAGAAATATTATCACATTAAGTGCTTATATTAGAAAAGAAAATAGGTCTCTAATCAATGATCTAAGCTCTGATGTCAAGCAGCTAGAAAAAAATTTAACTCGGCAAGGCGAAGGGGAGAAAAAGAACGAAAAAACACGAAATTGAAAACAGTGTAAAAACAATAGAGGAAAATTAATAAACCAGAAATTTATTTGTTTGAAAGATCAATAAAAACTACCCAGACTGTTCAAGAAAAAAAGACAGAAGACACAGATTACCAGTATCAGAAATGAAAGATAGGACATCACTCTAGATCCTATTGACATTAAAAGGATAATAAGAGAATATTTAAAAAGAACCCTAGGTGGGAGGCTGAGGCAGGTGGACCGCCTGAGGTCTGGAGTTCAAGACCAGCCTGGCCAACATGGTAAAACCCCCTTTCTACTAAAAATCTACAAATTACCTGCCAGGAGACTGGCCACAGCTGTGGGGGTGAGGACCAGAGTGAGCAGAAAAAACAAGACATCTGGAAATCCAAAGGCAGAAGCGGAAAGAATAGATACTGCAGCTCAAGACCCAGCTAGGTGACCTGGAAACATTGGCCTATCCAAGAGTGGTTATGATGCCCTGCCACAGTTCATGGTGCTGGAAAGATAGGGGGTGATTCTAGATGAGTTAATAAAGAAACTGGACATGAATCTGAATGAGGACATCAGTTCCCTGTCCACTGAAGAGCTTGGTCAGCATGCAGATGCAGAAGTGGCTCAGATGGTCAACCCAGCCCTAGTCAAAGATCACTTGGTTGAGAAACTGAAAACTCAGACTGGAGACCTCTAGATGTTCATCAGCTTCATCCAAGATGGAGTGGGAAGCCCCTTGCAGGCAGGTGGTGGACACTGAGAGTGCAAGGTCTCTGGGGAGATGGGAAATGGCTGCACCAGAACCGGCAGCAGCAGACCCACTGCCTCCAAGACACATCAAAACCAAGTCAGAGGATGTGAAGACAGGCCAGGAGATGGGGCTGCACCTGATGCCACAAGTGCTGGTGATGCTCCAGATTTTGGTGTTAGCCAATTCGGTTGTGCCACAGTGCAGATCGCTCCACCCCTGTAGCAGAGAGACCAGGTTCACAGAGACTACGCTCCCTTGCTGAAGATGCTGGGGGTGTCAGTGGACAGAGTGAAGCAGCTAGCCTTGAGGCACCGGCCACACGACAGTATTATTACCTCTGCCATCCTCCAGGACCTCTCTCTGGGAGGCAACAATGCGCTGGCCGTGGCTGTGTGGAAGGAGCCTATGGTGGCTGTGAGGGACCTGCTAGCCCATGGACTCTATGCCTCTTCCTCAGGGATGAGCCTCATCATGGATCCTATTGCTTGTTTGCTGCCAGCCTTCTCCTCACCCCCTGAGGCCACACGCCCCTGGGAGTTCTTTGTAAAGTATTGAAACTGCGTTTGCAAAATTATGACTGAGACAGTGAAAGATCTAACTTAATCGACTCCATCTTGCTTCTAATCTCCAAGCTGTCTTCGTTCATTCCTGGGTATAAGTTGAACTAACTTTGGGAGAAACTTAGTTTGTAGTTTACAGTTTAAACAAAGACAGTAACAGCCCTTTCCCAAGCCAGACCTCCTTCTTGCCTGGGGACTAGACTGACATTAGCCACAGGATTAGAAATGATGGTTTAGGAATCATGCAGCTGAAGGCTACAAGATTCTGACCCTCCCTAAACTGCTCTAAGATCAGTGCTTGAGATATTTTGCAGGCCCTGCACTTGGTGGATCAGCTGGCACCACCCAGACTGATAAACAGGCTCATCTGATCTTGCAGCCTCCACCCAGGAACTGACTCAGTGTGAGAAGACAGCTTTGACTTCCTATGATTTCAACCCTGACCAATCAGCACTCCCAGCTCACTGGCTTCCCTACACCTGCCTAGTAATCCTTAGAAACTCTGCTCCCCGAATGCTTGGGGACACTGATTTGAGTAACAATGAATCTCTGGTCTCCTGCACAGCTGGCTCTGCGTGAATTACTCTTTCTCTATTGCAATTCCCCTGTCTTGATACATCTGTTCTGTCTAGGCAGCGGGAAGGTGAACCCCTTGGGAGGTTACAGTCCTACCACGGTAAGAATGGTGGTGCTTATGTGGAATCCCCAGTCTGGGAGCTCTCCCAGTCCTTTGCCCTTCCTGTTACGGGAGGCACTGTTGTGATCCCCAAAGAGAGCCTACTGACAGCCATCCACATGGTGCTGATAGAGCATGAGTCTTTAAAGCACAGTGCAGACTCAGAATTGAAGGCTTTGGTATGCATGGCACTGAACGAGCAAGCAGTGTCTGGTGTCCTGGGTGAACCTCATCTGCAAGTCCAGGTCACTCATCAAGCCTCACTACCAGCCCAAGAGCTAAGTAGCACACACAGGCTTTGAGAGTGCCCTCAACCTGCTCAGTCGCCTCAGCAGCCTCAAGTTCAGACTCCCTATAGATCTGGCCATGCCAGAGGTCAAAAATATCAAAGGTACCTTTTGATGAGAATGCCCTGACCCCAGGCAAGCTCCTTGCTCAGTAGGGATAGATGTGTTAGTCTTCTAGCATAGAAGCAAGGAATCAAAGGTGGGGTTAAAGTCATTTTTCCCAGACCCTGCCTAGGTGGTCAGCCAGATGAGTGCAAAGTGTGTTTTCCCCACCAATTTAGCATCTCAGGAAGATGTGCTAGAGACCCTCTTGTTAAGAAGGTTCTGCCCGGTGTGTAACCACAGTGTACATGTGGGCACATGTGCTTGAGCCGGTGTTAAAGGAATCATTCATGGCAACCCCAGCTCATTGTGCCAAATCTGATTCTCAGAAAACCTGGGTTGCTCTAACCATTCTCTTTACGGCCGTGAGTGACAACTTGAGTGAGTTTTTGGTCCCAGAAGAATTTCACCTGGAGAAATCTGTTAGTTGAACCATCTTCTTTGACCTGAAGCATGTTTGAGTGGCCAAGGCCAAAATTTAAATTCCTTTTATGAATAGATTTCCCTTTCTTCTTGACTACGAGGTCAGAGGAGACTATATATTCCATGGCTGCCTCTAAAACTAGGAATGGGAATATCTGAAAACAACATTTCTAAGGGAGGTAACCACAGGTTGATTTTAATATGGGGCATTTTTCTTGTAGAGGTAAGAAGTGAAATCTTCCTGATAAGGTAGTCTTCTTCTCATGGCACAGACAATGGGCTTTCTCTTTATGATGAGTGACAACTGGTATTTGGTATTACGTTCTCTAGCAAGTAAACATACCTCTGCTCTCCTCCCAATAAGACAGACACAGTCTTTTTAGAAGTAAATATATTCGAGATAAATGAGAAAATCCTTGCCACTCAAGTCAAGTATGTACGGGAATACAAATCAGTAAACTGCAGCTGTTCGTTGTTGGGTTGTGACTCACTGGGCACCACTTGTCCTGGAGGCTGGCTGGCTGGAGGACATCTGATCTGGTAAAAGTTACTGCAGCAGGGACAGGTGCCACAGCAGGATAGAAACTACAGCAGATCATTGTTTCCAGCCCAAGGGGTGGAGTATTTCGTTGTGAAACTGACTCTAGAATGGTTCTATTTGGCCTTCAGTATTTTAGCCTCATTAGTTCACATGTGTCATACAGCTTGTGATGAGTTCTACTCTAGGACTGGCCAAAGACGCGCAAAATGTATCACTCCAAACACTGCTGATTCAGTACTGTTTTCGTCTTAAATTGCCAGCTGCACTTTTTTCTCTGCACCACAGAATGTAGTGCATTTTAACTTAAAAGTTTTTCAGCAACATGTGCTTGTTTAAGATACATTAATTTAGTTCACCTTCCCTGTGAAACAAGACAATTATAAAATGTTGTGGAAAATGATACATATGTGATTGCTGATAAAATCATAGAATTTTCTGCCCCCCAAAAAAAAGAACCCTATCCCATGAAGATAAGTGTCTTCATTTCTGAAATTCTTCAAATTTTTTTCTCTAAAGTGTTTTTATCTTCCAGAAAATATTCTAATGTAAGCTGCATAACATGTTTTATCCCAGATTGGGAATCAGGAGACCTGTGTTCTAATCCTCCCTCTGAAACTAACTCTCTGGGAGACCCAACATGTATCCTCCCCTTTCCAGGTGTTATCTCTAGAGGCTCTTACATTTGCCTTATCTGTACCCCATGAATTGTTAGTTACTTGCCCAAGAGGTCTGACTCAGGGTGCCTCCAAAACAGCTCTTACATATTAGGGGAAAGCCAGGAAGAAACAATGCAGGAAGAGAAATCTATGGGTTGTATATTTGCAACAAAGGAGAGCTAGCAGTTTACACATCTAGAGCAAATACTTTCAAGGTAAACATATATATTTCATGCCTTCTATAATCTACAATTTACAATGCATCAGACAGTAGATCAAAATATCATCCTTTAGATTCAGCAATTTAATCACTAATTTTTTATTCTGACTTATTAGGAAAACCAAGGAAGAGAACCTCAGACTTGGAAGGAGCTTCTCATAGGTTATAGAGCAAAACGATTCCTCTCTTGAAAAGTGGTTGTCCTGCCTCTGCTTAAATACCTTCGGAGATGGGGCACTCACTATCCCCTACTCATCCAGTATAAGAAAGCTCTTTGTTACATTGAGCTTAAAATATGCATGTCTCAAACCTCCCACTCATTAGTACTTATTCCAACCTCACAGTATAAGCCATTGCATGCTTGCCATTTACAGACATAAAGCCATTTTGCTGAACAGCCAGTAGGGGACCCTGAAGAGCTTCCAGTAACAAAATATAGTAAAAAAGATACAGAAAAAAAACGTGTTTTATTAGGCATAGACAATCTTATTTTCTTAAAGTGAGCTGTGTATGTGAGAATGTGTGTGTGTGTGTGTGCGTGCGTGCGTGTGTGTGTGTGTGTGTGTGTGTGTGTGTAGAGGGGCGGTGGTTAAAGACCTTCATAAATACCTTGGGAATAAAATCTAGATCCTGGTTGCAAATTGGCCACCTGAGTACCACACTTTTTGAATTGGCTGCCACTATTTAAAAACTGGTACTTTTGCACTAACCTAGAGGAAAAAAAAAAAAAAAAGAAGTAAGAGCAAATATACAGTGGAAAAGTTGCACACACATACACAAAAACAGAATTCCTGACTTCTTTGAGACTTGAAAATGACCCACCATAGGACCTCATCAGCTGGAGATGGATAACTTTAGACTAAGCCATGTGCTTTTTCCTGGTCATGGCACCTGCTCAGTCACTCACTTACTCTTCCTACCTGGCATGGTAGGCAGGGAGAGAACGTCACGTTTTTAAACCTAGTTCTCTGAGAAGATTGTGGAGATCCTGGGAATTTCCAAGGGGAAAACAACCCAGAATTTCCGTCCAAACTGGAAATGCCTTAGAGGGCTTTCTACAAATTCTCGTTTTCCAAATCGAGAAATGATTTACATTTTCATCCATGTCTCTGATAGTAACAGAGACTGGGATGGAGCCAGGTAGCTCTGAGGAAGTAGATTCTCACTGAGACCGTCTGAGAGGGCAGCCTCTTTGTTAGCAGAGGTTCAAAACCTTTCACAGCCCCTTTTGCCAAATTGGGGAAAACTAGGGAATCTTAGGGAAAAAACACAACAAAACAATAAAAAAAGAAACAAAAACCAAATCAAACAAACAAACAGCAACAACTACCTTTACGTACCACTTTTGTACACAATTCTAGAAAGTTTATGGGTTATTGTTCAGGTTCTAAGATTAAGCCTTTTAAGAAGAGAGGTTTTCTTTTGTATCTTTTTGGCTTTATATTTTGTTTTCAGATCTTCAGGGATCCCTACTGGCTGTTCAGCAAGCTGGCTTCATGTCTATAAATGGCAAGTGTGGAATGGCTTATACTCTGAGGTTGGAATAAGCACTAATGAGTGAGAGGTTTAAGAGATACATACTTTAACTTAAACTTAGTTTCCTCCTGATCCAGAGCTTTAACTATTTTTAGTATTTGAAGATAATAACTCTGACCATTTCTCTAAGTTGGTTAATGTCATATCTAACTCCCTCCTGTTTTTCACAGGTTACCCATACCTTGTGACTTCTGACATGTGATGTCCACTTGTGTGGACATCTGTTGCTTTGAGGTACCATCCTTCTCACTGCATGAGTGTCTTGGTGGCACTGTCAATCAAAAAGCCCTGACTTTTCTTGCCCAGCAGATGGGCTTGTGCAATTGGACACTCTCTCCATAGAATTTGCACCTTGAGCATTAGACTCAAGAACAGAAAACAGTTGGTGGAAATTTATCCTAGAGATAGAGTCCCACTGACTTCAATCTGCCCGGTCCCTGTCTTTTTCAAGGTCTGCTTTTTTAGTTTTCCCTTGACTCTGTGAGCCATCTTCAAATCCATCTGTGTGGGTTTCTTTGGTGTTTGGGTTTTTTTTTGTTTTTGTTTTTTTTCGAGATGGAGTTTCCCTCTTGTTGTCCCGGCTGGAGTGCAATGGTGAGATCTCAGCTCACCACAACCTCCACCTCCCAGGTTCAAGCAATTCTCCTGCCTCAGCCTCCTGAGTAGCTGGGATTATAGGCATGCACCACCACACCCAGCTAATTTTGTATTTTTAGTAGAGATAGGGTTTCTCCATGTTGGTCTAGCTGGTCTTAAACTCCCGACCTCAGGTGATCTGCCTGCCTTGGCCTCCCTAAGTGCTGAGATTACAGGCGTGAGCCACCGCGTCTAGCCTCCATTTGGTTAAATTGTCCAGAGTTATATTTTGTTGTTTGCCTCCAAAGAACCTAACTGATGTGCTTCTCTTAGGTTCAGCTTAATTCCACAAACATTTATTATGTTTATAATTTCGCACTTGCTCTAGGGAGGTCCAGGTGGCCTAATGCCTGTAAATTCTTGGGGCCTGGTAGAGGGACAGAAAAGAAGCAAGTCTTTCTGCCTTTTGCTCACATGTCTGCCAGAGCATGGCAGAACCAATGCCCAGGTCTACCATGAGGGTTCAGCACTTCTACATCCGGGAAACAGTGAAAGGCACAATGATCTTGGCAGAGACATAGAACTGCAGGGGATAGATGAGGCAGATACCACCCAAGTAGAAGAGCTCAACAGACTGGTACAACCTGTGGAAGGCAGAGGGGATCAGGAAACATCAGGAAACATCCACACAGACATCAGCAGCATCTGGAGGACTCATGGGGATTAGTCAGGAGATCTTTCAGGCCAGAGCATGAGGCAGAAATTGGGAATAGTTAAAATTGCTTCCAATAACCCCCTAATCACCAGGAAAGATAGCAAGGTACTAAGAGGCTATATAGTAGAAACAACTGTATACATATCTTTATGCACTAGAGTCTCATTCAAGTGGCAAGAGTCTCACTCTCTGTAAAGGGCATGAAGGTGCTAAGACCTACAGAGAAGATGGTGGATTCATGTTCTCCACGTCAACTCGTTTACAGACATCTGTTCAATGAGTGGGGTGCTGGGTGAAACTGCCTGAGCAGTTTATTTATTTATTTATTTATTTATTTTTTATTATTTATTTATTTTTAGAGACAGGATTTCACTCTATTGCCTGGGCTATGTAGTGGCACAATTCTCGCTCACCATAGCCTTGAACTCTTGGATTCAAGTGATCCTCCCACCTCAACCTTTCAAGTAGCTGGGAATACAAGCATGTGCCACCATGTGCAGCTTGCCTGCTCTTTATTTTTTTTTTTTTATTTTTTGAGACAGAGTTTCGCTCTTGTTGCCCAGTCTGTAGTGCAATGGCATGATCTCAGCTTACTGCAACCTCCGCCTCCTGGGTTCAAGTGACTCTCCTGCCTCAGCCTCCCAAGGAGCTGAGATTACAGATATGTGCCACCATGCCCAGCTAATTTTGTATTTTTAGTAGAGATGGGGTTTCTCCATGTTGGTCAGGCTGGTCTCGAACTCCCAACCTCAAGTAATCCGCCCACCTCAGCCTTCCAAAGTGCTAGGATTACAGGCGTGAACCACTGCACCCAACATGACTGCTCTTTAAGAACTCTTTGTGTTTTTGAGGACTAAGCTCTTATCTTTTGTCTTCTCTTGTTCAAATTCCTATCTAAGGAGCCTGGGAAGCCATGCCCTACAGACCATAAAGTCTCATCAGAAGGGTTTTATTTAACCCTATATAATATGGCTTGCTTTCGGACCTGACTCTGGCATAACATCACACAACAGAGAAGGAAATCAAAATATCTTAACCTCAAATATATTTTCTTTGCCATCTTTTGAAATAGCCCTGCAAAGTTGTTTCTTGTGGGGGAAAAAAATCTACGTTCTATAGAGAACACCTTCCCTTTCCAGGCCTTTTTCTCCAGATCCAGGAGAGAATCAACTAAGTCTGGCCTCTTTTTGAGTCTGATAAGAAACATTTACAATCTACTCTCTCTGAAGTCTGCTACCTGGTGGCTTCATCTGTAGGGTGAGAACCTTGGTCCCTACAGTTTTAACATAGAAAATGTATAAAACCTAGTTGTGGCTCAACCACCTTGGACACATGTTCTCAGCGTCTCTTGAGGGCTGTGTCATGGGCTGTGGTCACTAGTATTTGGCTCAGAATAAATCTCTTCAAATATTTTGCAGAGTTTGACTCTTTTCGTCAACACTTTTATAATTGAATTCACATGAGGTCAGAGAGTGTGTAATGTTTATGTTGGAAGTATTACTGGATTGAAATTCAGGAGACCTGAAATAACTCAGTCTCTACCCCTAAGTATTTAGGTCACTTTACTTCCCTGAACTTTATACACCTCATCTATAAAATGGGGATATACTCTTTACCTGCTATTGGAAATGGGTTTGTAAAGTCGGGAAAAGTCAACACTGAGACAGTGGATCACTCAGCAAGACTAGTTTACTTCCTGCAGGAAGGGTGCAACTCACTGGCAGTCTTGCCATGAGCACACACCTGAACAAAGGAGATAAGGACATTTATAACTTTCATAATTCACACAGTTGCCCTACTGCCGTGTCTAGTTTCTGTTGGCCAGAATGGGACCTCACATTCTATGCTTGCCCTGATTGGCTACAAACTTGAAAATTTCCTGAATAGATAAGGGGAAAGAAGATGAGGAAGAAGACAAGGAAGGAGAGGAAGGTAGTCAGGAGATGGTCAGGAGACTTTCCACATAAGGAATGGCATGCACTAGGGTTTGGAGCTTTCCCAGTTCTGTTCAGACATGCTGGAGTGAGTCAAGGTAGCAGATTTAAGACGTAGCTGATTTAGAGAGTGAATACACACACACACACACACACACACACACACACACACACATATATGTATATGTTTATACTAATAGTGGATTATGGCCATAGAGCAAGAGATTGTAACTCCTTCTCCTTATAATGTAGTCTAAGATATACACTTTGAAGAACTTTCCCATCTCTCACACCTGCTAAAAGGTAGGGGCTGGATCTGATGGTCTCCAAAAGTCTACAATCACAAAACACTAACCAAATGGAACTAATTTTTTATCAAAAATAGAAAAGAAAAAAAAACAACCCACTGCTTTTAAGGGACATAAGGCAGAAGAAAGATTAGTGCCATGTTATTCCAGTGCTCAAAAAGCCTTTAATCGTATCTCATTGCCTACAGGAAAGAGTTACAAACTTGAGCCTGGGATTCAAAGTCCATGGTATTTCAGGTCCAGTGGTTCTGTCTGGCTCAGTTACAGCACTGAGAGTGTTTTCCTCCCTCGGTGTCCACCTTCCTGTGCTTGATGCTGTAACCATTCCAGAGAATGTCTGAAGCATGCAATACACCTTCAAAATTACTGCCTTTCCACGCACTGTTCTTTCTGCTAAGAAGGCTCTTTCCCTCCCTTTGTAATCTGTTATATTTCTGCTCATTGTTCAAGTCCCAGAGGCTCCTGTCATGACTCTTGTCCCCTGGTCATAATTAATCCAACTTCTTTTGAGTTTCTATAACCCCAGTCCTCATCCACGTCACAGAGACTCTCACATGGAATGTGAGTCGGTGTGTGTGCGTCAGCGTTTCCAAGAAGCTAGGAATTGTGGCCAAATCATGTCAGGATTTTGTCTTCAAGACAGAGTCATAGATGGGCTGTGATAAGGATGAGCTAAGGTCTGAAAACCATTTATGACATGGGAAACATTCAGTGAATACTTGCTATTCTTCTTACTTTATTTATTTGTTTATTTATTTTGAGACAGAGTCTTGCTCTGTCACCCAGGTTAGAGTGCAGTGGTGCAATCTAGGCTCACTGCAACCTCTACCTCCTGAGTTCAAGTGATTCTCATGCCTCAGCCTCCTGAGTAGCTAGGATTACAGATGTGCATCACCACAGTTGGTTAATTTTTGTATTTTTACTACAGATGGGGCTCTCACCATGTTGGCCAGGCTGGTCTCAAACTCCTGACCTCAAGGGACCTGCTCACCTCGGCCTCCCAAAGTTCTGGGATTACAGGCATGAGCCACTGTACCCAGCCTTATTCTTTCTCCTTTTTCTTCTTCTTCTTATTGAGATGGAGTCTTGCTCTGTCACCCAGGCTGGAGTACAGTGGCATGATCTCGGCTCAGTGCAACCTCCACTTCCCGGGTTCAAATGATTCTGCTGCCTCAGCCTCCCAAGTAGCTGGGACTACAGGCGCACACCACCACACCCAGCTAATTTTTGTATATACGTGTTCTTTAGTAGAGACAAGGTTTCACCATATTGGCCAGGCTGCTCTCAAACTCCTGACCTCATGATCCACCTGCCTCGGCCTCCCAAAGTGTTGGGATTACGGGTGTGAGCCAGTGTGCCAGGCCTTCTTTATAAATTAGATCAAGAATGTAAATTTCTGTTCTTAAGGGCCACTGACTTCTAGTAACCAAAAATTAGTTAGGGGTCACACACAACAAAAAAGAAGTATGTTGGTTTAGATTTTTTATTTAAAGAAAGAGGAATGACATATATGGGATTGTGTTTCCAGGGAGAAGATAATAACTTAGTGACAGGCACTGTGCTAAGCTCTTTACTTGGATTTATATTGTTTGACTACAACCGTATGAAACAGGCACTGTTATCCCATTTTACAGGTAAAGAAGCCGAGACTTTGATAGGTGAAACAATATTCCCAAGTTCATGAAGCTAGCAAGTGAGGAACATGAACTTGGACCCAAGTCTAACTGACTTCAGAAGTCACACTCTTAAGCATTCTGTAAAGGGTTAGCTAGGCCACCTCTCTTTTCTTCTGAGTTCTCTGTTACCCACCATCCTTGTTAGTGATGTGAATTGTGCGTTTCTGTGGACCATAACACTCTGGACAGAGCAGTGTGAGTTCACATGGACTTCTCTGTGGGCCTGGTAAAATTAACAGCAATCACCACCCAATCACATTCGTGTAGTTTACAAAGCCCTTTCATACCTGATACTGAACATGAGCCTTATACCAGCTCCTGGCTCCACATAGACAGCTCTCAGCTGAACCTTACCACTTGAAACTTCCCACCTCCACCTTTAAGGTCCAAACACTCTCTGCTGTATTCAGGTGGGGAATGAATAGGTCTGGGAGCTAGTGGGTGAGGGTGCAAGCCCTGGCTTTAGATTTAACCTATGCTCCTGAACAGCCATGTCACTTCTAGCCCTTGGCTTCATTATCTGTGCGCGGATGTGGACACCACTTCAAACTGAGGATGAAATTACGATCACTTTATTTTGAAATATTTCAGATTTACAGAAATGTTGGAATAGTACAAAGAATTCCCATATCCTTTTTTACCAATTCCCCAAAGATTAGCATATTTGCTTTATCATATTCTTCTTTTCGCTCTGCATGTGTGTGTATTTTTAATGTATATATACGTGTGTCTGCTTATGTGTGTGTATATATATGTATATATGTGTGTGTGTGTATATATATATATATATATATATATTTTTTTTTTTTTTTTTTTGAGACAGAGTCTTACTGCACTTCACCCAGGCTGAAGTGCAGTGGTGCAATTTCGGCTTACTGCAACCTCTGTCTCCCAGGTCCAACTGATTCTCACACCTCAGCCTCCCAAGTAGATGGGATTACAGGTGGGTGCCACCACACCTGGCTAATTTTCGTATTTTTAGTAGAAACAGGGCTTCACCATGTTGTCCAGGCTGGTGTCGAACTCCAGACCTCAGGTGATCCACCCACCTCGGCTTCCCAAAGTGATGGGATTACAGGCATGAGCCACCATAATGTACATATATATTTATATCCCCATACATATATGTTTGAGGGGTGTATGTTTTCTGAGCTATGTAAGATTAACCCTGATTTATTTTAAATACTTTGTTCTTTTTGTGATTTCATTTGAAAGGTTCAAAGGATAGGAAATATTTTAAAACCAAACTCCTTTTAGTGCTGACTTTTAGTAATTTTTCTCATGCTGGATCAAAGTAGCTCTAGCACCCAAATATGTTGATGAAGCCATACTCAATTAAATAGTAACTTTTAATATGAAGATCATAGTGCAAATAGGAGGACTTGTTGGCAGGGATTGTCATACAGAGATTTTCAGTTTTCTCATTTTACAGATAAATAAAATGAGACCCACTGAGAAGAGAAGATTTGCCCAACGTCGCACAGCTTTCTATCAGATATTTTCTTTAGCACATTAGCACTTTTGCATACACATAGTACAGGCTCGTGAAGCAAAATAATAACAATCGCTGTTTGTTTTGTGTCTGGCAATGTGAGTCATTAAAATATCCATGCTTTGTAGGTATTATAATTCCCATTTAGCAGATGAGAATGAGGTTCAAAGAGGTTTTTATTTATTTATATAAGTTCCAACTTTTAAATTAGGGGATACATGTGCAGGTTTGTTACACGGGTATATTATGTGATGCTGAAGTTTAGGGTATGAACAATCCCATAACCCAGCTGACGAGCATAGTATCTAATAGGTGGTTTTTCAACCCTTGTTCCCCTTCCTCCCCTGTCTAGTAATCCCCAGTGTCTACTGTTACCACCTTTACATCTATGAGTACTCAATGTTTAGCTCTCAATTATCAGTGAGAATATGTGATATTTGGTTTTCAGTTTTTGCATTAATTTGCTTAGGATAATGGCCTCCAGCTGCATCCATGTTGCTGCAAAGGATATGATTTCATTCTTTTTATGGCTGCATAGTATTCCATGGGTTATATGTATCATTTTTAAAAATCCATTTCACAACTGATGGACATCTAGGTTGATTTCATGTCTTTGCTATTGTGAACAGTGCTGTAATGAACATATGAATGCATATGTCTTTTTGGTAGAATGGTTTATTTTCCTCTGGTATATACCCAGTAGTGGGATTGCTGACTGGAATGGTAGTTCTATTCTTAATTTTTTGAGAAATTCACAAATTGCTTTCGATAGTGGCTGAACTAATTTACGTTTCCATCAGCAGTGTATAAGTATGTCCTTTTCTCCACAGCTTTGCCAGTATCTGTTTTTTTATTTTGTTTTGTTTTTTCTTTTTAATAGTAGCCATTTTGACTGGTGTGAGATAGTATCTAGTTGTGGTTTGGATTCGCATTTTTCTGATTAGTGATGTTGAGCATTTTTTCATGTTTGGTGGCCACTTGTATGTCTTCTTTTGAGAAGTATCTGTTCATGTCTTTTGCCTACTTGTTAATGGGGTTATTTGGTTCTTTTGCTTGTTCAATTGTTCAAGTTCCTTATACATTCTGCATATTAGACCTCTGTTGGATGCATTGTTTGTGAGTATTTTCTCCTATTCTGTAGGTTGTTTGTTTACTCTGTTGATAGTTCATTTTGCTGTGCAGAAGCTCCTTAGTTTAATTAGGTCTCACTTGTCAATTTTTGTTTTTGTTGTAATTGCTTTTGAGGGCTTAGTCATAAATTCTTTGCCAAGATCAACGTCCAGAATGGTATTTCCTAGATTTTCTTCTATGATATTTATAGTTTTAGGTCTTACATTTAAAGCTTTAATCCATCTAGAGTTAATTTTTGTGTATAGTAATAGACATGGAGTTCAGTTTTATTTTTCTGCATATGGTCAGCTAGTTATCTTAGCAACATTTATTTATTGAATAGGGACTCCTTTGCCCATTCCTTAATTTTGCCAGCTCTGTCAAAGATCTGTTGGTTGTAGGTGTGCAGCTTTATTTCTGGGTTCTCTATTCTGTTCCATTGGTCTATGTGTCTGTTTTTGTACCAATACCATGCTGTTTTTGTTACTGTAACCTTGTAATATAGTTTAAAGTCAGGTAATGTGACTCCACATTTGTTCTTTTTGCTCAGAATTGCTTTGGCTACTTGGGCTCTTTTTTGGTTCCAGATGAATTTTAGAATAGTTTTATCTAATTCTGTGAAAAATGACATTTGTAGTTTATAGGAATAGCATTGAATCTGTATATTGCTTTTGGCAGTATGGCCATTTTAATTATATTGATTCTTTAAATCTATGGAATGTTTTTCCATTTGTTTGTGTCATTTATGATTTCTTTCAGTAGTTTTGTAGTTCTCTTTGTAGAAACCATGACCTCCCAAGTTAGATCTATACCTAGGTATTTTACTCTTTTTCAGGCTATTGTAAATGGAATTGTGTTCTTGATTTGGTTGTCAGCTTGAACATTATCAATGTATAGAAATGAGACTAGTTTTTGTACACTGATTTTGTATTCTGAAATCTTCTAAAAGGCTTTTGGCAGTCTTTAGGGTTTTCTATGTGTAGAATCATATCGTTGGCAAAGAGAGATAATTTGACTTCTTTTCCTATTTGGATGCCTTTTATTTCTTTCTCTTTTCTGATTTCTCTGGCTAGAACTTCAATAGTATGTTAAACAGGAGTTCTGAGAGTGGCATACTAGTTTTGTTCCAGCTTGTAAGGAGAATGCTTTCAGCTTTTGCCCATTCAGGATGATGTTGGCTGTGGGTTTATCATAGATGGCTTTATTATTTTGAGGTATATTCCTTCGAAGCCTAGTTTATTAAGGGTTTTTAATTAATAAACGATGTTGGATTTTATCAAAAGCTTTTTTTGCATCAATCTAGATGATCATATGGTTTTTATGTTTAATTCTGTTTATTTGGTGGATGATATTTATTGGTTGGTGTATGTCGAACCAACTTTGCATCCCAGGAATAAAGTCTACTTGATCCTGGTGAATTAATCTTTGATGTGTTCAGGATTTGGTTTGCTAGTATTTTGTTGAGAATTTTTGTGCCTATATTCATCAGTGATGTTGGCCTGTAGTTTTCTTTTTTCATTGTGTCTTTTCCGGGGTTTAGTATTAGAATGACGCTGGCTACATAGAATGAGTTAGGAGGAGTCCCTCCTCAATTTTTTGGAATAGTTTCAGGAGGATTGGTACCAGCTCTTCTTTGTACATCTAATAGAATTTGACTGTGAATCTTTCTGGTCCAGGGTAAAATAAAACCAACCATTTTATTGGTTGGTAGGTTTTCTTAAATTGATGATTCAATTTTGAAACTCATTATTGGTCTGTTCAGAGTCTTGATTTCCTCCTGAATAAATATTGGAAGCTGTTTTGTTTCCAGGAATTTTTCAATTTCCTCTAGATTTTCTAGTTTGTGTACATAGAGGTAGGTATTCATAATAGTCTCTGAGGATCTTATGTATTTCTGTGGGATTGGTTGTAGTTTCACCTTCGTCATTTCTGATTGTGCTTATTTGGATCTTTTCTCTTTTTCATTATTAATCTTGCTAGTGGTCTATTAATCTTGTTTATCCTTTAAAAAAATCAACTTTTGCTTTGTATGGATTTTTGGGGTCTCAATATCACTTAGTTCTGCTCTGATTTTAGTTATTTCTTTTCTTCTGCTAGCTTTGGGATTAGTCTGTTCCTGTTTTTGTAGTGACTCTAGGTGCAATGTTAGAGTGTTAATTTGAGATCTTTCTAGTTTCTCGGTGTCGGAATTTAGTGCTATAAACTTTCCTCCTAACACTGCTTTTGCTGCACCCCAGAGATGTTGGTATGTTGTATCACTGTTTTCATTTATTTCAAAGAATCTTTTGATTTCTGCCTTAATTTTGTTGTTTACCTGATATGGTTTGGATTTGTGTCCCCACTCAAACCTAATGTTCAACTGTCATCCCCTTCAGTGTTGAATGTGGAGCCTGGTAGGAAGTCATTAAATCACGGGGGTGAATTTCTGATGAATGGTTTAGTTCCATCCCCTTGGTACTATTCTTGCAATAGTGGGTTGGTTCCTGCAAGATCTGGTCATTTAAAAGGGTGTGGCACCTCCCCCTGCTCCTCCCACCACGCTCATGCTCTTACCATGTGACCTGCTTCTCCAGCTTTGTCTTCTGCCATGAGTAAAAGTTCCCTGAGGACTTCCCAGAAGCAATGTACAGCTTGCAGAACTCTAAGCCAATAAAACCTCTTTTCTTATAAATTACTCAGTCTCAGATATTTCTTTTTTTTTTTTTTTTTTTTTGAGACAGAGTCTCAGTCCATCACCAGGCACCAGGCTGGAGTGCAGTGGCGCGACCTTGGCTCACTGCAACCTCTGCCTCCTGGGTTCAAGCAATTCTCCTGCCTCAGCCTCCCAAGTAGCTGGGACTACAGGTGCGCACCACCACACCCAGCTATTTTTTTTTGTATTTTCAGTAGAGACGGGGTTTCACCATGTTGGCCAGGATGGTCTCGATCTCGACCTCGTGATCCACCCGCCTCGGCCTCCCAAAGTGCTGGGATTACAGGTGTGAGCCACCACGCCCAGCCAGATATTTCTTAATAGCAATGCAAGAACGGGTGAATACTTACCCAAAAGTCATTTAGGAGGAAGTTGCTTAGTTTCCATGTAATTGTGTGATTTTGAGATATATTCTTGGTATTGATTTCTATTTTTATTCCACCATAGCCCAAGAGTATGCTTGGTATAATTTCAGTTTTTTTTAAATTTTTTATTGTACTTTAGGTTCTGGGGTACATGTGCAGATCATGCAGGATTGTTGCATAGGTACATAATGGCAAGGTGGTTTGCTGCCTTACTCCCCCCATCACCTATATCTGGTATTTCTCCCCATGTTATCACTCCCCACCTTCCCCACCCCCCACTGTCCCTCCCCTAGTCCCCACCAACTGACTTTCCCTGTGTCCATGTGTTCTAATTGTTCAACACCTGCCAATGAGTGATACCACGTGGTGTTTGATTTTCTGTTTTTTAAAGTGTATTGAGACTTACTTTATGGCCAAGCATGTGGTTGATCTCAGAGTATGTGCCAGGTGCAGATGAGAAGACTGTGTGTTCTGTGATTGTTTGGTGGATTATTCTGTAGATGTCTATAAGGCCCAATTGGTCAAGTGTTAAATTTAAGTCCAGCATTTGTTAGTTTTCTGCCTTGATGATCTGTCTTACATTGTGAGTGGGGTATTAAAGTCTTCTACTATTACTGTGTGGCTGTTTTCATAGGTCTGGAAGTACTTGCTTTATGAATCCAGGTGCTCCAATAGTGGGTGTGCATGTATTTAGGACAGTAAGTCTTCTTGTTGAATTGAACCCTTTATCATTATGTAATTCCCTTCTTTGCCCTTTTTTACTGCTGTTGGTTTGTAGTCTGTTTTATCTGATATTAGAATAGTACTTCTTGCTTTTTTATGTTTTCTATTTGTGTGACAGATTTTTCTCCATCTCTTTACTTTGAGCCTATGGGTGTCCTTACATGTGAAATGGGTCTCTTAGAGGACACAAACAGATGGAAAAACATTCCATGCTCATGGTTAGGGAGAATCAGTATTGTGAAAATGGCCATACTGCCCAAAGTAATTTATAGATTCAATGCTATCCCCATCAAACTACCAATGACCTTCTTCACAGAACTGGAAAAAACCACCTTAAACTTCATATGGAACCAAAAGAGAGCCCGCATAGCCAAGACAATTCTAAGCAAAAAGAACAAAGCCAGAGGCATCATGTTACCTGACTTCAAACTATACTACAAGGCTACGGTAATCAAAACAGCATGGTACTGGTACCAAAACAGAGATATAAACCAATGAAACAGAACAGAGGCCTCCGAGGCAACACAACACATCTACAACCATCTGATCTTTGACAAACTTGACAAAAACAAGCAATGGGGAAAGAAGTCCCTGTTTAATAAATGGTGTTGGGAAAACTGGCTAACAATGTGCAGAAAGCAGAAACTGGACTCCTTTCTGACACCTTACACTAAAAGTAACTCCAGATGGATTAAAGACAAACATAAGGCTTAACACTATGAAAACTCTAGAAGAAAACCTAGGCAAAAACATTCAGGACATAGGTATAGGCAAGGACTTCATGACTAAAACAACAAAAGCATTGGCAACAAAAGCCAAAATAGACAAATGGGATCTAATTAAACTCCAGAGCTTCTGTACAGCAAAAGAAACAGTCATTAGAGTGAACTGGCAATCAACAGAATGGAAAACATTTTTGCAGTCTACCCATCTGACAAAGGGCTAATATCCAGAATCTACAAAGAACTAAAGCAGATTTACAAGGAAAAAACAAATAAACCCATTCAAAAGTGGATGAAGAACATGAACAGACACTTTTCAAAAGAAGACATATATGAGGCCAACGAACATATGAAAAAATGCTCATCATCACTGGTCATTAGAGAAATGCAAATCAAAACCACATTGAGATACCATCTCACACCAGTTAGAATGGCAATCATTAAAAAATCTGGAGACAACAGATGCTGGAGGGGATGTGGAGAAATAGGAACACTCTTACACTGTTGGTGGGAGTGTAAATTAGTTCAACCATTGTGGAAGACAGTGTGGAGATTCCTCAAGGACCTAGAAATAGAAATTCCATTTGACCCAGCAATCCCATTACTGGATGTATATCCAAAGGATTATAAATCATTCTATTGTAAAGACACATGCACACGTGTGTTCATTGCAGCACTGTTTACTATAGCAAAGACCTGGAACCAACCCAAATGCCGATCGATGATAGACTGGACAAGGAAAATGTGGCACATATACACCATGGAATACTATGCAGCCACGATGAGTGTGTGTCCTTTGTAGGGACATGGATGAATCTGGAAGCCATCATTCTCAGCAAGCTAACACAAGAATAGAAAAATGAACACCAAATGTTCTCACTCATAGGTGGGTATTGAATAATAAGAACACAGGGAGGGGAGCATCACACACTGGGGTCTGTTGGAGGGAGAATAGGGGAGGGACAGTGGGGGGTAGGGAGGTTGGGGAAGGATAAGAGGGGGAGAAATGTCAGATATAGGTGATGGGAGGGGATGGAGGCAGCAAACCACATTGACATGTATGTACTTATGCAACAATCCTGCATGTTTTGCACATGTACCCCAGAACCTAAAGTGCAATAAAATATATATATTTAAAAAATTTAAAAAAGAGAAATGGGTCTCTTAAAGACAGTAGATGTTTAATTGATTTTTTATCTAACTTCTGCTTTGGGCCTTTTGAGTGAGATGTTTAGACCATTCACATTAAAGGTTAATAGGGACATGTGAGATTTCGATCCTGTGGTGATGTTGGTTGCTAGTTGCTCTGTAGTCTTGATTGTGTAGTTGCTTTATAGGGTCCATGGGTGATGTAGTTAAGTGTGTTTTTGTGGTAGCTGGTATCATTCTCTCATTTCCATGTTTAGAACTCCCTTAAGGATCTCTTGTGGGGCTGGCTGGTCTAGCGGTAAAAAATTCCCTTAGTGCTTGCTGTTCTGGAAAAGATTTTATTTCTCCTTTGCTTATGAAACGTAGTTTGGCAGAATATGAAATTCTTGGTTGGAATTTCTTTTCTTTAAGAATGCTGAAAATAGGCCTTTAATCTCTTCTGGCTTGTAAGGTTTCTGCTGAAAAGACTGATGTTTAGCCTGATTGGGTTCCCCCTTTGTGAGTGCTGATTCTTCTGTAGCTGCCTTTAAGATTTTGTCTTTTGCATTGACCTCGGAAAGGCTGATGACTGTGTCTCTTGTATGGTATCTCACAGGGGGTCTCTGAATTTCTTGAATTTTCATGTAAAGTTCTTTAATGAGATTGAGGAAATTTTCAACAACTATGTCCTCAAATATGTTTTCCAAGTTGCTTACTCTCTCTCCTTCTCTCTCAAGAATGCCAATGAGTTGTACGTTTGGTCTTTTTACATAAGCTTATTTTTCTCAAAGGCTTTGTTCAGTTTTTAAATTCTTTTATTTTTGTTAGACTGCATTGATTGGAAGGACTGGTCTTTAAGCTCTGAAATTATTTTTTCAGTTTGGTCTGGCTTGTTGTTAAGGCTTCCAACTGTAGTTTGAAATTCCTGTAGTAAATTTTTCAATTCCAGAAGTTCCGTTTAGTTCTTTCTTAAAACGGCTATGTTGTCTTTCAACTCTTGAATTGCTTTATTGACTTCCTTGGGTTGGATTGCTACTTTCTCTTAAATCTCTCTCTCTCTCTTTTTTCTTTCTTTCTTTCTTTTTTTTTAGATAGGGTGTTGCTCTGTCACCCAGGCTGGAATACAATGGCATGATCATGGCTCACTGCAGCCTAAACCTCCCCAGCTGAAGCAATCTGCCTGCCTTGGCCTCCCAAAGTTCTGGGTTACAGGTGTGAGCCACTGCACCCAACTCCTCTTGAATCTCATTCAGCTTTCTTGCCATTCTATATCTGTCATAGCAGACATTTTAATCTAGTTAGGATTCTTTGCTGGAGAGCTAGTGTGATCCTTTAGAGGTAAGAAAACATTCTGGCTTTGTAAGTTGCTGGAGTTCTCAAGCTGATTCTTCCTCATCTCAGGGGACTGGTGTTTATCTTTTTGAATTTGCTGTTATTTTGATGGGGCTTTTTGTTTCTGTGTTCTTTTTTAACTCTTGGGGTTTTGACTGTAGTATATGTTGTGTATAGTCAATTGGCTTCATTTCTGGGTGCTTTTAGAGGGCCAAGGCTCTGTTTGGCTTCCTTTGTTTTGGTTATTTACCTGAATTGGGTTTTACAGGTGTTACTTGGTGAAGAAATTCATTTTTGTTTGGTGGTATAATTCAGCCTGCAGTCCAGTAGATAGTGCTTAAGAGTAAAGGCTGACAGATAGGCTGTTACTTAACTGCATGCCTCTTTTGTGTTTCAGTGCCTTTGCTGCAGCACTCTAGGAAAGGGGGATGAGAGAGTAAAAGATGCTCCTTTCAACAAGTCTCTGCCTGAGCATGAGGGGTGCCCCCTCCAATCACTGGTGCTGCACATGCATTTCCTTGGCCCCAAGAAGGGCCATCTCGAACTCAGCGGGGAACTGAGAGTGAGGGGACTCAGTTCTAGGGCTGAAATAACCACACAAGCATCTGAACCTCAGTTTCTCCGTGTGTATAGTATGGTGGAGAGTTGGGGCTGGGGATGAAAGTTGGCCTGCCCTCTGCCGTTCTCTGGAGCCAATTTTTGGGGTCAGTAAGACAATGAGAATGCTGGGTGGACAGAGATGCTTAGGAAAGAAGAAGGAAGGTCCTTAGAGATCCTCTGGTCTGATGTTTCGTTTTACACATGGGGACCTGAAGCCCAGGAAGGCTAACAGTGATTATAATAAAATTCCTCCTCTACTAAGATAATATAAGCAGTGAATATTTCTTAGGTTCTTGTGGTGGGCCAGGCACTGTGCTAGGGCTTTAAATGCACTGTTTAATTCTCACCACAACCCTACAAAGTGGGGATTATTATCTTCATCTTAAGGATAAGGAAATTGAGGCTCAAGGTCACTCTAGCTTTAGGTTCTCCTTCTATAAAGTGAGAAAGTTGAACTAAACCAGCCTATTTGAAGCTTCAGTCATTTATTGGATTTGTGTTCCATCTGCATTATTTTTCTCATCAAGTCAGTGTTTTTTTGTTTTTTTGTTTGTTTGTTTATTTATTTGAGACGGAGTCTCGCTCTGTCTCCCAGGATGGAGTGCAGTGGTGCAATCTCGGCTTACAGCAGCCTCTGCCTCCTGGGTTCAAGCGATTCTCCTGTCTCAGCCTCCCGAGTATTCGGGAATATAGGTGCACACCACCATGCCTGGCTAATTTATGTACTTTTTAGTAGAGACAGTGTTTCACCATATTAGCCAGGCTGGTCTCAAACTCCTGACCTTGTGATCCACCCACATCAGCCTCCCAAAGTGCTGTAATTACTGGTGTGAGCCACTGTGCCCAGCCTAGTCAGTGTTTTAAAATTAGATTAATTTTACAAAGAAGCATTATCATGCAATTCTCTCCATTTTCATAAATAGAAGAGAACATACATACATACATACTACAAATACATAATTAAGAAAACAAACATGTGTCTCCTCCCTAAATTTATTACCCACACCACCAGAAGCATGGAAATGCACCTTGAAAAACCACTGAATTAAATGACTTATAAGTCCAGCCCTATCTCTGCTTCTGTAAGAATGCAGAATTCTGGAGTCTGGTGAGGCCTGACAGCTGGAGAACAATGCCTCTTAAGAGGTATCAGCCGCGGAAAGAAACACCAATAAAAATCCACTTGCAAACAGGATGACGTCCAGGATATTTATAGCAACTGGTTTCCAGGAGCCTCTGAAGGGTTTGTTTGTTTGTTTGTTTGTTTCTGTCTGGAAACTGGTAGAAACCTTTCCAACCAGGGGAGTGGTAAGTGAATAACTTCTCCTGGGAATGAAACATGGTGAGGGTGAATTTTCTTTTCTCTTTTCTTTTCTTTTGAACAGTGTCTCACTCTGTTGCCCAGGCTCGAGTGCAGAGGTGTGATGATGGCTCATTGCAGCATCAATCTCCCAGACTCAGGGTGATCCTCCCACCTCAGCCTCTGGAGTAGCTGGGACTGACAGGTGCATGCCACTATGTCTAGCCAACTTTTTGTGTTTTTGGTAGAGACAGGGTTTCGCCATGTTTTCCACTCTGGTCTTGAACTCCTGGGCTCAAATGATCCACCAGCCTCAGCCTCCCAAAGTGCTAGGATTATAGGCATGCGTGAGCTACTGTGTCTGGCTAGGGAGGAGGGGATAGATTTTCATTGTTGCTCAGGCAGGAGGCCCCTCAGGAGGCAAAGACTATCTGAGAAGATTGCAGCAAGCCTCCTTTTCCTTAAATTACTTTTGACTATCAAAAAGAAGAAACAGTGGCAGCTATTTCATTTCAGTTCTTTAGTGCTCAACAGGCGCTTTGGTCCCCTCGCATTATTGAGGGCATGGAAACCACAACGTACATGTACAAAGTGCTTTGGAGCTTTATGACTCAAAATGTGATCTATGAACCAGCAGCATCAGCATCACCTAGAGGCTTGTCAGGAATGCAGAATCTCCGGCCTCACCCTGGACCTCCTGACTTAGAAGCTGCATTGCAACAAGGCCCCAGGGGATTTGTGTGAGCATCAGAGTTTGAGTAGCACTACTCTGAGGTGTTACTGATTCGGCTGGTCCAAAGGCCACGTGCTGCAAAGCAAAGATTCAGAACAGTCTCTACACTTGGCTGATCATCCAAAATCAGCTGGGGAAATGTATTTCTACAGGAAGATTTCTGGGTTCCAAATTCCAAAGATTCAGATCCAAGACAACCAAGGCCTTGAGCCTCAATAACAGAGCCTGGAATCTGTTATTAACCACAATCTCAAGGTGATTCTCATGCTCAGCCAGGTTTAGGGGAAATAACAGCTTCCATTTGTTTAGGGAGCACTCAAAATACATCAGGCAAAATCCTAAGCTCTTTACATGTATAAATCCATTTGATCTTCATAACAGGTTTTAGAGATAGGTATTAGCACTGTTTCCTTCTCCACTTGAGAAAACTGAAGCACAGAGATAACTTGTCAAAGTTTGAAATGGTGAAGCTGTAATCAGAATTCAGGTAAGTTGGCTCCAGAGCAGTTTCTCAACCTTGGCACTGTTGACATTCAGGGCCAGATAATTCTTGGTTGAGAGGGGCTGTCATGTGCATTGCAGGCTGTTTTACAGCATTTCTTGATTCTATCCACCTCGCCCAGTTGTGACAACCAAAAATGTCTCCAGCAATCGCCAAATATCCACTGGAGGAGCAAGATAATTTCCAATTAGGTACCACTGGTCTAAAGTCTAGACTTCACCCGCTCTTCTGACTCTAAGAGCTACTGTGTTCTCACTTGCAGTTTTACACCAAAACAGCCTATCAAGAGAGAAGTTATTAGTCTTATTTTAAAAGTGTGACTTATCCAGGGTCACAGAGCTTATAAGTTGCAAAGCTAGGACTCATATCCACATTTCAAACCTGTCCTTTGATTCTCACCCATGGTGGGCATCAGGCGGAAGAGTTCGTGTCTCATAAATGAGCAAAGCTGAAGGAGACATACTTACTCCTGATTTCTCTTATTTCTTCAAGGCTTTGTCATGGATACCTACAGGATGATCTGCTCAGCAACCATCCCCCACATTCCTGAAGTGACTTGAACCCCCTCTGTATCAGGTATGGTTTCTATTGGTGTTGGTCCTAACTATAGGTAATTGATCCAGTGGGTGGCACCTGACCCAAGCTGAACCAATGAATTCCTTTCCTGAAATTTTGAGACCTGAGAGAACATCAGATTAGTCTCCTTCTGGTGGCTAAATTGTGAAATGTAAAACTTAAAAGCTGTGGACAGCCAGCTCATGTCAAGAGAGAGATATAAAGCCAATACACAGAGCCAAACTAAGCAGAGGCGTTGGGAGCCCTAGTGTGTGTCCACCCTGGGTTGGTGTGACCTGCAAAGCCTGACTGCCTCAGGATCCTTTCAGGGCTTGGCCATTCCTTGACGCCTCCCAAATCTTTCTGATAGTCTCTTTTCCCCAAGTTACTTCAAGTTGAGTTGAACAAGGGTCCTTAGTACAGTTTTTCCTATGGATAAGAAAATATCTGCTTGTTAACAAAACCAAACCTTCTTCAAAGCAGTAATCTGCTCTAAAAATCTGATGATCTGGGCAAAAACACTGATAACGAAGTTTCTCTTATTTTAAATAGAAGAAATTGTGAGATGAACATCCACCCCAAATACTCAACCAATTATTTATTTATTTATTTCTTTTTTTGAGACAGAGTTTCACGCTTATTGCCCAGGCTGGAATGCAATAGCGCGATCTCAGCTCACTGCAACCTCCACCTCCTGGACTTAAGCGATTCTCCTGCCTCAGCCTCCTGAGTAGCTGGGATTACAGGCATGCACCATGAAGCCTGGCTGATTTTATATTTTTAGTAGAGATGGGATTTCTCCATGTTGGTCAGGCTGGTCTCGAACTCCGGACCTCAGATGATCTGCCTTCCTCAGCCTCCCAAAGTACTGGGATTACAGGTGTGAGCCACCACACTCGGCCCCAATTCTTAGGACATAACTAAAGCAAGTAAAATGCATATATGTAAGCAACAAACTGTGATCTTAGCCTATAAATGCTTAAAACTTGATACTAAACACAAGTAAATATGATTGTTACAAGAAATTGTTTTGTCTCCAGTCACATTCTCCACATCCTCTTTGTGGATGCTTGTTCTTTCTAAATTGTCTGTGTGGGTCCTAACATTTAACTAAGTCTGGAAGGTAAGACAATGTAAGGAATGTCTCAAGACATTTCCCACAGGATGTTTTGTTAAGCATGTTGTATTGTGTTTGGGGACAGAAACATAAATATTTCCTATATAAACATGGGGAAAAGTTGTAGTGAGAGAGAAATATTCATTCCCTGGAGTTTGGGTACCATACAGAAATTTTTTGTGTGATAATTCCATATATATATGTCAAACATTTCAGACACATATAAGAAAATATACAACAACCTGAACTTTCTCTCTCTAGAGGAAACTGTTGACAGTCTGGAGTATGTGTTTCCAGGCTTTGTTCTACACACACACACACACACACACACACACACACACACACACTCAAACGCACGTACGCAGCTATCAAGGCGATGACATGGGCTGGGGAATCTACCTGGAGGAGGTGCTGGAGGACGAGGTGCTGGAGGTGAGGCTTCCAGTGTGAAGACTTTGTTCAGGACTGAGAAAGTAGACAGGGTACAGAGGTTCTGGAGGAACACCAGCAACCCCAGCAAGGGAAACGTGAGCACTGTGTAGGTGTGGCGTCCACGGTGGGTGTGGGAATCGCCACCCCTCTGCCTTGGCAGTCAGTTATGGTCTCATCAGTTGTCTTGGTCATTTATGGATAGGAAAGGATGATGTGAACCTTAGCTGTGACCTACCTGTTCCCTCCCCTGTGTGCTCCAGCCATTCCTGTCCATCTTCAGCTCTTAAAAGCACCATCCTCTGGAGATTTTCTCACTGCCGAAAACCTTCTCTCCCAAAATTCCCTTCTTAGTGACTGCTCAGCCTTCAGAGACAATGTTCCCTCCAAACTCCACCAGGCCTCTACTCTCACAGCACTAGTCCATTGCCTCAATAGGGCTTGTCATGCTTTGTAATTTTACACGAGCATGATTATTGCTAAATGTTTATCTTTCCCACTAGAATGTAAGTGTCTGAGGGCAGGAACTTTATCTGGTTTGTTCACTGCTCTATTACCAGCACAGTGGCCAGCCCAAGGCTGGAGATTCAAACAGGGACATAGAGATGACCTAGGCATCTCTTTTTTTTTTTTCAAATATGAATTTTGTTTTACAGTGGTGAAAAATGTAAACAAGCAAATATAAAATATAAAGAGAGAAAAATTATCTTTGGAGACTCTGTACAGAGTTTTTTGTATTGTTTATGATAGCAATAACATAAAATAGAAAGTCCATAAGGACTTAGTGAATAAATTATATACAGTGAGTCCATTATATATCATTAAGCATGGAAAAAAGCAAATAGCATATCAATATCATAGTCTGAAAAAGTATTATATATGCATGTTTGAATATTTATGAAAAAACTGAAAAACTGTTCACATAGTTTTGCTTTTTTATTCCCTCATTTTACAGATGGTCACCTAACTTTTAATGTGTGTTTTTGTAGGAGAAATTTATGGGCGACCTTTTATATTTTATAGTCTCATACTATTGTTTGATTTAGTTTAAGAAAGAGCTGTGTTACTTTGTGTTCTGAGGGGGAAAAACCAACCATAAAGATTTTATATCACTTAAGAGACATCACAAAAAATAAAAAAGAACTTAAAATGAAAATAAAAGATGCACCCATAGATTCATTTCAGAAAGGTATATTATATATTAGCAGTAGATATTATATGTATATATATATATATGTATATATACATATGCAAACATAATATATTTACAAACATAAGATCTAAGTGACCACAGTGCTTTGTGGAGTGCCTTAAGTGACTATACCACCTGAATTTCTTCAAGCACTAAAATTGACAGACCTATTTGCTCGAAACACACTTATAACAAATACTTGCTGAGTACTTACTTTGTTTTAAGGCTTCAAATTAACTTGTCTTTATGAGCTCACAGGCTAGCTATAAAGAAGACATGTGGGCACATAACTATATTCAAGGAAAACTATACATATAATTAAACAGTAGGGTTAAATTAAGAGGAAAAGTAAGGGAAGTCGCTGTGTGACTCAGGGAACAATACCCAGAGGAGGTAAGCATTTAGGATGAGTGTCATTTGGATACGTGGAGATGAGAGAGGAGAAGGGAGGACATTACCTATAGGAAAAACAGCACGAGTAAGGGCTCGGCCTTGGGAAAATGTAGAATCCACTTGAGAATGGTAGATAGCCCAGATGGGTTGAAGCATATAGAGAGAAGTAAAAGATCAGGCTGGAGGGCAGAGGGGGACTAGAGCATCTGGGTCTTATGAGCCAGATTAAGGTATTTGGAATATATCTTGTCCAATAAAGAGATATTGAAGATTTTCAAGTTGAAAAAGAATACTGTTTCATCTGTTGTTGCTCAGAGACAGGGACCTGGAGGGTCCAAAGCAAAGGCTGAATTTCACAGGTTTTCACAAACTTACTTGATTTGGATGGAGCTGCTCAATGATCAAGCTGGGCTATCTCTTGCCATCTTGTATTTCTGCTTGAGTTCTCTGCCCTACCTATTTAAAGTTATCTGCCAGAAACATCAGGAACACACATCAGAAGCCCAGTTGGTCCACAGTCAGGAAGAACACAATGTCCCTGGGCAATGGGAGAAGATGGTTATAAAAAGAGGGAAGGCAAAGTTGAATATGTGACCACCTGATGTGCTGGTGTTTTCAGCTCCTGCCTTACCTCTCTTGACTGATGCCCTCACTCCTCACAACCACAGGTAGAAGCCCTGCTGTAGCCTCAGACCTCCTCCAGCTCCAGAAGAGGCAAGAATACCCTGGCAGGCTCATTGCATTTATGTCCAGGTATGTTTCCAGGCTGAACGGTTGCTTTCAGATATGGCGTCAAGAGGGACCACCTTGATCTCCCTTCTTATCATCCACCACCCAACCTTATCTTCTTGGAGAGGGAAGGCTCTGTCCTAAATTCTGACTGATTTGACTTTGACACTGAACACTCTGCTTGATCTTGGCTGTTCCCTTCCCCCATGCGAAAAATCAGCTTCCACTCTTGCCCCTCAATCTGTGTCCCACACAGCAGCTAGAATGGTCTTTTGAAGATTGTTGATTATATTATGTCTTTCGTATGCTTGGAAGCCTTCTGGGGCTTCCCTTTACTCTTGGGACAGCACTCTGATGTATTAACTTGCCTACAAGTCACTGAGTGATTTGGCTCCTGCTGGCCTTTCCATTATTCTCTTCTACTTCTCCTCCTTGCTTTGCCAGTTCCTGCAGTCCTCTGAGCTCTTTCCACATCACAGCCTTTTGCTGATACCTTTTCCTAGAAAGTTCTTCCCATCACTATTCAAAGGGCTGGCTCTCACGTACTCCTCAACTCTTAGCTTAAACTTCACCTCCTCAGAAAAGTTTTCCCCACCTTATTTGCAGCTCTTATCCTAATTCATAATTATACATTTGTATCTTTTCTTATTGATTTTCTGTCCCCACCATAAGGTCATAAAATTCCATCGAGGTAGAGATTGTGTCTATAATTTATTTGTCTCTAATTTTCTAGCACCCAGAATGATGCTCAGCCCACAGTGGCTACTTGGTTGATAGTTGTCCAATCAGTAAATGAATGAACTAAGGAGGGAATGAGGGTCTGGTTCTCTGTGAATAGACTGATCTTCTAGAAAGTACACAGAGTCAGGTCGGGCACAGTGGCTCACGCCTGTAATCCCAGCACTTTGGGAGGCTGAGGCAGATGTATCACCTAAGGTCAGGAGTTCGAGACTAGCCTGGCCAACATAGTGAAATCCTGTCTCTACTAAAAATACAAAAACTTAGCCAGGTGTGGTGGCGGGCACCTGTAATCACAACTACTGGGGAGGATGAGGCAGGAGAATCACTTGAACCAGGGAAGTGCAGGTTGCAGTGAGCCAAGATTACACAATTGCATTCCAGCCTGGGTGACAGAGTAAGACTCTGTCAAAAAAAAAAAGAAAAAAAAAAAAGAAAAAGTACACAGAGTCTATCTGGCTTTCAGTCCTCACATACTGCCTGGCATTCCCTAATGTTCAGGTTCAGGAGCCATGTCAGGCTTCCCAGGAACCTCCTTATCCTGTCCTCTTTGTGCTTACATGCACCTTTTAGCTTCTCTGCACTGCTTACTGCAGCCACTAGAGCTAGATGGTCTCCACTGCCCAAGTCCTGGGGCCCCGCCTGCCTTGGATGTGGGCTCCTTCTGCTTTGATCACAAGTAACAGAGCCAATAGAAGTGAGCAAAGATGTTCACAGAGCACTCCAAAGGACAATTACGACACAATGTGGTATCAAATCGTATTTCTTGTGCATGATTTCTGTAAATGCTTTATCAAAACTGGACCTCTGCTAAATTGAAAATGATTTATTTTGCACTTTGAGAGCAATATCAAAGAAAACCTTATTGCTCAATCTGTTGCCACCTAATAACTAAAGACTAAAGGAAAAAAAGGGCTGGTGAAGAATAAAACAGCTCTGCTGTCAGGGTGTCAGGCTGTCGCCTGGCTGCTGAGATAGGTGACTACCAGAATCTGTCCATCCACATTCAGGATAATCCAGGATGACCAGATGGTATTGTTAGACTTTGTGTCTCCACGCATATCTCATCTTGAATTGTAAACCCCAAAATCTCCATAATCCCTATGTATCAAGGGAGAGACTAGGTGGAGGTAATTGAATAATGGGGGCTGTTTCCCGCATGCTGTTCTCATGATAGTGAGTTCTCATGAGATCATATGGTTTTATATGGGACTCTTTTCCCTTCATGTAGCATTTCTCCTGCCTGCTGCCTTGTGGAAAAGGTGCCTTGCTTTCTCTTTGCCTCCTGCCATGATTATATGTTTCCTGAGGCCTCCCCAACCATACTGAACTGTGAGTCAATTAAACCTCTTTCTTTTACAAATTACCCAGTCTTAGGCAGTCCTTCATAGCAGTATGAAAATGAACTAATATAGTAAATTGGTACCAAGGAGTAGGGCACTGCTATAAAGATACCCGAAAATGTGGAAGCAACTTAGGAACTGGATAATGGGCAGAAGTTGGAACAGTCTGGAGGGCTCAGAAGAAGATAAGAAGATGTAGGAAATTTTGGAACCTCCTAGAGGCTTGTTGAATGGCTTTGACCAAAATACTGACAGTGATGTGGATGATGAAGTCCAGGCTGAGGTGGTCTCAGATGGTGATGAGAAACTTGTTGGAAATTGGAATGCAGGGCACCAAGTCCTGAGACTGCACAAAGCAGCAAGGTCCTGGGCCCTACCCACAAAATCATTTTTTCCTCCTAGGCCTAGGTGACCCTTGCTACGTTTAGCAGAGTCTGGCAGCATTTGGCCCCTGCCCTAGAGATCTGTGGAACTTTAAATTTGAGGGAGATAATTTAGGGTATCTGGTGGAAGAAATTTCTAATCAGCAAAGCACTCAAGAGGTAACCAGAGTACTCTTAAAAGCATTAGTTTTATGCATTCATAAAGAGGTGGTTTGGAATTGAAACCTTTGTTTAAAAGGGAAGCAGAGCATAAAAGTTCAGAAAATTTGCAGCCTGACAATGCAATAGAAAAGAACAAATAATTTTAGGGGGGCTGAGGAATTCAAGCTGGCTGCAGAAATTTGTGTAAGTAATAAGGAGCTAAATGTTAATCACCAAGACAATGGGGAAAACTTATTCAAGGAGTGTCAGACATGTTCATGGCAGCCCCTCTCTTCACAGGTCTGGAGGCCTAGGAGGAAAAAATTGGTTTTGTGGGCTAGACCCAGGGCCTTGATGCTTTGTGAAGTCTCGGGACTTGGTGGCCTGCATTCCAGCTATGGCTAAAAGGTGCCAACATACAGCTCAGGTCATTGCTTCAAAGGTGCGATCCCCAAGCCTAGACAGCTTAAATGTGGTGTTGGGCCTACAAGTGCACAGAATTCAAGAATTGAGGTTTGGGAACCTCTGCTTAGATTTCAGAGGATGTATGGAAATGCCTGGATATCCAGGCAGAAGTTTACTGCAGGAGTGTAGCACTCATGAAGAACCTCTGCTAGGGCAGCGAGGAAGGGAAATGTGGGGTTGGAGCCCCCAGGCAGAGTCCCCACTGGGGCACTGTCTATTGGAGCTGTGAGAAGAGGGTCACCATCCTCCAGACCCAGCAATGGTAGATCCACTGGCAGCTTGCACTGTGCACCTGGAAAAGGCAGACACTCAATACCAGCCCATGAAAGCAGCCAGGAGAGGCAGCTGTACCCAGTGAAGCCACAAGGGTGGAGCTTCCCAAGACCGTAGAAACTCACCTCTTGCATCAGTGTGACCTGGATGTGAGACATGGAGTCAAAGGAGACCATTTCAGAGCTTTAAGGTTTGATCACCCAGCTGGATTTTGGACTTGAATGGGGCCTGTAGCCCCTTTGTTTGGCTAATTTCTCCCATTTGGAATCAGTGAATTTACTCAATGTCTGTACCAACATTGTATCTAGGAAGTAACGAACTTGCTTTTGATTTTATAAGCTTGTAGACAGAAAGGACTTGCTTTGTCTCAGATGAGATTTTGGACTTAGGCTTTTGGGTTAATGATGTAATAAATTAAGACTTTGGGGGACTATTGGGAAGGAATGATTGGTTTTGAAATGTGAAATGATTGGTTTTGAGATGACATGAAATTTGGGAAGGGCCAGGGTGGAATGATATGGTTAGGCTTTGTGTCCCCACCCAAATCTCATCTTGAATTATAAACCCCATAATCTCCAGGTATCAAAGGAGAGACTAGGTAGAGGTAATTGAATAATGGGGGCCATTTCCCCCATGTGGTTCTTGTGGTAGTGAGTGAGCTCTTATGAGATCTGATGCTTTTATAAGGGGCTCTTTACCCCCTTCACTTGGCACTTCTCCTGCCTGCCTTTTTGTGAAGAAAGTGCCTTCTTTCTTCTTTACCTTCTGCTATGATTGTACGTTTCCTGAGGCTTCCCAAACCATGCTGAATTGTGAGTCAATTAAACCTCTTTCCTTTATAAATTATCCAGTCTTGGGCAGTTCTTTATAGCAGTGAAAATGGACTAATACACCAGGAGTTGACTACATTTTGATAATACCTTTGCTTAGATCATGATTTTCAGACCTGTCATGATCTGCTGTGTACCCTTGGGCAGGTTGCTTTCCATCTTTAAGGCCCAATTTCCCCATCTGTACTTTTAGTAGGTTGGATTCCAGCAGCATCTGGCTCTGTCCCTATAGGGGTCCATCTGGATACATGTGTATATCTGGAGTCTTGACCCATGGCTGTCTTATTTTAGGACTAAAGAAAATTCTCAAGCTAAGCACAGGAAATGGCAATTTCCGAGATACTAATTTGCTCCCAGAAGCTGCCTCTGTTGTCAACAATGTAAAGTAGTTTCTTCAGGGCAGTGGTTCTCAAACTTCTGTGTGAATCACAGTCATCTGGATGTCTTGTTAAAATATAGATTTCTGGGTCCCATCCTCAGAGTTTCTGATCAGTCTGTCTGGGTGAGGCTGAAGTATGTGCATTTCTAATAAGTCCCCAGGTGGTGCTGATGCACCTGGATCGGAGACCGACTTTGACAACTCTTTAGGATATTTGAAAGTATTAATATTAATTAGAACTGCATTTCCAGAGGGACAGATACCAACATTGGACCACAGGCTTGGTGGGACCTCGATGAGATCCACCATCCTTCCCCATCCCAGGTAAGGAGAGGGCAAGGTACCTCCCGCAATGGGAATGGTCAGGGAGCCAGGCATCGGGGCTGACCTCTAGCACTGCATTGCAGTATCTCCATAGTCCACTAGGGGCTTGTTGAGTCTGTGGGAGAGAGCAGGAGACTTTGTTAGGTTCAGAAGTATAACATGGAGAGAGAGAAAAGTAGATCTTTCCCTAGGACAAGGCTGAATGGAAAAATGTATAGTAGGAACCTTGGCAGAAGTGGTAGGTGCCAATACCCACTGGTTCCCACTGAGTCTCTCTCATTTCCCTGAAGGGCTCCAAAAATCATTTACTAACTTGTTGAACAAGTATTTAGTGAGTGGCTACTGAGTTATACAAGTGTTGGAGTTATACAAGTCCCTAGGGTCCATGTCAGTGAATAAAATAGGCAAGGCTCCATCCTTCTGGAGCTGTCAGTCACGTGGATTAATGAGTCCCATGCATTCACTGAATGCCTGGGGTCACTTCAGCCCAGAGAGAGCAGGGCACTTGTCCGAAGCCACACAGTGAGCTGAGGACAGAGTCAAGACCTGACCCAAGGTCTACTGACTCCCATAACAGTGATTTTCCTATGACACTCCTGCTTCCCTGAGACCACTCACACTGCTTGTCTTCATGCTAACGATGGGGATGATCATGC
Organism: Alouatta palliata; assembly: GCA_004027835.1. Lineage (NCBI taxonomy): Eukaryota > Metazoa > Chordata > Mammalia > Primates > Atelidae > Alouatta > Alouatta palliata. Next base: position 262,949 of record PVKV010000436.1, read on the forward strand.
ATGCCAACCCTTGGAGTAATGACTTTTACCAGGAGCATAGGAGCTCATACTCCTAACGTTGTATCAGAATTTCAGGAAATGAGAGGAATGTGATTTTTTCCCCAATTTTATTTAAAAATATAGCAATAATAATGCCTATTTTAAAAAGTGAAATGGTACAGAAGTCTATATAGTAAGAAAGGAATGTCTTTATGCATATCCTTCCCTGCCTCATCCCAATATAGTTCTCCTCACCACTTCTTTTAATACTGTGGATTGGTTAAGTCCAGATCTTTTAAAATCTATTTATAAATAATAAATGTAAATAGGTTATTTTTAAAAATCTTGTAGAGTTTTTCTTTTCTTTCTCTCTTCTTTCTTCTTTCTGTTTCTTTCTTTCTTCTTTCTTTCTTTCTTTCTTTCTTTCTTTCTTTCTTTCTTTCTTTCTTTCTTTCTTTCTTTTTTTCCTTCTTTTTCTTTCCTTGTCTGGCTCTGTTACCTAGGCTGGAGTGCAGTGGCATGATCTTGGCTTACTGTAACCTCCACTTCCTGAGCTCAAGCAAACCTCTCATCTCAGCCTCCCAAGTAACTGGAACTACAGGCGTGAGCCACCACACCCAGCTAATGTTTGCACTTTTTTGTAGAGACAGGGTTTCACCATGTTGCCTAGGTTGGACTCCAACTCCTGGGCTCAAGCAAGTCACCCACTTCAACCTCCCAAAGTGCTGGGAATATAGGTGTGAGCCACCATGCCAGACAAATCTTGTAGAGTTTTTAAAAGCATGTTTAATATTAATTTTTAAATGGTGTGGAAAGTGGAAAAAAAGACATCACTGTTCTGCAGTGATGGAAACTGCAGAACAAAAAGCTAAGCCAACTCGTGGCTGATGGGGTGTGATCAAGAGGCCTTATTCTGGCAGGTGCATGAACACAGATAGCAAGAGAGTGGGCAAACATGCTGGGGGAGGTAAAGCAAAGAAAGTCACGTTTGCAGAGAGACTTAGAGACTCTCACCTGTGGTGAAAGTGGCAGGCACATTTCACCAGGACACCTGCACAGGGCACGACCAGGAAGCCTGCCACCAAGAGGCTGACAGGAACCAGCAGGAGATGGGGAATGGGCAGAAGGAAGAGAGTTGAGTAGGTATGTTAGGAGTGAAAACATGGGACAAAAATAGATTTGTTAAGAGAATAAGAAGACAAGCCATTAGCTGGGAAAAAATATTTGTAAAAGACATGTGGGATGAAGGGCTGTTACCTCTCTTCAAACTCAATGATAAGAAAACAAACAACTAGATTAAAAAATGGACAAAAACGCCTAGAGCAGTGGCTCATGCCTGTCATCCCAGCACTTTGGGAGGTGGAGGCAGAAACCTCTGAAACGGCAGAGGCTTTAGTCTTCCTTCAAGACCAGCCTGGGCAACATAGCAAGACCCTGTATCTTCCAAAAAAAAAAAAAATTAAAAATTAGCTGGGCATGGTGGTGCATGCCTGTAGTCCCAGTTACTTGAGAGGCTGAGGTGGGAGGATTGCTTAAGTCCAGGAGTTTGAGGCTGCAGTGTGCCCCTACGCTCAAGTCTGGGTGACAGAATGAGACTCCATCTCAAAAAAAAAAAAAAAAAAAAAAGACAAAAGACCTGAACACAAGCCTCATCAAAGAAGATGGCAAATAAGCATATGAAAAGATGCTGCACGTCATATGTCATTAGGGAATTGCAAATCCATACTACAATGAGCTACTACTACAAATCTTTCAGAACAATCAAAATCCAACATACTGATGACACCAAATGCTGGTGAGAATGTAAAGCAGCAGAAATGCAAAGTGGTACAGCCACTTTGGAAGACAGTTTGGCAGTTTCTTAGAAAACGAAATATACTCTTACCATATGATCTAGCAGTTGCATTCGTTGGTATTTACCCAAATGAGTTGAAAACTTACATCCACAAAAAAAACTGCATGTTAGTGTTTATAGCAGCTTTATTCATAACTGTCAAAACTTGGAAACTAAGTGTTCTTCAGTAGGTGAATGAATAAATAAACCATGATACATCCGAACAACGGAGTATTATGCAGCACTAAGAAGAAATGAGCTATCCAGTCATAAAAAGACATGGAGGAGCTTTAAATGAATATTGCTAAGTGAAAGAAACCAATCTGAAAAGGCTGTGTATTGTATATTTTAACTATATAACACTCCGGAAAAGTCAAAACTATGGAGACAGTAAACAAAACCAGTGGTTGCCGGGGGTTGTGGGAGGGAGAGATGAATAGATGAAGCACAGAGGATTTTTAGGACAGTGAAACTACTTTGTACAATACTATCATGGTGGACACGTGCCATTGTATGGCATTTCCAAAAAACATAGAATGTACAACACCAGATTGAACCCTAATATAAACTAAAGACTTTAGGTGATAATGATGTGTCAAGGTAGCTTCCTTTACGTAAAAAATGTACTGCTCTGGTAGTGGATGTTGATAATGAGGGAGGCAGTGAGTGTGTGTGGGGAGAGGGTATACGGGAAATCTCCATACCTTCCTCTTAATTTTGCTATGAACGTAAAACTACCAGAAAAAAATACAGTGTATTAAAAAACAAAACAAAAACCTCGAATATTTAAGAAATGTAGATGGGAAGACTAAGACCTCTGCCATTTGATAATATTGGTACAATTGCACAAGTTGCCTCACATGGATGGGCAATAAGACATCATGGAGAGCAGGCAGGGCTGCCTATGCCACCCTCCCTCTCAACCACTCCGCAGAAAGAGCCTCTCATTGTCTGGGTTTGGAGAGTGGAAAGTGTGGCAATAAAAGTACATTATGTTGGACAGGACATGGGTTTGAACAGGAAGACTCTCTCAGTCACCTCTAATATCACAGAGAACAATGATGGAACCCAAAGTGTGCAGCAACTTCAGAGAAGGGGAAGGGATGGGGGCGTCAGTGACACTGGAGGAAGAAAGGCAGAGGACGGGTTTCAGGGATGAAACTGATCTCAGACCTAAGAAGGCAGACAAGGGAAGCTAAGAAGGTAAGAGGGGAAGACAACATGGGCTTCCAAGTCGAAAGGGAAGAAAAATGGTATCACTCTACAAGACTGTCCAAAGACATTTCTAACTTTTTCTTCTTCTTCTTTTTTTTTTTTTTTTTGTCATAGGCTCCTTTTTCATGAAATAAATAGATCTCACCAAAAAAAAGCAGATATTAATCACTAGAATTTGTCTACAATTTCATGAGTCTTATGGAATTCCTAAGACCCAGGTATAATCCCCTGGCCTAGGGAATAAATGAGATGAGAATAATCATTAACAAATAACAATAATAATAGGAATCATTTGATTGTTGAGTATTCTAAAGTTTACAAAATAATCTTACAAAATCATTTAATTTGATCTTTCTAATAACTAAGCTTCAGTTCCCATTTTACAAGTGAGGAAATTGAGGCTCAAAAGAGCTAGGGAGGGAGTGACCGTAAATAAACAGAAGTTTTTTAGGGGGCAATGCAATTTGTTCTGAAATTACATTGTGGTGATGGTTACACAAATTTGTAAATTTACTGAAAATCTGTTGAGTTGTACACTAAAAATGATTAAATTCTATGATGTATAAAGGATACCTCAATAAAGCTGTTAAAAAATAAACAACAACCAAAAAGGGCTAAGGTTCATATAAGCTCACTTGGCTTACAAGCAGCAGGGCTGGGGTGAACTTACACTTTCTGACCCCAAGTTGTGCAGCAGAGTCAACCTGTTAAAGGGGACTCCTGAGAGAGAAATGGTTACAAGGACACTTGATGTCAAACTGTGTCCCATGTTACTCAAGTGAGGCTTGCTTTCAGGCAAATAAAAGAGCACCAAAGACATCCACACCCCACATTCCCCCGCAATCAGGATCACTTCCAGCCCCTCTTATCAAGATGCCCACATTCTTCACGGCTGGAGCAGCCTCAGGAACCCCATGTCAATGTTGCCTTTAATTATGTGGATCAGGATTTGCAACCACCTACGGAGGGAGAGAAGGAAGGCATGAGAGAGGCTGGCCACTGCTGACCTTGGCCCCAGAGCCAACTGCTTGGGGAAGAGCTGGCAGACAGGCTTCTTGCAAGTACCCAGTGTAGGCAGTCACTGTGTGAATGTGGGGGGGCCCAGTGGATGGATGGATGGGTGGATGGATGGATAGGTGGATAGATGAGTGAATGGGTGGATGGATGGATAGATGGATGGGTGGATGGGTGAATAAATTAGTCAGGTAAACGACCCAAAACAAAATAAAACCCAACGTGTTGCAAGTGTGTATTTTAAAAAAAGTTATCTAGAAATGAAATTCACAGCCTCACTTTCCTCCTCAGAACACAGGCTGTATTTGGACTATTAGGCATAGTTATTTTAAAATATATATGTAGTTTATCAGAATAAGTGATATTATATATGGTAAAATATAAATATTTTTAAAGTTTATAGAATAAAAAGTGAATCTTCCCACCTGTGACTCTTGAAATTCCAATTCCCCTTTCTGGAAGCAACCACTGTTAAAAGTTTCTCACATATCCTTCCAGAGATGGTCTCTCTCTCTCTCTCCCTCATCTATCTACCTATCTAACTCTCTATCTGTCTATCTATCATCTATCTATACCTATATCCATACACACATACTTTTCTTTGCAATATTAAACTCACTTCTACCCTTATTTTTTTTAAGGAGGGAGGTTGTACATATTAGTGCATACTAGATGTGCTCATTCTTCATTTTAAAACTGCATCCTATTATATTGGTCACATCATGGCTTATTTAACCAGCCCCCATATGTAGTTGCTTCAGTCTTTTGCCACTCTCAGCCAAGCTGAAATGAATAATTATGTACATGTAATTTCATACATACATGAGGGCTTGTCTGTTGGATACATTCTCAGAAGTGGAGGTAGTGAGTGGGTCAAGGGTAAGTGCTTTAAGAGTTGCAGCGACCTAGGCAAATTGCTCCCAGGGAGCTGTAATAATTGCTTCCACACCAGCAGCGGGTGACAGGGACTCTTTGCACCTGTCCTGGCAACCACCGTGTGTCACACCTTCTATCCTGAGTCACAGCTCTCTATGGGGTTCGTTTGCACTTGAGGGCTTGGTTCCTTATTTTTCACTTTGTTAAGTGTTTTGTCAGACTGAAACCTGATCAGAGGCGAGTTAAGTTGTCAGCGGCCAGGCCAGCAAACTGTCTTAGGACTGAGCTGAAAGGACTTAGTGGAAACTAGGACAGCGTACATACTCACTCCCTGCCTGGGAAGGGCTGTCACCGGGATGAGTGAGGCAACGGCGCCATGCGTCCAGCTGGGGACCCCTGTGCAGCAACTTTCACCCTAATCCCAGCACTCAGATCTCTCCAACATAAGGCGAGCTCCCTGCCACTCCAGGTACTCAGACAGAGATGGAGGGGTGCAGGATAGGAGGGCAGTTACATTATTTTGGTGTGCCTTCCTGTACTGAGGAGGCTGGAAAGTGAACAGTTACATCTCCCAGACTCCTGGAAGCTACAGTTCTAGATAGAAAATAGGAAGGTCAGAATGGGTGTCCCGATGCCGCTGCTACAGCAGCAACGGCGGATCCCTGAAGACAAAGCGTCAGCCTCGCGCTCCTGACCCGGGTCCCCCAGGGACTCGGGCTTCAGCCTCCTGATTGTGGTGGGGGTTGTGGCTCCCCTGGCGGCAACTCCAGAGACGTGTTTCTGGGAAGTCCAGCATTGAATGCTCCAGTCTTTCTTTTTTTCTTTTTCTTTTTCTTTTTTTTTGAGACAGAGTTTCGCTCTTGTTACCCAGGCTGGAGTGCAATGGCGCGATCTCGGCTCACCGCAACCTCCGCCTCCTGGGTTCAAGCAATTCTCCTGCCTCAGCCTCCCGAGTAGCTGGGACCACAGGCACGCACCACCACGCCCAGCTAATTTTTGTATTTTTAGTAGAGACGGGGTTTCACCATGTTGACCAGGATGGTCTCGATCTCTTGACCTCGTGATCCACCCCCCTCGGCCTCCCAAAATGCTGGGATTACAGGCGTGAGCCACCGCACCCGGCCTATGCTCCAGTCTTTCTAATAGCTATGTAAGCTTTTAATTACCATTCCTAAATATATGTCTGGCATTTTTCTGCTCCATATAATATGTTTTTTACTCTAAATCCTGACTGATAGGAGGCAGGGATGTACAGGATGAGATGACCTCCATGGTGGTGTCTCGCTTGCAATTTCTGTGACCTCATGTTATTGTCCCTCAGCAGAAAAAAGCAGGCTTCAAAAACCAGGTGTTTTTGCTGAGGGAGGCAATCCTGGAAGGAGCAAGGGGTGGCCCAGCTCCCAACTCATCCCCCTGGCTGCATCTTCAGGCCCTAGCTGGTGGTACGCAAGTGAGCTCCAGGTGACCCGGTGGCACTCTCAGATCCGTTGTTCTTTGCTCCCTTGGCACCAGTGCCAACTATGGATCTCATCACACCCAGGGTTCCAGGACAGGCAGCCTGGCCTTCACGTGAGGAGCATCCTGGGGAAAAGTGATAAAGAGCATTTCCTCCCTCTCCTGCCCTCCCCCCCCTTTTTTAGACCAAGTCTCACTCTGTTGCCCAGGCTGGAGTGCAGTGGCATGATCTCAGCTTACTGCAACCTCTGTCTCCCGGGTTCAAGCAATCCTCCTACCTCAACCTCGGCCTCCCGAATAGCTGGGATTACAGGCGTGTGCCATCACACCTGGCTAATTTTTGCATTTTTAGTAGAGACAGGATTTCACCATGTTGGCCAGGATAATCTTGAATTCCTGACCCCAGGTGATCCGCCCACCTCAGCCTCCGAAAGTGCTAGGATTATAGGCGTGAGCCACTGCGCCTGGCCCTCCCTCTGCCTTTTGAGCTCTAGAGGAGAAAGCTGCTTGTGAAAACAATAAAGCTTCACCTCTCTGCAACAGGCACAAAATCCACAGAATGCCTGCACCAGCCTCAGATCCTGTGCTGCAAAGGATTGTGGGAAGAAATCCCAGGCATAAATGCTACCTATACAATGCTTATCCCCATGGATTCATTTCACTTTCTCGACAACTGTAAGCAATGGATAGCCTTTTTTTTTTTTTTTTTTTTTGAGACAGAGTCTCGCAGTGTTGCCCCGGGCTGGAATGCAGTGGTGTTATCTCAGTTCACTGCAACCTCCGTCTCTGGGGTTCAAGTGATTATCCTGCCTCAGCCTCCCAAGTAGCTGGGATTACAGGCCCCCACCACCATGCCCCACTAATTTTTGCATTTTTAATAGAGATGGGGTTTCACTATGTTGCTCAGGCTGGTCCCAAACTCCTGACTTCATGATCTGCCCACCTCAGCCTCCCAAGTGTTGGGGTCACAGGCGTGAGCCACCACTCCCAGCCAGCAATGATTAGTCTTCTCAGCATCTTATGTATGATTTTAAAAGGTTTGGGCTCAGGAATGGAGAGAGCCTGCTCAAGGTAACACAGCTAACATGGGAGTAGCAAAGCTGGGACTGGAATCTGAGTGTTTCTCTGTGTTTTAGCCACATGTTATCCTGCATCCTTAGAAGCCATTTAGTTCAACATTCTCTTCCTTTCATAAATTGCTTGACTTTTCCCTACTACAACCAATGCTTGAACACGGGTGGAAACAGACCTCAAGCGGGCTGGCCTCTTAGACCTTCAAGGACAGATGACCATTTCATGTTCTTAAAAGACTTTTGACAATAACATAGACTTCTTCAAAACCCGTTTTAAGATTCAACCATACTCATTTTCAAAAACATCTTCCCTCCCGTGTAATTTAAGAGGTTGATACAGAAGATCCCTGTTTTGTTTATGAATTCATTTTTGCAAACCTTTACTGAGCTCCTTGGGCTCAGGCTTTGTGTTAGGAGGATATAGAGATAATAAGGCCTGATTATTGCCTTTGGGTTGCTCACCCTCTGGGCAGCTAGCCTGAGCTAGAATTAGCTAACCGTTTTTTGTTTGTTTGTTTTTTGAGACAAAGTCCTGCTCTGTCACCCAGGCTGGAGTGCAGTGATGGGATCTTGGCTCACTGCAACCTCCACCTCCCGGGTTCAAGCAATTCTCATGCCTCAGCCACCCCAGTAGTTGGGATTACAGGTGCGTGCCACCACACCCTGCTAATTTTTATATTTTTAGTAGAGACGAGATTTCACCATGTTGAAAGATTGGTCTTGAACTCCTGACATCATGAGCTGCCTGCCTTGGCCTCCCGAAGTGCTGGGATTATAGGCATAAGCCACCATGCCCGGCCACAGAATTAGCTAGCCTTTTACTGAAGTTACTGCGTGCCAGGTACTGTGTTAAGTTTGTTGCATGGATTATTTCAGTTGACGCTTATTGTCTGAAATCAGTGCTATTATTCTTATTCTGCTGGATAAAGCTTAATCTATCTTCCTGAGTGGAGGTAGATAATGCTTTTGGGTATCCTTACTGGTAACATCATTTCTCCAAGGACTGGATCAGTCTTGGCCTCCTCTAATGCAAAGCCTTTCCCATTTTCACCATCTGGAAATAACACCTTCCTTTTCTGAATCCTTGTAGAACACTGAGTTCGCTCTCTGGAATTTCACTTCTATGTGTACATATCTTTCTCCCTAGGCTGTGAGATCTTTAGCCGCAGGGACCCAAATGGCATATTGTGTTCACTGCTTTAGTTCCACAGGTCTCAGGTGTTGAATGCTGAATGAAGGGGCCTCTAAAGAGTTATGCTTAGGGTTCAATGCATCACTTCAAGGAGCATTATTTTTGCTACTAACACGACTTCTCTATGCCTCTTTGCCTGTCTGTCAAGAACTACGGGAGAGCACAGATTTAGCTCTTTGGGTTGCTAGAAAGAAGAAAAAAAAATCCCACAAAAAGTTTTCTGGTCCAAGGACTCAGGCCCAAAGCTCCTGTGGAGCGAAGGACACTAATGAGATCCTGCTGGCCCTGACCTGGCAGCAACAGCCCAGTGGAGGAGTTGCTGCACCCTCCCTGGGGGCTGGTAGGGCATCCTTTGGGCTGCATCATCCAGGGACTGGCACTAGTGGGGGCACCCTCAAGCCCAGGCAAGTGGATACCTGGCTGTTTAGCTTCACTTGCTGGGCAGGTGAGGGGTTGGAAGCAGCCATGGTGATATGATTGGTTGTCCCCCCACTCAAATCTTGTCTTGAATTATAACTCCCACAATTCTCATGTGTTGTGGGAGGGACCCAGTGGGAGATAATTGAATCATGGGGGTGAGTCTTTCCTGTGCTATTCTTGTGATAGTGACTAAGTCTCACAAGATCTGATAGTTTTAAAAAGGGGAATCTCCCTGCACAAGCTGTCTTCTCTTGTTTGCTGCCATGTGAAACTGACTTTCACCTTCCACCATGATTGTGGAACTGTAAGCCCATGAAACCCTTTTTCCTGCATAAATTACCCAGTCTTAGGTATAACTTCATCAGCAGAGTGAAGATGAATGAATACACATGGCTTTGGCAGAGACCGTGAGCAAGAAAAGCTTTGGCATGCAGGAGCTGCAAAATATACTCTCAGCTCTTGGGCCTTAATAAGTTCAGGGGCCTAAATACAGCTCCACCTGCCTTACCTAGAGTGGCACAGACTCTGCATCTTAGGAAGAATGAATGGCCCAAAGCATGAATGGACGGATAAATGGCCTTCTCCACCACACACACAGAAGCCACTGACAGTTGCTCTGACAATCTGTTCTTTCCTTTCTTCTTTCCTGCCAAATGACTATCACATGCCAGGCACTTTGATGAATGCCAGGAACCAAACAGTTCCCGGTAATGCAGTCCCTGGAGGTAATGAACTTGGAAATCATGAATATTAATCTTAGTTTCTCATAAATAAGTTTTTTAAAAATCAACAGTAATAAAGCATTTTGACAGAAAATGAAAAGAGGCATGAATGTGTAACAAAAGCAGTTGCTCTTGCAAAGGCGGTCAGCAAAGCTTTCCGGAGAACGAGGAAAATCCCTTGCATTGCAGCGTCTTCCCCACCTTCTTGCTCCCACTCAAAGGTGGCTCCTCCCAAGGTCACCACTTCCTTTGCAGACCTCTGAGAGAAGTGTCTTTTTCCCTCACCCCCCTCATACTCGTATCACAGGGCCAGGAGTGGGTAGGCATCCTTGCTCTCCCTTCCTTTCAGATCATTCACCATTCCTTCCTCCCTCTAAAAATGCTGGCTCCTTTGAAACACGTGCCAGCACACAACCAACACTACCTTTCCTTGCTGCTGTGTGTACTACGTCAGGGCTAGCTTCTTCTTCCCCAGATATTTTAATACCTAGCTCGCGCTCTCTTTCTCTCTCTCTTTCTATTTTATAGTGGTCATTCATGATGACTTCAGCAACCATAAATGAATTATCTGTACTGCAGCCTCTGATGACCTTCCCCACCTTTTCTTTCAATTACCTTGTGCTCCCCTCTAACTCAGACACCCAGTGCCACCATCATACCCCAGACCTTGTCATTACCAAACATGGCATCACCTTTTAAATCTCTATTTCAAGCATTCCACTCTAGGAACAGCTCCTCTTGTTCCAGCTCACATCTCCTAGGTGGACTACTCTCAGAATTCTTTGACCTCATCAGAGCCTCCACTCCCCTAGAGTATGGGTGGGGCCTGTGGCTTGCTTGTAACCCATATAAAGTGGCAAAGGTGACAGGATGTCTCTTTCATGATTCTACTGTGTTATATAAGATTTTGACTCAGTAGCAGACCCTCTCTAGAGCAATACTGTGCTACTTGTTCACTGCTCTTTTTCCCCTCGTACCTTCACTCCCCTCTTTACCCAGTGATCGATCAATTATTGTTACTGCTTCCCTGCCACACATTTTCATCTTTCTTGTCCCTCTACTTGCTCTGACTCTACTTTGCAATACCACAAACTGATTAGAACTATCTTTGTTTACTTTGAGCCTACACCCAAGAAGTTGACTGTGGCCAGAGAAAAACACATAGTTTTACCAGCTGGTCCCATTTTAGATTTATGAACACAAACCTCAGTTAGATCCTAGCACTACTGGGAAAATCCACTACTTGTCTTACTGATAATAAGCTCTTGTTCTTCAAGAAGACTCTTTCCTGTCTCTTCTCTTGATTCAAACCTTCGTTGCTCTCATCTTTTCACTCTCAGCTGATGACCTTGTTCTTACTGAGAAAATGAAAGTGAAAAGAAGAGATTTAATGGCTGGAGGATAAGAAAGTTCTCTTATCCTCCAGCCATTAAATCCATCCACTGACCTTTGTTTGAATGAATATACTCAGCTTACAATAGCTGAGCCAGCCTCATCCTTTCTTACATCCTTTATCTCATCCCTTTTCATGTATCTGCTCAAGAGCCTCGCTCCTGCAATTGTCCCTTCCCTCTTGCATCAGCAAAATTTTTCTTTCTACTACATTGTTTCCGTGAACATATAAATATACTATAGCATTTTAATTTCTCATCTCTCTCCTTCCTTTTATAGTAAAATGCCTTAAAAGAGTTGTCTCTACTCACTCCAATTTATCACTCTCCATTTTCTTGAATCTACGCTGGCAGACTTTTGTCCTATTGAACTGCTCTTGCCAGGCCAGCAATGCCTCCTGATGCCAAATCCGATGGCTAATCCTTAGTCTTCTTCCTACATGTCTTAACAGGAGTAGAAATTTCAGTCTCCTTTACACTTGCGATTTTCACCAATATGGTACACAGGCTTTATACCTCCCTTGATATTCATGTTCTTATATGTCCTCTCCCCTTGAGTGTGGGTGGGATCTGTGGCTTGCTTGTAATCCATATAAACTGGCAGAGGTGACAGGATGTCTCTTTCATGATTCTACTGCATTATATAAGATTTTGTCTTACTAGCAGGCTCTCTCTAGAGATTTCAAAGGCTCTAGAGAAGGAGTCTTGTTGGGAGGCCCAAATGGCTAGGAACTGAGGGTAGCCTCAAACTGATACCCAGCAAAAAGTCGGGTCCTCAGTCTTATACAGCAGGGAAATGAATTCTGTCAGAAACCTGAATGAGCTTGGAGCGGGATTCTTTTTCAGGTGTGCCTCCAGATGAGAAGGCAGCCCAGTTGACACCTTGATTCCAGCCTTATTCTCATAAGGCTAAGCAGAGCCCTGTTAAGCCATGCCTGAACTCCTGACCGAAAAAACTGTGAGATAGGCCAGATGTGGTGGGTCACGCCTGTAATCCCAGCTACTTGGGAGTCTGAGGCAGGGGAATCACTTCAGTCTGGGAGATGGAGGTTGCATTGTGCTGAGATCTCGCCATTGCACTGCAGCCTGGGTGACAGAGAAAGAAAAAAGTCTGGGCCCAGTGGCTCATGCCTGTAATCCCAGCACTTTGGGAGGCCAAGGCGGGTGGATTACGAGGTCAGGAGATTGAGACCATCCTGGCCAACATGGTGAAACCTTGTCTCTACTAAAACTACAAAAATTAGCTGGACATGGTGGCTCATGCCTATAATCCCAGCTGCTCAGGAGGCTGAGACAGGAGAATCACTTAACCCGGGAGGTGGAGGTTGCAGTGAGCTGAGATCATGCTACTGCACTCCAGCCTGGCGACAGAGCTAGACTCTGTCTCAAAACAAACAAATAAACAAAAAACAACAAAAAACTGTGGGATAGTGGAAGCTTATACACAACATTAGAAAACTAATATAACCACTAATCTTATATGGTTCTTTTTATATTTGTCCCATATTGACATTTTAAGTTGTTGTTTTAAAAACACAAATACAATTTATATGCATATGAAACAGGCAGAAGTAATCTTCACTTCCATAACAAAATTTGCCTCTCTTGCTTTTCTATGCTCACTGCTATATTTCCAGGCCTAAAGCACATGGCTGGCTCAATATATATGCAGAGTGACTGAGTGAATTTGTAAATCTTATTTTCATTGTTTTTGCCTGTGTTTTCTAAAAATGTAGGTATATAAAATATTTTATTTTCTTCTTCAGTGTAAGAAAACAGGCCAGGCATGGTGGCTCATTCCTATAATTCTAACACTTTGGGGGTCTGAGGTGGGCAGATCACCTGAGGTCAGGAGTTTAAGACCAGCCTGGATAACATGGTGAAACCCTGTCTCTACTAAAAATACAAAACTTAGCTGGGCGTGGTGGTGGGTACCTGTAATCCCAGTTACTTGGGAGGCTGAGGCAGGAGAATCGCTGGAACCCAGGAGGTGGAGGTTGTAGTGAGCCAAAATCGTGCCACTGCACTCCAGCCTGGGTGACAGAGCAAGACTCCATGTCAAAACAAAGAAACAAGAAAACAAAATGAAGAACAGTGCAAGCATGATAATGAATAGCAAATATTTTTTTCAGCTTCAGAAATGAGAGTTCAGTAAGGAACAGTAGGGAATGTGGCAAACAGGGACACCTGCTACTTAGTTACAGCCGATGCTTGTTTTGGGTGATATGAGCCTAGTTTCGCCAAATTTTCTGATTTTTCAAATAAAAACCAGGAAATCTCCTGATTTTAAATGTTTCGTTAAGCTTTATTTTATTAAAACTGCACAAGCAAGAAGGAAACATGTTTGGGAAAATTGGTCCACAGATTTCCAATTATGACTTTTGCAAAGTAGCCAGAACTCTGGCACTGAATGGGAGACTGACCTAGACAAATAGAATAAGATAATTTCAAGGAAATAGGCAGAACTCTAAAGGTGGCTCCCCAAAACTCTTATCCCCTGGTTATTCAATTAAACACTAATCTAGGTACTACTGTGAAGGGGATTTGCAGATGTCGTTAAAGTCTCAAGTCAGTTGATCTTAAGATATGGAAGCTATCCACGTGGGCTTAACCCAATCAGATGAACTCTTTAAATGCAAAATTTTCTCTGGCTGGGCAGAAAGGGAGGCCAGAGAGATCAGAAGCATGAGAAGGGTTTGATGTGTCATTGTTGGCTTGAAGATGGACATGGCCATATTTCAAGGAATACAAGAGGCATTGCAAGGAGTAGAAGCAGAAAGCAACCATACAGCAAGAAACCTGAGCCCTTTGTTCTATTACTGCAAGAAAATACATTCTGCCAAAAACCTGAATGAGCTTGGAAGAAAATCCTTCCCCAGGCACTTCTACAGATAAGAATACAGCCTAGAAACACTGTAATTGAAGCCTTATGAAATCCTAAGCAGAGGACTCAGCAAAAGCCATACCTGGACTTCTGACCTACCAAAATGGTGAGATAATAAGTGTGTGTCATGATAAGCTAATAAGTTTGTGGCAATTTGTTACATGGAGGTAGAAAATGAACACACTCAATAAAGCATTGCAATTCTGGGATTCCAATTTATAATTTTCAAAATAAAATACTCATTATAATTATTACCATGGTAATGTTGCTACAGGCTAGGGAACCAGGTTGACCTTGCTGCTGATAATAACTAAAGCTTCTGAATAACATATATATATTTTTTGAGATGGAGTTTCACTCTTGTTGCTCAGGCTGGAGTGCAATGGCACAGCATTGGCTCACTGCAACCTCTGCCTCCTAGGTTCAAGAGATTCTCCTGTCTCAGCCTCCCAAGTAGCTGGGATTACAGGTGCCTACCACCACATCTGGCTAATTTTTTTTTTTTTTTTTTTTTGTATTTTTAGTAGAGACGGGGTTTCCCCACGTTGTCCAGGCTGGTCTCGAACTCCTGACCTCAAGTGATCCACCCGCCTCAGCCTTCCAAAGTGCTGGGATTACAGGTGTGAGCCACTGCCCCTGGGCTGAATAACACATTTTTTTTTAATCTTAATAATATTGAGGGGAGATCAAGAGAGTAAAGAATTTCTAGGTGAGTAATCACTCAGACAAGTGAAGATGGGAACTTCAAGACCTGAGTGGAATACGACTACAGCTTTACTCCCATGGGTATTTGCTGAACCCGGTGAAGTTGAGTGTTAATATCATGGCCTTATGGGGCATGAGACAAATTCCAGAGCTGAGGACCTCTTCTTCAGAGTAAGAGTGAACTAGAAATAAACCATTATCCCACTCCCACACTACTCCCACTCCTGCCCTACCTCCCAGTCGAGGGACTTGGAAGAAAAGTGGCTTCCCTGAACCTAGTGCCCAAAGGATGGAGTAAAACTGTGGCTAAAATGTGGAATGAGAATTCAACCTTCACTCAGTTCCACAGTCCACTTTATCTACCTTGGTGATCCAGAATACCTCCAGCCGAGAGTGTAGTTCACATGATCCTAGATTGACAGTCACCAGCTGCTGGCAGAAGCAACTACAACGTCTTTCAAGAGGAACTCGCCTTCATTTCAGATCTCAAAGAATTTCTGTAAGAAAAATTCCAAGGAACAGTAAAACAAGAGAAAACTGAAATAGAACACAAGAACTTTGCAAAAGAGAAATGTATGATACAAACTAAAAGTGGCTCTTTTTAACATGTCTAGTAACAGAAAAAAATGTACTGGAAGATATGTGCAAAGAGAAAGATACTCTGAAGAGTAATCAAGTGCATTTGAAAATTAATTAAATAAAACTTCCAGAAAATAGAATTATAATAGTTGAAATTTAAAAGTCAATGTTAATTGAGTTTGAAAAATGTAGTTAATTTTAGTTAAATGGATGGGATTGATAGGAGATTATACACAGTGAAGAGAGAATTAGTGAGTCAGAACTAGGTCTGGGAAAGGTATTCATAACGTAGTCCACAGAGACCAAGGGATGAAAAATCTAAAAGAAAAGTGAGGCAAAATGGAAAATTGAATGAAGGACCTAAATACATCCCACATCTATTATGGACTGTTTGTTGAAATCCTAACCCTCAATGTGATGGTATTAAGAAGTAGGATCTTTGGGAAGTAATTAGGTCATGAGGTAGAGGCCTCATAACTAGGATTAGTGCTCTGTAAGAAGAGACGTGAGAGAGTTTATGTCCTCTCTGCTCTTTGCATGCGAGGATACAATGAGAAGACAGCCACATGGAGGCCAGGAAGTGAGCTCTCACCAGACACAAGGTCAGCTGGCAACTTGATCCTGGACTTTTTAGTCTCCAGAACTGTGAGAAATAAATGTTTGTTGTTTAAGCCACCCAGGCTATGGTAGTATGTTATAGCAGCCCAAACAGACTAAGGCAACATCAAGTTAGACTCCTAGAAGGAAAAGATAGAGGGAATGTGGTAGAATACATACTTGAAAAGATAATGGCTGGGAATTTTCCAGAAATGATGAAAGACACCAATCCACAGATTCAAGAGACCCAGTGAATTCCAAGCAGGATAAATAAAGGACACACATATCTGGACACTTTACAGTGAAACTGCAGAACATTAAAGGGATCTAAGATTGGGGAAAATATTACATTCAAAAGGATTGCAATGTAAAAGAAATTTCAAAATGAAAAGAAAAGATTTACAGTCAGGCTGTCAGCTGTTTTCTTAACAGCAGCGAAAGCCACAAGAAACTGAAATAATCACCTCAATATGCTGAGAGGATATAAACTATCCATTAAGTGCAAAATAAAGACATGTTCAAACAAAAGAACCTGGAAAGGCCTTCACTAAAGGAAATTTTAAATTCCATATTCAGACAGAAGATCTGAGATGCAAAAGGAAATAAAGAACCCAAGAGAGGTAAATATATGAGTAAATCTTGATTTTAATAACAAAGTATTACAGAGTATAAGAAAAAGAAACTATGTGACATTTTCATTATAAAAAATAAAATGCAATGAAGAGATGTTTTAAAGTGCTTATATTTTCTTCAGTGACTGTAAAGTATTGCTTAACTTTTTGTTAATACTTTATTAATCTATACATGTTAAAATTACTAGGGTACAGCTAGAGAATAGAAATAAAGTCTTTAAGTTCCAAATTTTTAGAGAATAAGACAAAAATAGAATAAGGGAAAACTAACCCAACAGAAGCTCAATAAAAGAGAAAAAAAAAGTAATAGGTGGAAGCTATAGAATAAAATAATAAGGTAAATATGACTGTAAATATATCTGTAATTATTGATACAATTAATATAAATAGAATAATCTTTAAAATACCAAAATGTTTATAAAAGACATATCTAAAACATAAGAATGCAGAAAGTTTGAAAGTAAAAAGATTAGGAAAGATTTCACAAGCAAATTTTACCAAAAGAAAGCCAATATATCAATTTTAATATCAATAATTATTACTACTGCCCCTGCTGCTACTGTTTATTGAGCACCTACTGTGTAATAGGCAATATAGGAATTAATCTTAGCAACATTCCTCTAACATAGTTATTTGAAAATTTTAAAGAATAGTTTATATACAATAAAATGCACAGATCTTAAGTGTACAGTTGAATGAGTTTTGACAAATGAATGCATTGGTGCAACTTACCCAGAAAGCTCCTTTTAGCTTCTTTTCAGTCAAACATCGCCCTCTCACATAACCAATAATCACTGTCTAGATTTTTATCACCATAAATTAGTTTTGCCTGCTCTTGACCTTTATATTAATGAGATAATACAGTATGTATTCTACTCTTTCCAACCTCTACAGTACTGAAAGGCAGATTGAAGGGAGGTTGGAATGTGTGTTGAGGGCCACCCCACCGTATCCACCATTCTGCACCTTCATGTGGTAAATCATGATCAAGGGCTCCAAGGGTCTAAGTGAGGGGTCACTAGTTCTCACACAACCATGTGGCAAATTGTGACCAAGGAATCTTAGGATCTATGTGAGAGGTCACAGGAGATCCCACAGATTCTCACACTGATTATAAAGCGTGACCTTGAACAAATGCTTCTGTCTCATTGAGGCTCAGTTTCCCACGAATAAAATGAATGAACTGCCATAGACCATCTCAAAGAAATTCTAAATGCTAAAGCCACGGTATCATCTATAATGATACTATGGCTGACTTAGGACCTATCCAGTCATGTCTGGTAGGAGGAACATAGCTGAAACTGGGAAAAGGAGGACTCGAAGAGTTGGAAGGTCTGAGAGCTGAACTTCCTCTATTCATTTCATTGGTGAGGAAACTAAAGGGGACATGCTAGTAAGTGGCAGGGCTGGTCTCAGCTATTTTTTTTTTTTTTTTTTGGCCCCTACATAATTGCTTTTTCAGTGGCAATGGATGGTGTTCCTCTCATTGGAGCACTCCCAGGCCCTTTGTTCCCATTGTGAGGTAACCACGAAGTCTGCCCACCCTACAGATGGGGCTTTGGGTGTTTTCTCCAAAGCTCTTAAGGAGCCCAGGCTCAACCCCGGAACTATGCCTTATTCAGTGGCGTCTTTTCCTGCCTTGCTTCAGAGGATCTACCAGTTGGCCCTGTCTTGTGCCAAGACTGACAGCAAGGGAGCTGCTGGCTGAGTAAGAGTTTAGGGGAGGCTCTGAGTTGGGTGGAAGCTGTGAACATGTCTTAGGTACAAAGGGGCTAGAGCTTTAGAGAACCTGAACCCAATAAGCTCTTGAAAGTATCCCCGAATACAATCTTACTTTAACAATTAATGTGCACATTTAAAAAAACATGCTCATGGTTAAACTATGATTAGTTTTAACCAAAAGATTTATAATGAAAAGCTATAGTCTCCTTATCTGACCTTTTTTATCCAAAGCTGTTCTTTTTAGGACTATCTTTTTTTTTTTTTTTTAAATTAGTGGTTTAATTGCTTCTCAGTCTTTTGGCTAAGATCAAGTATAGTAAAATCAGTGGTTTGTTTTAGTTCTTTAATTCTTCATTTCTCTATACATATACCTATAATGATATGTCTCAACTGATCAACATATTAGATGAAAATTTGTACCTCTCAAACTCCCCTACTTTACTTCTCAATATAATTATTTTACTGTTTTGGTTCATTAACGCTTACCTTCATAACTTTAATAATGACATAAAAATAATGCTAAATTTCTTTTAGTTATAAATAATATTCATTTCCCGTTGCTGCTATAACAAATTACCACAAATAGCCAGGTGTGGTGGCTCACACCTATAATCCCAGCACTTTGGAAGGCTGAGGCAGGTGGATCACTTGAGGTTGGGAGTTCAAGTCCAGCCTGGCCAACATGGAGAAACCACATCTCTACTAAAAATACAAACTTAGCCAGGTGTGGTGTGCATGCCTATAATCCCAGCTCCTCAGGAGGCTTAGGAGGAGAATCGCTTGAACCTAGGAGGCAGAGTTTGCGGTGAGCCGAGATCGCACCATTGCACTCCAGCCTGGGCAACAAAAGTGAAACTCCATCTCAAAAAACAAACAAACAAAAAACAAATTACCACAAATTGATTAGAACAACACGAATGTATTCTCTTATAGTTCTAGAAGTCAGAGTTCCTAAAATCAAGGTGTGACAGGGCTGTGTTCTTCTGGAGGCACTAGGGAAGAATCTGTTTCCTTGTTTTTTCCAGCTTCTAGAGGCCTCCTGCATTTCCTTGGCTCATGGCCTCTTCCTCTATCTTTGAAGCCAACAGAATAGAAACTTCTTTCCTCTCTGACCCTCCTGCTTCCTTCCTATGAAAAAACCTTGTGATTATATTAGGCTCCCCCAGATAATCCAGGATAATCGCCTCACCTAGACATCCTTAAGTTCATCACTCCCTTTTGCCATCTAAGATAACAAATTCTGGAGATTAGCAAATGTCTTTGGGGGCCATTATTCTGCCTACCACACCATACATTCCACTTTACCTGGGACAGTTCCTCTGTGTGCCTGTTGTTCCGGTGAAA
This sequence comes from Alouatta palliata, assembly GCA_004027835.1. Classification (NCBI taxonomy): domain Eukaryota; kingdom Metazoa; phylum Chordata; class Mammalia; order Primates; family Atelidae; genus Alouatta; species Alouatta palliata. The sequence continues at coordinate 282,583 of PVKV010000436.1, forward strand.
TGTTAATATAGCCCCTTTCATTCTCAAAAGTGTCTCCATTTGAACAAAGAAATTATATGAACACCCTACTTACCTAGTGCTTCCCAATCTTTTTCACATCATAACATGAAGGAAATAACATTTTGTAGCTCCTTGGGATCAAAGAACAGGGTATTCTTTACTAGAGATTTTAAAAACAAAAACACTTCAGGTGCTCTAGCTACCTCAGGACCCAGCTGGCACTCAGCACCCCTAAAACTCATTTATGGTACCCCATTGACCACGGCACATGGTTGGGAAAGTCGTCTGTATGTTAAAGCAATATAATGTGTTTAAAGCCTGTTCTTTTGATGAGCTTCTGTGTGAGGAGCATTTTGTTCCAAGAAGAGGAGTGCACCTGGGTCTCAGACATGTGCTCTGACACTCCTGTCATTGTGATCCTGTCTGCAGGTTGTCAGGCAGAAGGTGCTCTCTGGCATCCTTTGAGATATGCTCTGCAGGTCTCTGTCCCTGCAAAATTCACCATCTCTCATGCACTCTCCCAGGCGCCAGAGTCCTAGGGTCGGTAGCAGAGCCGTCCTGTTTAGTCGCAGGACAGGATCTTGAGTTACTTGCAACATTTTTCCTGAGTCCTCAGAGTGAATGTGTCTATTACCTTTGTCACATTTTTTCTTTAAACATATTTCATTTATCACAAATATACTATTGATATAATGTTTCATTGTGTATCAGTTCATTCTCACACCGTATTAGTTTGTTCGCACGCTGTATTAGTTCATTCTCACGCTGCTATACTGCCTGAGGCTGGGTAATTTATGAAGAAAGGAGGTTTAATTGATTCACAGTTCCACGTGGCTGGGAGGCCTCGGAAACTTAGAATCATGGCAGAAGGGGAAGGGGAAGCAGGCATGTCTTACCTGGCAGCAGGAGAGAGAAAGAGTACAGGGGAAACTGCCTCTTTTAAACCATCAGATCTCCTGAGAACTCCCCTACTATCACAATTCCCCTGCAGATGATCCAGTCACCTGCCACTCAGACCCCTCCCTTGACACATGAGGATTACAGTGAGATGAGATTTGGGTGGAGACACAAAGCCAAACCATATTATATCATAATTACCTCCTTTCAAGTTATCAAAAATCACAATAAGAAATAAACATTTTTTTAAAAAAGAAGGGAATAGCTGGGCATGGTGGCTCACACCTGTAATCCCAGCACTTTGGGAGGCCAAGGCAGGCGGATCATGAGATCAAGAGATCAAGACCATCCTGGCCAACATAGTGAAACCCCATCTCTACTAAAAATACAAAAATTAGCCAGGCATGGCGGTGTGCACCTGTAGTCCCAGCTACTTGGGAAGCTGAGGCAGGATAATTGGATAATTGCTTGAACTCGGGAGGTAGGAGCTGCAGTGAGCCGAGATCACACCACTGCACTCCAGTCTGGGCAGCAGAGCAAGATTCCATCTCAAAAAAAAAAAAAAAAAGAGGAAAGAAAAGAAATGTGTAAAACAATAGCATGGCCTTGAGGCACATTGCAGTGGTGTTGATCTAGGACAGTGGTTCTATGGCACTAGGGAGCATCAGAATCTCCTAGAGGGCTTGTCAAAATGCAGATTGCTGTCCCCCCACACACCCAGGGCTTCTGATGCAGTAGGTGTAGGCTAGGACCCAGAATTTGCATTTCTGCAAATTCCCAAATGATGCTGACTCTGCTGGTCCAGGGACCACACTTTGAGAAGCACTGGCACAATGGTTAAAACAGAATGTATGCTAGTGAGGTGCAGCGTTATGCACCTGCAGTCCCAACTACGAGGGAGGCTGAGGTGGAAGATTACTTGAGCCCAGGAGTTTGAGGCCATAGTGTGCTATGATCACTCCAATCTGGGCAACATAGGAAAAACAAAAGACAGTAAAACGGAGTGCATATTCTAAGGCAAAGTTTTTAATAGTATGTGCTATAAGCAAGAGGTTATATTTAATGTGAGAATGTTAATATACATCAGAGCTTCTAAGAGGACCTATGAAAAACAGTTCTAAGCTGGGTGCAGTGGCTCATGCCTGTAATCCCAGCACTTTGGGAGGCTGAGGCAGGCAGATTATGAGGTCAGGAGTTCGAGGCCAGTCTGACCAACATAGTGAAACCCTGTCTCTACTAAAAATACAAAAATAATTAGCCAGGGGTGGTGATGCATGCCTGTAATCTCAGCTACTCAGGAGGCTGAGGCAGGAGAATCTCTTGAATCTGGGAGGCAGAGGTTGCAGTGAGCCAAGATCCCACCACTGCACTCCAGCCTGGGCGACAGAGACTCTGTCTCAAAAGAAAAGAAAAGAAAAGACAGTTCTGCACATATTGAAAGTGGAGGAGACAGGTGGGAGTCGAATGGGGAGAACTGGGAAAATTGTGAAGAGTAAAAGTCTTAAGCAAAACAGTAAGTACCAGTATTTATGATTTTAAATTTAAATACCATAAACCTGTACATTTCTATACATAGATATATATTTCTGCCATTGCATGATGTAAGGTTTGGAGAACAGCGCTCACATGCTGGCACCTGTAAACCTTTGGAGAGGGGACTGAGTTTGGGGAAAGGGGATTTTGAATTTGTATATTTCTATGTTGTCTAACTTTTAAGAATGTATTAACCTATTACTTATATAATTTTTTTACTGAACATTTTAATGGCTTTATTAAAGTGTAATTTACGTACAATAAACTGCATGTATTTAAAGCCTGTAACTTGGTAGCTTTCAAAATATATACTCACCTGTGAAATCATCGCCACAATCAAGATGAACAAATTTGTCCTCTTGAAAATTTCCTGATGCCCCTTGATAATCACCTTCTCTCATGTCTCTCTTCCCCTTTCCCAATGATTGATGTGTTTTCTGTCACTCTATATTATTTTGTATTTTCTAGAATATTATATAAATGAAATATTTTTCCTAATGTCTTTTGCTTAGCATACTTTATGATTTATCCATGTATAATTATTTTGAGATTTATCCATTTTGTAGCTGTATTAATAGTTTATTATTTTTTGGTTGAGTACATAATTTTTGTTTTAAAATTATTTTTCAAATAAATGTTTATGTTATTTAGCATTTACAACATGATATGGGATACACACAGATAGTAAAATGGTAACTATATTGAAGTGAATTATCATCTCCATCATTTCAATAGCTATGCATGATTTTGGGTTTCCTTTTTTGTGTCAAGAGCAGCTAAAATTTACTCCACAGGAATTTTAAATACAGTGCACTTTTTTTGTCTTTAAAACTTTATTTTTTAATGGACATAACTATACATATTTATGAGGTCCACAGTGATGCACACAATGTATAGTGATTACATTAGGGTGACTAACATATCCATCATCTGAAACACTTATTTCTTTGTGTTCAGAACATTCAATACCCTCCTTCTAGCAATCTGAAAATACATGCTATGTTACTGTTACCTATGCTCATCCTACAGAGCTGTAGAACACTAGAACTGATTCCTATCTAGCTGTAATTTTGTATCCTTCAGCAAATCTCTCCCTATCCCTTCCCTCCACCCTGCTCAGCTACCAGTAACCTCTGTTCTACCCTTTGTACAGTACAGTTGTATAATGTATAGTCTTCATGTTGTCCCTTTGATCTCTAGACTTGTGGATTCTATATATCTGCTACTCTGTATCCTCTCAGCTGCATTTCTGCACTTCCTTCCTCCAACACCGTGCCCTGGTCATCACTGTTTGATTCTCTATCTCTGTGTATTTGACTTGAAAAAAAAGATTCCACGTATAAATGAGATCATGCAATGTTTTTTCTTTCTACGTCTGGCTTATTTCACTTAGCATAATGGCCTCCAGTTTCATCCATATTGTAGCAAATGGCAGAATTCCCTTCTTTTTATTTATTTTCTTTCTTTAAAGCAATTAATTCAAGAATATATGTATTTACATTTATTTATTTGAGATGGAGTTTCATTCTTGTTGCCCAGGCTGGAGTGAAGTGGTGCAATCTCAGCTCACTGCAACCTCCACCCCCTGGGTTCAAGCTATTCTACTGTCTCAGTCTCCCGAATAGCTGGGATTACAGGCATCCGCCACCACACTCAGCCAATTTTTTGTATATTTAGTAGAGACTGGGTTTCCCATGTTGGCCAGGCTGGTCTTGAACTCCTGACCTCAAGTGATCCACCCACCTTGGCCTCTCAAAGTGCTGGGATTACAGGCGTGAGCCACCATGCCTGGCTCCCTTCTTTTTTTAAAAAAAACTATTTGTATTTATACCACACTTTCTTTATCCATTCCACTGTCAATAGACACTTAGGTTATTACTATATCTTGGCTATTATGAATAACGCTACAATGAATATGGGAGTGCAGATATCTTTATAAGGTGGCGATTTCATTTCCTTCTAGTATAAGCCCAGAAAGGGGGGTCATATGGTAGCTCTATTTTTAATTTCTTTAGAAACCTTTATACTGTTTTCTATAATGGCTACACCAATCTACAGTCCCACCAACAGTGTACTAGAATTCCCTTTTCTCCACATCCTCACTAATATTTGTTGCTTTTGACTTTTTGATAATAGCCAACCCAATATGTGTAAGGTAGTATCTAATACTGGTTTTGATTTGCATCTCGCTGATGATTAATGATGTTGAACATTTTTTCATATACTTGCTGAATACTTTTATTTCTTCTCTGGATAAATGTTTAATCAGGTCCTTTGCCCATTTCTAAATTGGGTTGTTTTCTACTGCTGAGTTATATGAGTTCTTGATAAATTTTGGATATTAATCCCTTATTAGACATATGGTTTGCATATACGTTTTCCAATTCATAGGCTGCTGTTTCACTTTGCTGTTTGCAGAAGCTTTTTGGTTTGTTGTAGTCCTATTTATTTATTTCTGCTTTTGTAACCTGACCTTTTGGTCTGATATCCAAAAAAAATCATTGCCAAGGCCAACATCCAGGAGTTTTTCCCCTATGTTCTCTTTTAGGAATTTTATAGTTTCAGATCTTACATTTAGGTCTTTTATCCATTTTGAGTTGATTTTTGTGTACAGTGTAATATAAACATCCAATTTCATTCTTTCTCACATAAAAACCAGTTTTCTCTGTCCCATTTATTGAAGAGACTATCTTTTCCTCATTGTGTTCTCTTAAGGCCCTTCTTGAAAATTAGTTGACCATATATGTTTGCATTATTTCTGGGCTCTCTATTGCGTTCCATTGGTCTATCGTATCTGTTTTTGTGTCTGTACTATACTGTTTGGACTACTATATCTTTGTAACATAATCTTGAATCAGGAAGTGTGATGCATCCAGTTTGTAATTCTTTCTCAGAATTGTTTTGGCTATTCAGGGGTTTTTGTGGTCTCATGCAAATTTTAGGATTATTTCTTATATCTCAGTAAAGAATGCCATTGGGATTTTGATAGGGATTGCATTAAATCTGTATATTGCTTTGGATATGGACATTTTAACAATGTTAACTCTTCTGGTCCATGCGCATGGGATAGCTTTTCATTTACTTATGTCTTCTTCAATTTGTTTAATCATTGTTTTATAGTTTTCAGTGTACACACTATTCATGTCCTTGGTTAAATTGATTCTCAAGTGTTTTTTAATGCTATCACAAATAAAATTGTTCTCTTAATTTCTTTTTGAGGTAGGTAATTATTTGTGTATAAAAATATTACTGATTTTTATAATTTTTTTTTTTTTGAGATGGAGTCTCACTCTGTCACCTAGGCTGGAGTGGTGTGATCTCGGCTTACTGCAACCTCCGCCTCCCAGGTTCAAGCAATTCTCCTGCCTCAGACTCCCAAGTAGCTGGGACTACAGGTGTGCGCCACCATGCTGGGTTAATTTTTGTCTTTTTAGTAGAGACAGGGTTTCACCATGTTGGCCAGGCTGGTCTTGAACTCCTTATCTCAGGTGATCCACCCCCACTCTTGGCCTCCCAAAGTGCTGGGATTACAGGCATGAACCATGGCTTCCAGTCATGTATGTTGATTTTTATATCCTGCAAATTTACTAAAATCATTAACAGTATTTTTTTTTAATCTTTGGGGTTTTCTACATATAGGATCATGTCATCTGCATATAAAGATAATTTAACTTTTTTCTTTCTGATTTGGATGGCTTTCTTTTTTTTTCTTTTTTGGCTGATTGCTCTTGCTAGTACTTCCAGTCCTATGTTGAATAGTAGTGGTGAGGGTAGGTATCCTTGATTCGTACTTGATCTTGGTGGAAAAGCTTTTAGTTTTTCCCCCATTAATTAAAATGTTAGCTGTGTGTTTTTCATAAATGACCTTGAGGAACATTCTTTCTATACCTAAACTATTGAGAATTTTTTATCAAGAAGGTATGTCAGAGTGGGGGCTAGGGAAAGAAAGGATATGGAGTTTGTCAAATGCTTTTGCCAGATCAATTGAGATACCCATGTAGTCTTCATTTTTCATTCTGTTAATGTGATTTATTATATTGCTTGATTAGTGTATGTTAAACCAGCCTTGCCTGCCAGGGATAAATCCCACTTGGTCATGATGTATATATATTTTTTTTATTGTTGTTGAATTCTGTTTGCAAATATTTTATTGAGGATTTTTGTACCAGTGTGCATTAGCGAAATCAGCCTGGAATTTTCTTTGGTTATAGTGTTTTTCTCTGGCTTAGGTATCAAGGTAATGCTGGCCTCATAAAATGTGTTTGGAAGTACTCCCTCTAGCTCTGTGTTTTTTGAAAGATTTTGTTAAGTATTGGTAGTCTTCTTTGAATGTTTGTAGAAGTCATCTGTGAAGCCATCTGGTCTTTCAGGGAAATTTAAACAGAAAGCCAGAAAGTCAAATAGTCCCTGTTACATCTTCAATCTCTTTATTTGTTATTAGTCTGTTCAAGCTTTCCATTTCTTCCTGATTTCAATCTTGGTAGGTTGTATTTTTCTAGGGGGTTTCTCCATTTCCTGTGGGTTATCCAATTTGTTGGCAAATAATTGTTCATAACAGCCCCATATGATTCTTTTTATTTCTGAAGCACCTGTTGTGGTGTCTTCACTTTCATTTTTTATTTAGTTAGAGACTTCTTTTTTACTTAGACTAGATAAGGGTAAGTCAATTTTATTTTTTCCAAAAAATAAACTCTCAGTTTTATTGATTTTGTCTATGTTTTTTCCTGTTGTCTATTTGATTTATTTTTGTTCTGCTCTTTATTTCTTTCCTTCTGCTAACTTGGGGTTTTGTGAGCTCTTCTTCTTCCAGTTTCTTGAGGTGTAATGTTAAACTATTTAATTGGTGTCTTTCTTCTTTTTTAATTATAAACTTCTCTCTTAGAACTACTTTTGCTGCATTCCGTAAGCTTTAATATGTTATGTTTCCATTGTTGATTGTCTGAAAATATTTTTTAAATTTCCCTTTTGATTTCATCTTTGACCTATTGGTTGTTAAGAAGCACGGGACCGGGCATGGTGGCTCACACCTGTAATCCCAGCACTTTGGGAAGCCAAGGTGGGCAGATCGTCCAAGGACAGGACTTTGAGACCAGCCTGACCAACATGGTGAAACCTTGTCTCTACTAAAAATCCAAAATTAGCCAGCCGTGTTGGCACATGCCTGTAATCCCAGCTACTTAGGAGGCTGAGACAAGAGAATTGCTTGTATCCGGGAGGCGGAGGTTGCAGTGAGCTGAGATTGCGCAGTTGCACTCTGGACTAGGAAACAAGAGTGAAACTCCGTCTCAAAGAAAAAGATAGCATGTTGTTTAATTTCCACATATTTGTGAATTTTCCAAGATTCTTCCTGTTATTGATTTCTAGCTTCATACCATTATGGTCTGAAGGAATATTAATATGATTTCAGTCTTCTTAAATTTAAGGCTTGTTTTCTGGACTAGCATATGGTCCATGCTAGAGAATGTTTCAAGTGTATTAGAGAAAGATGTGTATTCTGTTTCTGCTGGATGCAAAGTTCTGTATATATCTGTGAGGTTCATTTGGTTTAAAGTGCCATTCATGTTCAGTATTTCCTTATTTTCTCTCTAGTTACTCTATCCATTGTGGAAAGTGGGATATTGACTTTCCTCCTATTACTGTGTTGCTATCTATTTCTCCCTTCACGGCTATTAATATTAGTTGTATGTATTTAGGTGCTCCAATGTTGCATGCATGTGTATTTATGATTGTGTCCTCTTGATGAATTGACCCCTTTATCATTAAACAATGATCTTCTCTGTCTCTTGAGACAGTTTTGACTTGAGGTCTATTTGTTACATATTTGTTAAAGGAAAACTCTGCAACAAGGAGGTAAAAGGAGAAGCCTAGATATATAATGCTGAAATGTTGCCATCTATTTAAAAATGTTACTTTAAAAATTTAAATGTATTCAAAGATAGTGTTGTCTTACCCCACAGTTCCATTTCCACTAGCAACCACAGATGAGAATTTGTGTATGCGTCTGAAAATTTGACTAGAAGATTTTTTTAAAATACGCATATTTCTTATAAAAGCAATATAAACCCATCGAGATGTGTAAAAGAAAATATAGCTAGTGTTAAAATTAGCAATGTTTCACAAACCCACAACTCAAAGGACAGTGTTCTTCTACTGGACTCTGCCCCATGCCCAAGATCAGTGCCTGGTTCAGTTCCTACTCGCGGTCTCCAGCGCCCAGGAACATAGTCCTCCCAGCAGTGGCAGTAATAGGTCGCCAGGTGGTGCTGTGGAGCAGAGCGCCGACGCTCAGTGAGAAAAAAAGGGCGGTAGCGCGAAGGAGCACGTGATCTCGGCCTCTGGCGTGGGCGCCGGGCTCACGTGACGAGGCCCGGAAGCGACTGCCCGGGCAGCAAAGGAGGATGGCGAGGGGCTGGTACTGAAGCCGGGAAAGGCGGGCTGTGCTGAAGCCAGAGCCGGAACCTGGGCTGGGGCCGGGACCCGAGCCGTGAGTTCCTCCGCTGACGCGCTCCGGCTGGCGGCGCTGGCCGCCTGGGGCAGGACCCACCTCGCCCTCCTCCTGGCGTTGCAGATGCTCCAGGTCAGGCACCGGACGCGCCCGGGCTGCGGGTCCGCGACTCCTCGGCGTCCCCGGGCCGCAGCTGCGGTACGACGCGGGCACCCCTCTGTGAACTGGGCGAAGTGGAGATCCCTGCCCCTCGCGCTCTCTTTCTTGACCTCGTGGGGTTGAGGGTCTCACCGTCCTATTTAACAGGTGTGGGAAACTGGGGTAGAAGGTGACGATAACCCACACGACCATCTAGGGCGTCTTCCACGCCTCCTAAAGGGCCCCAGCTGTTCCCAGCAAATGTCTTGTCCGCTGCGGGAGCCCTGCTCGAGACTGGCTAATAATAGGTCTTTGGGTCAGAATTGCAAGGACCCTGGGAAGTCGTCTGGTGCAACTCCCTCCTAGGACAGCTGGAGAAACCTAGCCCTTACTCCTGGAAGGGATAAGGGCGTGCCTAAGGTCGTAGACCTACGCCTGAAATGCAAATGTTCCTAAGCTTCAGCAGCTGTTTGCTTTTCACCACACTGCCTCCTGCGGGAAACTTGACGTGGGAAAAGTCACCCCTTTCTGTCCCTTTCTCTTTTAGTCCACTCCCTTTTTAGCTGTCTGCGTTTTCCACCGCTGGGGATCGGTTGGCTCTGGGTGTGGTTCCCTGTTTCTTCATTATTTTTCTGCAAGCTCATCCTTCTGTAGATTTGGTTTCTAACCGTCCTGGATTCTATGTAAGTCACACCAAAATATGAAATATGAATCGGAGTGTGCTTCTGGGAGGATGGGCGGCTGAGCCGAGGTTGTGGACATCAGAGCCCTGATATTAATTTGAAGAATGTAGACTTTGCTTTATTTTTTCTGTAACTTGTTAGATTTGGGAGCGCTGATCTGGATGGATGTTTTGCAGTTATTTGAATTTTGCTGAAGATAGCATCATGGTGCAATGGACAGAACAGAGACTGAGGAATCAGGAGATTTTCTCCTAGCTCTGCCGCTTACCTGGCAACCTTAGGTGACTTGGGTTTAGGTGTCTCAGTCTAGACAATGATGGAATTGAATCCTTAACGGCCCCTTCTGCTGTGACCTGGAGGCTGTGCATCTAGGTTAGGTTTTTTGTTTGTTTTTTAATAGAGGTGAAGTCTCAGTATGTTGCCCAGGCTGATCTCAAACTCTTGATTTCAAGCGATCCTCCCACCTTGGCCTCCCAAAGTATTGGGATTACAGGTGTGAGCCAGTCCCCCTGACCAAGGTCTGTTTGTTTTTTTATTCAGAGAGATTTTTCCCCCTGGGTACACTAAGTATTAGCCTTTCAACAAAGACAATCCAGTTGTCTAGGAAGCAGTTTTCTCTGCTTATTCCTATGTTGCCATAAAATTCTGTTCCTCTTTTCTTCTTACCTCTGTATTATGTCTAAGCTAAATATTAACAGCTGAAAATGATTTTTAACTGTCTTTTATTATTTTAAACATGACCAGGGCCTCTTTTGACTCTTGTCTAGAGTCTCGTTTACAGTAATTAACTTACTTGTACATTTAGAGCATGTTTTCTTTAAAGATGTTATTGAAGTCAAGTAGAAAGGGACACAAATGGCTCTGTCATTCACTTTGTGTTTGAGACTCAGTTGGTCTGGGGATGGAGGCTATGTGCAGCAGAGGCTGTGCTGATAACAGCATTAAGCCTCTCCCTTTGTTTTCTGATTGTATCATTTATAATTGCCTGCTCTGAAGTCCTTGTTTTCCCTTTAAGGCATGTGGCTGTTCATTCAGCCTCCTGTAGCGGTTTGAAGTGCTCAGAGCTGTCTCTGTTTCAAAGACAGTGTAAGCAAGAGGGATTCCATTTATTTTGTAATATTCTGGAGATTACAACTGGGACCAATAGAAGAAAGTGCCATAAGGGAAGGGTCTTTGGTAAGTGTAAAAACTTTGAAAGAATTAGTGGTTTCCTGTATTAGAACACTGAGCATGGAGTTTCCTGTCTCTGGAGGTAATCATCTCTGGGCAATTACTTTGGGAGTGTTGTGGATGAAATTAGATTGTTGGGTAGAGGGCTGGACTAGATGAAGTTTTGTTTTCTTTAAACTCAGAATCTGTAACATTCTAGAACTGGACTTACTAGCATGTAGAGTGGATGGAGCGGATGTCCACTCTTGTGACTACTTTGTTTCTATTTATTCCTTTGTGTCGGGTAACTATTCTCATATTAAGTACTCCTGCTTTTTCTTTTCACACATATATATATATATATATATATATATATATATATATATATACATATTTTATTGCACTTTAGGTTCTGGGGTACATGTGAAGAACATGCAGGATTGTTGCATAGGTACACACATGGCAATGTGATTGGCTGCCTCCATCCCCATCGCCTGCATCTGGCATTACTCCCCATGTTATCCCTCCCCAACTCCCCACCCCCCACTCTCCCTCCCCTAGTCCCCCCCAACAGACCTCAGTGTGAGATGTTCCCCTCCCTGTGTCCA
>PVKV010000437.1:0-210623 GCA_004027835.1 Alouatta palliata
TTGCAGGGCACCTCTCTGCCTGTGTCTGTCTGGGTTTGCAGGGACACCTCTCTGTGTGTATCTGGGTATGAGGGACACCTCTCTGCCTGTGTGTGTCTGGGTTTGCAGGGACACCTCTCTGTCTGTGTGTGTCTGTGTATGAGGACCCACCACCCGTGCCTGTGTGCGTCTGGGTATGGGGAAGCCCCACCTGGGCTTGTGTGCGCCTGTGTCTGTGTGATGTGCACCCTTATGTTCGCCCTGTCACGGGAAAGTCTGAGCAAGCTGAAGCTATGGCTTTGAAATGATTGGATTCTGACCCATGGCCCATGAGTCTGTCATAGCCTGAGGACTTCCTGACTCATTGGTAAAGACCACAGGGGAAACCGTTTCAACCACTGGCAGAAGAGAGACAGCAGGATCCCAGCAGCCTGCTGGGAGGAAAAGGAGCCCACCTTAGTGAGTACTCACTCCATGTCAGGCACAGTGACGAATAAGCAGCACACAAATTCACAGGTTGTCCCAGCGCTTTAGGACCCCATTTCATCTGCCAAATGCCCTGTGGGGAGAGTGTTGGCCTCAGGGCCCTAATTCGTGGCCTCTCTGAAATCTACTTCCTTTGCAATATGACTTTGCACCGACTCCCATGCAGAGGTGGCGTCTCTTTCACCTCCCCTTGAATCTGGGCTGGCCTATGACTCTAGATTTGATCAATAGAATGTAGCAGAAGTGATGTAGTGTCAGTTTGAAGCCTAGACCTCCAGTGGCCTTGTAGCTCCCATTTGCTGCCTTGAACCTCGGCTGCCCTGCAAAGGAGCCCAGGCCAGCCTGCTGGAGGAAGAGAGGCCTTGCTCTGCATGTATGTTGTGCTGAGGGAATGAAAAGCACCTTATATGCCTGTGCCTGCAGCCCCCGCTGAGGCCCTACCGACCAGCTCATTGCCAGCTGGCCTCCAAATTTGTGAGAGGTCCCTGCCCAGAGCAGTTGAGCTCCTACCCAACCCACAGCTGACTACAGACACATGCAGCTGAGACAGAACCACAGGCTGAAGTGTAGACTCATGCATAAAAATGACTGCTTATCTTTCTCAGGCACTGAGTTGTGAGTAGGTTGTTACGTCAGCAATAGCTTACTGATAGAGGCCAGTGTCATTATTCTCTCCATTTTACAGATGAGAAAATTGAGAATAAGTAAAAACTTCCCCAAGATCCCACAGCTTGTGTGTGAACAGAAAGAAGTAAGATTCAAACCCACATCGTCTGGTTCCAGGGTTTAGAAGTGCCTTTGTCTGCTCAGGCAGCCAGAATAAAATACCACAGACTGGGTGGCTTAAACAACAGGCATTTATTCTCACAGTTCTGGAGGCCGGAAGTCTAAGATTGTGGTTTCATCAGGGCTGATTCCCAGTGAGGCCTCTCCTCCTGGCTTACGGACAGCTGCCTTCTTACTGTGCCCTTATACGGCCTTTCCTTGGTGCATGCAAGAAGAAAGAAAGTGAGAGCTCACTGGTGTCTCTTCTTCCTATAAGGACACCAATCCTGTTGGATTAGGGCCCCACCCACACAACTTTATGTAACCTAAAGGCGTCACCACCAAATATTGGAGGCTAAGACTTCAACATAGGAACTGGGGAGACAGAGCAAAATTCGGTCTATAAAAAAGAGTTAACCTCTATGCCAAGCCATGTTTACAGCCACAGCAGGAGTTTCAGGTAGCAATGACTGCCTCCATTTGACAAGAGGTGGAATCTCAGGCTTGGAGAGCTGATCTCTGGGCCCCTGTGGCTGTAAGGAAGGAGCACAGCGAGGATGGCCTCCAGCCCTGCACACTCCCAGTGGCCATGCCAGCCTCCAGTGCATAAATTCCCTTCCCCTTTCTTACTAGCTGCCTCTCAGCTTCTATTTTTCCATGTGCAGGCAAGTTTTTGAGGACCAGGGCTGCAACCTTCTCCATCTTGGTAGCCTCTGTGCTTGACAGGCCTGGCCCAGAGTAGAGGGAGGAGGGTGGAGGGAGGGCAAGCTTTGATCCCAGAGCCTGCGCTCTTCCATGGGGTTTGTTCTACACTGTCTCCCAGAGTTTTCCAGAAGAGTTAGGCCCTAGTTGCCCATGATGGTAACTACTCAATGATTTACCCATCCCTGTCTCATTTCCCCACTCCCCTGCTATCTTGAGATTGATTCCCAGGAAAGCAACTTGCACTCAACTCCTAATCTCTGGATCTGATCCTGGGGAAACCTATACTGTGACGGAACCCCTCCGACCTCTCTGGAAAGAACACCTTTTGTCTCCTGATGGCCTGGCAGGAGCTGGTCCAGACCCTGATCTCCAGGCTGATTCAGCAGAATCCCAGGGAAGGGGGCCACAGGCACAGCATCTGGAAGGCTCCAGAAAAATTTACTTCTGCTCGTCTGCTTGGCCATGGCTGTAGACCCACAGGCTGGGGATGGCTTCATCTTGAGCCTGGGTGGTTCCTGAGGTTGGGCCATCCCCCAGGGGGTCACGTTGGTGGCCAGAGCATGGCTGGGAACAAGCAGGGCCCAGCTGATGGGGCCAGAGGTCCCGCTTCTTAAGACTGCTTTGCATGTTGAACCACGCCTTCAGAGGATCGTAAGCAAGACACATCTGGGGGAGCCCCTCTCTTGATTTGCTGGATTCTGCTAGACCACAGGGCCCACAGTTTCTCTTCTTGGGGGCAAAAGGAGAGTCCCAAGACCCGCTTGTTTTTCTCTCCCCTTAGCCTCCCCCAAGGCCTCTCTGACCATCAGCCAACAAACATGGACCTTCTTACCCCCCAGGAAAACCCTCCACATCGGCAAACTGCTCAAATGTGATGATCCCGGGCCCAGCAAGTCTGCGGTGGGAACATCTCCTCCTTGCGGTGGCTGGATTTCCCAGCCCTGCCAGGGAGAACTCATAGGTTTCTCGTAACTCAATTTCTCAGCCCATGTCCCTTTTTAACATCATAAATTTTCAAATGCTCTCTTATTACAAAGAGTGGGGGAGGGGAGGAATAAGAGGAGGGAAAAAACAAGCAACTATAAACAAAACATAAAAGATGTTTAATGGACGGCAAATGAGCCGCGAGGAAACGGCCTGGCATTGATTTTCCCTGACATTTCACCGATTAAATTATGAGCTTCATAAGGGAAGAGCTGGATTTTTTTCATCTTCTTCAGGCAATTAGGGTCCTTTAATAAAGAACAAAGTGGCTATTGTCTGGGCTCCATGTGGGCCCAGTTCCTTGACAGCCAAATAGTGGTGCTTGATCCTGGACATACAAGATACCCCCCGATTTAGGGAACCTGATAGTGAGATCCAGGCCAGGACCTAACCCCATAAGTCCCTCTTTAGGGGTCTGATGGGCTCCCTGGCTCCGTCTCTAAAGTCAGAGCTGCAGCCCAGGAATGATGGGGGAATCCCTGGGATGGGGCTGCCATGAAACAGAAAGATCTAGAGTGACTGAACTATTTTGGAGAAATTTAGATTGGTCAGCCAAAGTGTGGCATCTTAAAATATAATCCATAAATTCTGGTACTAATCCCATCAGATATGCAGGAAGATCTCCACTCAACAGGTGAGGGCACTGAGTGTGCTGAGAGGTGAAGCCACTTGCATAGGGCCACTCACCGTGTTTAAGTGGATCCAACATGCCTGAAGTGAGTTTACTACTTTTTGCTACGTAAACTCCTAAAACATAAATTTCTTTACTTTCCTCCTTTATTTCGTCCTCCCTTGATTTTGGTTAAATTTATGTCACTTGCAACTGAAGAGTCCTGAGTAATACAGGCATTCAGTGGGTCACTCAGGTTGCCCATCTTGTCTGTGGTCAGCCAGGTCATGAAGTGCTCCAGGAATATCTCCCTCAGCATGACCCTTTTACTTCCTTTCAAACAAGCTCATCTGAAATGGCCCAGCCAGCAGCTTTCCATTCAGGAAGCAGTGATTTAGGACACAGGTAGCTACTCAGAGACCACAGAACAGGGTACTAAGTATTTCCGGATCTCAGTCCTCAAGGGACTGACTTCCAGTCTCTCAGCTCCCAATCTACCCTTTCCATTACACCAGGTTGGATCAAGGACTGTTTCTTCTTTGCTTCCCCAGATTCTTGCACAAGGTTTGGCATTTAATCCATGCTCAGTAAGCATCAATTCAGCGAACTAAAGTGCCAAGTAAGAAAACTGCTGACAGCTGTGGCAGAGACTGCCAGAGTCTCTTAAATTAATATTTTTTCCATAATACTAGAACTCTTGATTTTCGACTGATCAAGCAGCCATCCAAAAAGAAAGACTACATTTCCCAGCCTCCTTTGCATCTGGCTTTGGCTATGTGACTATGATGTGGCCAATGGGAGGCGAGTAGAAGTGATCTAGGTACATCACTCAGGCCACGCCTTTAATGAAAAGGAGCACACACACAAACCCTCCACTTCCCTCTTGGATATGGTGTTGAGCTCCTCTAAACCACGAAGTAAGGCCCACTCCCAAGGAGGATGGAGCAATAAGATGGAAGGGGCCTGGTGCCCCACAGAGCTCCCACTGAAGTTCTGGTTTTTTACATCCCAACTCTTCTGCTGGAGTCACTAGTAACAAAATCTGCATCATCACTAATATATCCCACAAGTGTGTATTCCTGAGCGGGGGAGGCGGAGAAGGGACAGGATGTTCTGGGAAGGGACGGGATGCCCTCCTCCAAGGAGCATCTTCATGCCTCATTGTTTGGTTCTTATCGTGGATAAGGCACTTTCATCAACCATGTCCTTCTATGATGTGGGAAGGTGAAGTTGAATTAGCCCCATTTTTCCAGATGGGGAAACTGAGGCTGAGAGAGGTGGAGCTGCAGCTAGGAAGGGGCATAGCTCTCACTTCAGGCCTATGTTCTTGCCACACCCCAAGCTGAGCTGGACTGGAAGGAAGCACTAATCTGAGCTGAGGGAGACTACTGGCCTGCCTTCTACACATCCTTTAAAGCCTTAGGTCTACAGAGAGAAGACCTTTGGGCTGGCCAGGGCCCCATTACAAGAGGCAGGACCTATCGTTCAGACAGCAAGATCATTCTTTCTTCCAATGCACCAAGGGCCCTTAACTCTGGGGAGCCTCTTCCTGTTCCTCTCTGCAGAAATGAAAGAGATAAGTGCATCTCAGAGGTGAGGGAGGCTGAGGCCTGGGCACAGGACTTCAGTTGATTTTAGAAGTCAGAGGCTCAGCAAGGATGGAGATTACTCTTTGAGCTATCATCTGATCTTCCCCAAGACCTTTCCTCTCCAACACAACTGTAATTCCTGTTCTGGTCACTCAGCCTATCCCAGGCCTGGCAGATTCAGGAAGTGCAGGGACTCTTCTCCCCTTTGGTGCCCATCACTTTTCTTCTCGAGGTCTCCTGCTGTTAAAGAGAAACAGGCTAAAGAGGTTTCCTCAAAGAAACCTCTGACCAAAGAAACAACTATCCAGTGTGTCCTTTGGCCCGTAACAGCCCTGAAAAAGTCTCCTGGGACACCAGGGTGGGGCTGGTCCTTAAAAATATTTTTAGAAGAACAGGCCAAGCTCTGAGGAGCTTGGGAGGTGTGAAGGGGGCCAGGAGACTGGTAGGCTGCGCCTTTGTGATCAGGCTCATCAGCCTGAACCAATTGGATCCCCATACTCTCCTTCCCCTGACCTGGTGTGGCCAGATGAAGTACAAGAGATTTGAATTACAGCTGAATAACAAGTAAGTTTTTAGTATCAGCATGTCCTACATATTGTGTGAGACTAGTTATCCAGTACTAAAAGATTATTGATTATCTGAAATTCAAATTGAAATGGGCATCCTGTATTTTTATTTGCTAAATCTCACAACCCTACCCTGACCCCCATAGCTAATACTCAAGTCTGAGAGGCTCCACACAGACCATCTCTACCAACACCACTCCAGAGGCCAAGGAACATCTCTGCCCTCTGTCCCTGGGGCAGCCCTCGATGAGCAAAGCTCCTGGACCTCATCTACCTTCCCCCCTTGTCTCTCCATGCGAGGATTATCAATAATTCACTCAGTCCGGGGACATGGGTATTTATCATCCCGCTTGTATTAGTCTATTCTCATGCTGTTATTAGAAATAGCCAAGATTGAGTAATTTATGAAGAAAAGAGGTTTCACTGACTCACAGTTCTGCATGGCTGGGGAGGCCTTAGGAAACAAAGTCATGGCAGAAGGCACCTCTTCACAGGGCAGCAGGAGAGATAATGAGTGCTTCCCCTTTTGTAAGGGGAAGCCCCTTACAAAACCATCAGATCTCAAGAGAACTCACTCAGTATCACAAGAACAGCCCGGATAGACCACCCCATAATGTAATCACCTCCCACCAGGTCCCTCCCTCAACACGTGGGAATTACAATTCAGATGACAATTCAAGATGAGATTAGGGTGGGGACACAGAGCCAGACCACATCACCCCTTTTATAGATGAGGAAACTAAGGGTCTACAAAGTTGACTAAGTTGCCCCAGTTGCCAAGTAAAGGGCAGAGTCAGAATCCCCTCAGTGACACTGAGCGCAGATCTGCCCATTACATCACGGCTGCCTGAGATCTTGGCTAAGACCTTGGCCACGGCCACCCTATCCTAACCCATCATAATCATCATAGATATCTCAGCCCCAACAAGAGGCACCCAGTGTCTTCTGCAGGCCCGTGGCATCATGGAAAGCACACTGGCCCATGGGTAAGGATACTAGACTGAGTAAGACTTTGCCTGTTAGCACTAGGGTGATACTGAATCAGTCGCTTCCTAAGGTGGGCAGGTCGGGTTTGTCTCCCGGATCCATGTCTACTAGGGCATCTACCACTCCATCCCACAGCTCCTAGGGAACAATCTCAGTGCCCTGCTTGTCCCCTAATGACAGAGGTAGACACATGATCCATGCCTACAAATCGTGGAACCATACCCCACCTCCATCCACAGTTAATAGACTACGAAGTGGACATGCAACCCAAGCAGGGAAAGTCAGTGTCCCTTCATGGCATTTATTATATGGATGCTGGAAGAGACAGAGTACCTCCTCCTTAAGATCCCAAGATGGTTGCATCATGTATGCCTTAGGCTTCCAGTGGGTGTCTTTCCCACTGTTGAGAAAGAAAGCCTGCCTGAAAGAAAGTCACACAGAGAAAAGCAGAGTCAGAGGCAGAGAGAGACAAAGACGCAGAACCCCTGGATCCAGCCATGCCTGAAGCCATTGACACTGGAATTCTCCATTACAAGAGCCAATACATTTTCCTTTATGCTTAAGCCAGTTTTCATTAGGTTTCTGCCACTTGCAACTAAGAGGGGATACGTCTCCCCTCTCAGCCAAACAAGGGATCTGGATTCTGGGATGGCCCAAGTTCTTTCCTTCCTAGCAGCTGCCACCTCCTCCTCCCTTGCAGAAGAATCTCCAATGATTAACAGTCCACTGCCTCCAAACCTCCAGGCTCCCTTCCGCTCAGACTCAGACTGCAGAGGTCTTGTAGAGTCTCAGCCTCCCAGACTTCTAGACTCCTTCCCATGCACCTCCTGGCTGTGTCGATGACGGGGCAAGGTAAGCAGGGCAATGGCTGTGTGGGCTTCTGAAGCCCAGGCCTTAGAAAATCTAAACCAGGGGCAAGATGTTTCTCCAACTGCTTTAAGGGAAATTTTCCTTCAAATAGACTTGTGAAATCTTCGTTTTCAAAATACCAGCATGTCATTCAATTTTTTACTTCTCCAACTGGGAATGCTGTCAAAAGATGGGCTTTTTCGTTTATTGTTTTAGTTCAGCTGCTCCTTTTCCCCTGCATAGAGTTATTCTGAAAGCCACGTATGGAGGTAGATTGGGAGATGGGGGATTAAAACAAAGAAGAGAGGTGCTCCAGGAAGAAAGGAGGAGCAGTCCCGCAGACCCACTTGATACAGTAATCAGGGGCCTAGCCACAAGGAAACTCTTTCATCAGCCAGAACTCAGCTCCTCCTCTGGCAGAGACAGTGGCTGCCTGCCTTCTCCCCTCCTTCTTCCTGGCAGGGCCCGATTTTATTGGGGAGATATCCACCTCCTCCCCACTACAACTCAAAGTATGGTCCCATTGCCAGCTCCAAGGGCATCTCCCTTACTAAGCCAACCAACATAGGTCCCATTCCCTTGTCTGGAACTGGTTTAGACATGGGTCTGTGATATAATTGTGGCCAAGAAGATTGAGGAGAAACCTGCTAGGGCTCTCAGGAGGAGTTTCTTCACTGATTGACAAAAGGCATGACATACAGGGAAAGGACACCCCTCACATTCACTGGCCTATGGTGCATCACATCTGCCTAGGGTGCCTGAAATTGATATGGCCACTTGGCCACCATGAGGGGGACTCATCTGAAGAACCCAACCCTCTGAGCATGCACAACTCACACACTCCAGTGCAAGCACCATCCTACCCCAGGGTCTTTGCACGTGCAGTTCCCTCTGCCAAGAACACCTTCCCTCGGCCCTCACCTGGCTCACCCCTCTACTTCCTTAACGTCTCTGCTCAAATATCAGCTCCTCAGATGGACTTCTCTGACTTCTCTCCCCTCTGTCATTCTATTCTCTTGCTTTGTTATTCATAGCTTTTAATTGACATTATGGTATATATTTAAATTATATACACACACATTGTGTGTAATATATACATACACTGTGTCTATATAATATATAATAAGCACATATATATGAATACATCTCAAACAAGCCAAGTATCCCCTATCTGAAATACTTGAGACTAGAAGTATTTTTTCAGATTTTGGAATTTTCACGATAGATAATGCGGTATCTGAAGGATGGGACACAAGTCTAAAGACAAAATTTATTTATGATTTATGTGTACCTCATATACAACGTAATTTCATTTTTCCTTTGGGGACCCAGGATAAACCGTGTTCTGCACCTGCGTTTTCACTGCGACCCATCAAGTGAGGTTGTGTGTGAAATTTACTGTTTGTGGCGTCATGTTTGTGCTCAGAAAGTTTCAGAATTTGAAGCATTTTAGATTTTCAGATTAGGGATTCTCAACCTATTTATCATTGTATATATGCCGTACATATAATATACATGATATAATATACAGTTTATGTATGTGTCTATTTATCATCCTTCACACAAGAATGTACGTGCCATGAAGGCAAAGACTTGCTTTCCTTCCCCACTGTAACCCCAGAGCCTAGGAGGGTGCTTGGTGCAGAGAAAGGTACCCCGCAAAATCTGATGGAAGGGAGGCAGGAAGGCAGGAGGCCTGTGTGCTTGACACCACGGAGCCTCTAAATTAGGCAGTCCTCAGGACTTCTTGCTTCTGGCGATAATATATATTCCTTATTAAATAAGTGTAAGCCAGTCAGTGTGGGGTTTTTAGTCTCTGGCACTGAAAGCTCCCTCTTTCGTTCACCTGTGCCGTTCCCTGCATCTCGGATGCCCTTCCCTGACAAGCCTCTCTGCTGCTCCCCTTCCTATCCAAGCTTGACTATAATTCCACTCCCTCTCCAGAGTGCTTGACAATCAAGGTTTTGTATCAGCAAAGTCGGGGTCGAATCCCAGTTCTGCCACTCGCCAGGTGGCAGGGACCTTTGGCAATTTCCTTGGTTCCTCCAAGCTTCAGTCCCCTAGACTGTAAGACAGGAATCACAGTGAAAGTGCCCACCTTGTGATATGCATTCAGCAAGATAATAGGAGGGTTTCAGAGTCAGCAGGTTTTGGGTAAAAGACTCGGCTTGGTCACTTTCAGACAATCTGTCTGCATCCAATCTCCTCCTCCGTCCTGTGGCGACAACAATGGGGCTGACCTGAATAAATTAAGGAGATGACACATATTAATTACTTAGCACAGTGCTGAATAAGATATTAGGCGTGTGGGCCTGACACAGTGGCTCATACCTGTAATACCAACACTCTGGGAGGCTGAAGCAGGCAGATCACTTGAGCCCAGCAGTTTGAGACCAGCCTGGGCACTATAGGGTAACCCCCATCTCTACAATAAAAATTTAAAAATTAGCCAGGCATGGTAGCCACCAGCTACTAGAGAGGTGAGGTGGGAGGATTACCTGAGCCTGGGAGTTTGAGGCTACAGTGGCCATGATCACGTCACTGCGCTCCAGCCTGGGCAACAGAGAGACTGTCTCAAAAAATATATATATTAGGTGTGTGTAGGTACACTCATAAACATTCCCTTTCAGGGATGCAGGAGCCACAAGACCCAGCCTCTGCCCTCAAGAAGCCACAGGGGATGGGGCTAAAGAGACAGGAAGGACTCAGTTTCTGTGGGGCAGGCAAAGGTATGTGGGTGTGCTCGAACAGGCTGACTCCTGACCCTCCCCACGAAGGGTCAGCCTCTTCCACCCTTGGAAGCAGTTTGCACTGGGCCAGTATCTTGCCTAGGTGGGAGGCCACAAGCCCCCTTGGCACTGACCTTGTGAATTTCAGTCCCAGGTCAGTTCCCCTCCACTGCTCACCGGAAGCAGCAGAGGCCACTCGCCCATCCCTCTGCTAGGCTGGTTTTAAATTGAATGCATTAGGCTCACTAATCGCCTGTAATCACCTTGTTTGAATTAGCATGGCAAGTGCTTCCGACTAAACGGTCTGTTATTCCAAATAACCCTCGTTGGTTTTAATTATGTACCCTGGAATGCGTGGCCTCCCAGCCCTCCATAAACCGCAGGATGGGGCGTGATTCCTGACCTCCCCTCCACAGACCCCATAATAAGAAGAAGCAGGAGAAGGTCTTTCTCCCGTCCAGACCCTCCCTTAGGTCTATTTTTAAACCCAACACAGGATGGAAGAGATGACTCCAGTGCCCCTCCACTGCCCCCATTCTTGGGTTCCATCTGCCTCCAGCAACCAGCAGAGAGTTGTGGCCCAGGGACCGGCAGAAAGCCCCCAGTCCCTTTCTGTTTGGCTTTGGAATGTGCCACCCCATTCTTTTGTTCCAGACTAGGTTTCCTCATTCTGTTTGGCTTATGCAGTTATTACTGTTAACGTCACCCCAATTGACAGTTGAAGAAACAGACCCAGAGAAGTGGTGGCTAGCTCCAGGGCATGTCAGAGAGTAGAGCTTCTGGAACTTCATATGCACACCAAGCCTGGGGATCTTGGCAAAACGCAGATTTAGATTCAGTGGGGCTGGGGTGCAGCCTGGGAATCCTCGTTTCTAACCAGCTCCCAGATCTGAGGACTGACCACACTTAGTAACAGGCTGCTATGGTGCAGGCTGCAGGGAAGGAGGTTCTAACGTGAACACCTCCCCTCCTGCAGGTGCCGTGCTAGGCTCTTTACAATCCTCACTCCCATTTCATACCTGACCAACACCACACACCATCCTGGAAGGAGAAATATTTATCCCCACTCCCTTACCTGAGAGGTGCAGTGGAAGGTTTTGAGACTCAGCCAGTGACAGAGGAAGGTCGGGAGCTCATGGCTTTCCCAGCGGCCCCTGAGGTTGGGAGTGTGGGCATGGATGGGGTAGGGGCAAGGGAGAACGAACTAATCCCTATTTCCTAAGAGACACAGGATTCTGAGCCCAGAATCCAGGGCTTTACTGGCTTTCTGACCCTTTATCCTGCGCCCCATCCACACTGTCTGAATTCTTGACCGAGGTCCCTGTTTTACAGGGTTTGGCCCTGAAGAAGCAGGTGCAGGAGGAAGAAAGCATTCATTTATTCAACAGAGCCCAGGGCCTGGCACATAGGAGACCTTCAGCAAATGCTTGTTGATTAGAGAAAGGAGTAGAGAAGCTCCTCCTATGTTCAGCATCCATGGAAGATGCTGAAATTTTATTGGTGAATGGAGCAGACATTATGCCTACCCCCATGGGGTCTATAGACTGGGGAAAGCTGAGCAGAGTACAGGATCTTGAACTGAGGGCAGACTCTGTCCAGGCTCTGGGCTCTTGCCTTACAGGCCTTATCCCATTAAATCCTCATAACCATCAAGTAAAGTGGATGTTGGTCCTTATAATGAAAGGTACTGAGAGTCAGAGACAGTGAGTCACTTGCTCAAGATCACACAGCTGCTAGTTAAATGACAGAGCCAGAGTTTGCAGCTGGGTTCTGAATCTACAGCCTACCCCTCAATGCAGCCATCAGAACCAGGCTGGGGGATGGGGGAAAAGATTCCAAAGTCTTCCAGGTGGAGCCGCCACAAAGGAATGGTTTTATTTAATGGCATGGGAGTGGGAGGGAGGGGGCGTTTTCCCTGTCCCCACCCTGACACCACAGTGAACCTTGAACTGCTAAATTAAGTGAGATGGAGCAGGGCAAAAGGTGAAGGAAGCCTGCTTGCAGCCCACAGGGCTGGGGAAATGAGCTAATTAGGACCTTTCAACGGTGCCAGCCCACAGCTGGGCAACCCAGCTGGTTCTGGGTGGACAGAGTCCTCCCTGGCCCTGAGTTCAGAGGGTCAGCCCTGCCTTAGGAACAGGATGGTCCCATCTCTGCCTGTCGGCTCCCCTAATCCCTCAGGTGCTGCAGCCAGGAAAAGGAGCCAGACCCATACACCCCTGTGGAGAGAGAGCTTATTGCTATCTTTTTAGAGATGGGTGGTTACCTTGGGGATGGTGGCTTCCAGGCAGTGTTTTGCAGGGAGGCTTCTGCCCCCCAACTCCCTGGTTTTATTTTGGCTTTGGCCTTGTGGTGTCCATTAATTCACTGGCCTGGACAGTGAGTGCCAGGACACAGGAATGAGTCTGCCCAATTCATCACTGACTCTCAGTACTCAGCACCCAGTACTCAGCAGCTGGCATGGGGCCTGGTACCACACTGAGTGTTCCGTAAATATTTTTTGAATGAATTACGAAAGAAAGAAGCTGTGTAAATTACAAAGGTGTATACTGGCCTTTACTGGCCAGTGTGGGAATAATTTGGGCTTGGTTTGATTTTGCTTTGACAGGATTCACTCAAGTCACACTTGCTGATTGCCAGCTCTATACTGGGCACTGGGAATTCAGAGCTTCAGTGAGCTCCAGGGAGCTGAGTCCAATGAGCAAGATTCATAATTATTTCTAGATATCTAAGTCTATGATAGAGCCTGTGCTCATAATTATTTCTAGATTTCTAAGCTTGTAATAGTCAAAAAAATGTTTCTCAGAGGAGGTGACGTTGGAGCACATCCCGAAAGGAGGAGTGAGAGTGATTGGGCGGGGAAGAGGCCTTGGCCACCAAATGCCAAGTCATCTGCAGGAGTGAGAACACAGGATTCTATGCATTGCAGTCAGGAGAAGTCATCCCTGCATGGCTCAAATATTCATAAAATGAGCATAAAGTCCCTGCCCAATGGCCTCTGTTGCTAGTCCTTGATACAGGGTTCTTAGGGAGGCAAGGAGAGCTCTAATTTAATTCAGAAGAAGGAGCTGGGGAAATCGAAGCTAATGTTTATTGAGTACCTCTGTAGGCCCTGGATAAGTAGTGGGAGTGAAAACAGACAAGGCCTTGGCTCTCCAGAGCGTCTAATGGGAAAGAGTGATGTCAACCACTCACACAATACACAATAGACACATAGAGGGGGGATCTGTGAAGACAAGAAACCAACTACATTACAGTGGAGCTGACCCAGTTGGCAAAGTGGGAGAATGGAGCAGGAAAGATCTGTGGAATAGCTGACGTCTACATTTTTCATGTTTACTTCCTTGTCAAGCACCCAGCATAATGTCTAGCCTAGTCAAGCTCAAGGAGTGGTAGCAAATACAATGTTACTATGAATTCACTTCATCTAGACCATCACACTGCAAGGAAGGTACGAGGATGATCCCCATTTTACAGAGGAGGAAACTAAAGACTAGAGGTGTAAAGTTATTTGCCCAGGGTTCCATTGCAGCTGTGAGAGGAAGCTGGGATTTGAACTCAGGCAGGTCTGGCCAGCTCTTCACAATCCACACTATCTCCTATTTCCCCAAACCTAATTTGGGAAGATGGGGGTGGGGGTCCTCAGTTTCCCTTATGGAAAACTGAATCCATTTATCAACAAATCCCTGAATTTTTAAACAAAGTAATGCATGAGAAAGCATCTGGCGCAGGCCAAGCTCATGGTGCCCAGCAAATTCCACTGTCACAACTCTCAGGACCAGAGCAGCCTTAAAGAGAAAGCGACTCAATAAAGATTTATCTGGTCATCTCTTGAAACACTTTATTTTTCTAAGGGAGTCTCTATTAAAGAAACAGATAGAAACACAAAGTAAAAAAAAATATGTTCATAGTCATTTTAGTCATTACTGCCGTTGTTTGCAAATCTTGTGCTAAGTCTCTGTGTGACGAAGACCTGGGGACACAGACATGGAGAAGACTCAGGTTCTCAAGGAAGTCACCCCCTCAGCTAAGGAGACCAGACAGACATGTCAGGATAGCTGGAAAGTTAGATCATAATAGCAAGCAAGAAAGGATAATTTCATAAAAAGACATCACCCCATTAGTTGTAAAGGGACTGGTTCAGACTGGTGAATTTAAGGCTGTAGTCATCACTGTGGGGCGGAGGGTAGAGAAAGGTTTCCCATGGAAGGAGGAACATTGCTAGGCCTTGAAACATGGGGAAAATCTGATTAGACAGGGATGGGGACTGGTTTGGAGCAACCATCCTGTTGGTTTCTGTCGTTCTTGAAATAAGTATCTTTGGCATGTAGAGCAGCCCACATCAGCTCTCTGAAGAACGAGACAGTGTTTTATTAGGGAAAAAATCCAATTTGGGATCAGTGGAGAGAAGAGAGGAGAGGAGAGGGGAGGGGAGAGGAGAGGAGAGGAGAGGAGAGGAGAGGAGAGGAAGAGGAAGAGAACACCCTCTGCCTTCCCCAGTGAAGGCTGAAACTGCTTGCCCACGCAGAAAATGGCGTGTGTGGACACTGGAGAAAGTGGCCCCACCAGCAGGAAGCATGAGCGCCCCCTTGCCTGATCATGGGAAGCTTTTTCCATTTCCCTCATGTCCTCCAGGAGGCCTGGTCTTACAGAGAAGAAATGCCAAAACCAGCCAAGAAAATGGAAAGTAGGAGTTTTCTGCTTAGAACAGCTCAAAAAACCTAAAACTAGAGGAGTACTGCGGCTCCTCGTGGGACATGTTGATCACGTTCTATCTTATAGGAATGACTCAGAGTGTGGCTCTGATCATGGCTGGAGCCCCCTGCCCTCTGTGGCCCACCCCACTCCCCAGCCCAGGTCACCAGGTCCAGGTCACCAGGTCCCCCACTTCAAGGTCATTAGCTCAAGCTCTTGTCTTAAACTCCCACACCAGGTGAGAAGTTAGCCAGGTTGAAAGAGCCCTGCCTGGCAGGCTCCCCTTCCACTCTGAGACCCACCTCAGACGTGGGACAGGGAGCTGAGAGCTGGCCGTCTGCCCTGCCTGTCCCATCTCTGTAGCAATCAGCCCCAACAAGGCAGCGAGCCGGCTGACAGGGCGGCATTTAAGTCAAACTCTCGCATATCAGTTTTGATTTCAACTGGAATCGCCTCCCTCGGCTGGATTTCAAAAGACAGCATTACTAATGAGAAACACACAAGTTCTTGAAATGAAGTTAACGTCTTTTAAAAAAGAAGGAGGGGGATGCTTTTCTTTGCTTTGGCTCTGTTGATATATATTAGAACCACATTGTCCAAAGGGGGAAAAAAAAACAGACGTTCTGCTTCTGAACAGAAATACGGGAGTCCTTGTACTTTGGAAGATGCAGAGAGGCTGATATCCTGGCCTGTCGTGTCTCTCCAGAGTTGGAGGGATTTTTGTTTGTGTTTTTGTTTTTTTAGGATGCTGGGAATTTGCAACTTCAATTTAAAACAGGGAAAAGGAAAGGAGGATACAGAGTAAAGTGGGCAAAAGTGAATGCCAATGAACAGTTAGAATTTTTTTTTAAATAGTCTGTTTGTTCTGGAGAGAAAGGACCTGTAGACTCAAGGACGGGCTTAGGTTTAGTCTGCCCCATTGCCTTCCACTTCCCAGCTCTGTGTGCCTGAGCAAGTGGCTCAGGAGACATGACTCTATCTCCTCTGTTTTTCTGTGAAGGAAACCATGAAACACTTCCCCGCTACAGGGCCTCTGGGAGGACCAGAGGTTCCCATGATATGCCTGGTGTGCGTGACACTCAGTCCTCTGCTCAGAAAATGGCACTTGGATTGGGGCATCCTTGCTATCTGGGAGCTGTTGGGTCCAAAGAGCTCTTTAGGGCCTGTTCTTTCAGGACACTTCTGTCTGGTTTTCCTCGAAGCCCACTGGTGAGGTGAGTGCTCCTATGGACAATGTTCTCATTTCAGAGCTGACAGAGGAGGAAAGGACAGGGGTGTTTCATGCTCTGTTCCATCATGACCAGAGCTGAACAAGACTTGAGAGGGAGAGGGAGTTCTTGCCTCTTGAGAAGCCTGAAGCAGGGAGGCTATCCCCGAATATTCCAGAAGTGGGTACTCCTAGAGCCTCTGCGTGTGGCCCTCTGGCCACCCCACTAACTGCCCCATCCTCAGCTTTCCTCCAGAAAGGACCATGGACCACTGGAAGGCTCTCCAGGTCTTGCTTGGGCAGTGCCTTTCCTCTCCAGGCCTTGGTTTACCCATCTGTGCCAAAAGACAATTGGATGAGGTCTCTCCCAAAGCTCCCTTTCAGAGCTGATGGTTCACCAGTCTATGAAGGGCTAAGGCTCCCTCTGGACTGGAAAAGGCTTTCAGATGCTCCAGAGATGGGGATTTTCAGAGGCTAGGCATCCCCATCCAAGGACCTCCAGCCTTTAGCATCTCCAGAAACTTTCCAAACCCCTAGAAGCACTGATGTAGTCAGGAGATGGGTGGCTTGGTCCCCATCCTGGTGGGGATGAAAGATGCATTTGTGGCTGGGCACAGTGACTCATGCCTTTAATCCCAGTACTTTGGGAGGCCGAGAGGGGTGGATCATGAGGTCAGGAGATTGAGACCATCCTGGCTAACACTGTGAAACCCCATCTCTACTAAAAATACAAAAATTAGCCAGGCATGGTGGCACATGACTGTAGTTTTAGCTACTCACGAGGCTGAGGCAGGAGAATCACTTGAACCCAGGAGGTGGAGGTTGCAGTGAGTCAAGATGACATCACTGCATTTCAGCCTGGGTGACAGAGACTTCGTCTCAAAAATAAATAAATAAATAAATAAATAAATGAAAAGAAAAAAAAGAGAGAGAGAAAAAGAAAGATGCTTTTACCTGCATAGCCAACCACAGCTTCCCTCCTGAGGAAAACCAAATTCCCAAGGGATGAAGCGTGTTCCATATATTCCAAAACACACAGCAGGGGCCCCATTCCCCTTTGGAGGGATGAAGGTCAATCATGATGGAATCCGGCTCGGAAGAGGAAACAGGGATCCCAACATGACTGGGGCCTGTTCTTGGATCCACATGACTTTGATCTATTCCCTTAGCTTCCCTGTTGCCTTAGTTCTAAGAAATAAGACCTTTTGCCTTTTGCAAAAGCATCCTGAGGACAAATCACCATTGGGCTTCATCCCTGCCCTCTGCATCTCCATGCTCTAGGCTGGGGCTCTCTCGAGAGGTATATGGGCCTTTTGGGGTTCTCCTGGCATCTAGAAGGAAGTGAGGAGGGACATCAAAAATTACACAGGATTTCTTCCCTTAAGAGCAGAAATCTGGTTTTAGCCCTGATTCTTTCTCAGCCAAGTAGCTTCAGGCCTTAACCTTTCTGAGCCTCAGTTTCCCCAGCTGCAAAGTGGGGATGCCTACCTGACAGGGCTGTGGTGGGGACGGGGCTCTGTGCTTGGCTTTCTCTGATTGGAAAGGGCCCTTATTCTGATGCCTGTCAGATATTGTGCCCTTTTTGCGAGTCTAGAAATTGTTTAGTGGCAAAGTCAGGAGGCAAGTAAGGAGTTGCCCCCAAAACCCATCCTAGCATTCCCACCTTGGCACTTCCTCCATTTCAGAGGCTGGGCGCAGCATGTGCCACCTCCTAGTCAAGCTGGAATCCTCCCTATGCCCAAATGCAGCCTGGAGGAAGGAGGAGGGAGGGGGTGATATCTCTGCAAAGCATGGACAGGGCAGCCCAGCCCATCAGGACTTTCTGGCCCCAGGACCTCACAGTTGCCCCATCCCAGGCATCTCTTCAGAGTTAGGGGTCTCTGGGGATCAGCAGCCCCAAAGAGGGTGAAGTCAGCTGGGGCCCCACAAAGTACCTTCTCAGCAGCAGCCCCAAACCTGGCCCCTCTGCATCTGGGGGACTTGTTTTCAGCCAAAGCCAGACCCTGACCCAACAAGCCCCAAACCCTTTCAGTCACCTTGAACGAGGAATGTTTTTTTCATTAACATCCTACTCCTCTGCTCCCCTTCCCAGCCCCCACAAAGAGGCCCCCAAGCTTGAGCTTCCTCTCCCTGTCTCTGCAACCTCGTAATATCCCCAGGCAGCTGGAAGGCGAAGGCAGTGATCTCAGCCAACAGCCATGTGCGCAGCCCCCGCCGCCCACCCCAACCTCTCAGCTAGCAAGCTGTTTTCCTTCCCTTTGCCCATGCTGGAGACAGCTCCGCGCCCAGAGGACTTATCCCCTGTGAGGTCTCCTGGGGGCTTCCACCCCAGAGACAAGCCCCAGCTCAAAAAAGGTAGCTGCTCTTTTATTTACCAGATGCGTTCTTGGACATTGTCTCATTTAATCATCCTTGTCCCCATTTGACAGATGAGGAAACTGAGGTGTCTTGTTTGGACCCTTCCTGAATACAGCCCTTTCCCAGTGGCAGTGGAGCCAGCAGTGGGCTCTCTGAGCATGCCCTTGGCTATGCCTAAGGGGTCCAGGTGCCTTTGCTGTGCTGCAGGCAGTCTCCCCTCCACAGCTATCCTGAGGCTGTGCTGATCCAGCACTTCACCCGCCTCTGCCCACCACCTCTGTCTTCCCCATTCTTTCTTCCAAAAAATGCTGACTGTAATTGACAAGAAAAACTTTACTCTGGAGGAAACCGACAGGCCTGTGGCCTAAGAAGTCATAAGGGGAGCACATTTTACATTAAAAAGAAAAAAGAAAGCTGGAGATACTTTGGCTTTAGTGTCATTTACACCTTGGTTCAAATTCCAGCTCTACCACTTACCGGCTGTGCAACCCTCAATAAGTCACCCCTCCGAATGCTGATTTTTCTCATCTGTTAAGCAGGAATATTAGAAAAAGTATGTACATTCAAGGTTCGAGGGAGAGTTAAGTGAGAAACGTAGGTGCTCAGGCATTGTTAGCTATGATGATGAAGGAGGAGGAAAAAGATGGAGAAGAGGAGGAGAAATTTTAAGACTCTTAATCCTTGTTGCAATTTGCAATCAACTACACTAAGTTGCCCCAAATTGCCTTCCCACCAATAGGAATGAGAGAGAAGTGGCAAAGCACAGTGGTTAGAGCTGCACCATCCAAGATAGTAGCCCATGGCCATCTGTAGCTATTTACATTACAATTAAATGAAATCTTAAATACTGTTTCTCAGTTGCACTAGCTGTATCTCAAGTGCTCAGCACACGCGGCTGGTAGTTCCACTATCGGACTGCACGTCTAAGTCCTAAAGCTCTGGACAAGAGCCTGGGCTCGGGAAGCAGGGCTGCCTGCATTCCGATCTGGGCTCTGCCGCTTTCTAGCCACGTTAGTTTCCAACTGGGCAAGTTAGTTTCCATCTGCCCCAGTTTCTCCATCTGCAAAATAGGGATTATAGTATTAATACATACCTCCTAGAGTCGTTATAAAGATTAAATGAACTAATATTTGTAAAGCACTCGGACAGCACTTGGCATATCATAAGGACTATTAAATAAATGAAAACAGCTCATACATTACGAAAGTTGGCATTCTGTGCCCCTGTGTGTAAATGTCAGGAAAGTTCACCCCTCCCCACCACACACACCTCAGTACCTACCATATTCCAGATTCCATACCAAGTGTGTCACCATGTGTAATGGCTTCTTTAATTTTAATGTTTGTATATCATTTAAATGAAAAATTGACTCAAGGAAAAGAACAGAGAAATGTATCAGAAGTCAGAGACCTGAAAGATACAGCAACTGAACATTAGACCTTACCCAGAGCCTCCTGGTGGCTAAGGTAAAAAAGGGAAACATGGCAGATGGTTTTATTCTTGTCTGATGATCAGATGAGCTCATGTGCTTTCTCTTACCCACAATCTGATCAAAAAAGGAACTCTTGAGATATAGATGCATTGATGTAGATTTTTTTAGTCTATGATTAGCCCTCTATTCAGGCAGATTCTTAAGTTTCTAAACTCCTATACACTTGTTGCAAATTGCAATCAACTACACGAAGTGCCCCCCAAATTGCCTTCCCACCATTAGAAATGGGGGGAAAAGTAGCAGAGCGTGGTGGTTAGAGCTGCACCGTCCAAGACAGTAGCCAGTCCTGGGCCCAGCCACTCCCTGCAGGCTGTCTTTAACTGAGAGATGCAAATCTCACTGGTGTGAGGTTCTGTGTCCCTATATCCTCTGTCCTAAAGAATATTGGTCTGTTCTAATGCCTCAAAGTGTCCCAGCAACCTCTGAAGTATTTCCACCTGACTCTGACCTTAACCTCCAAAGCAACCCACACCCCACACTTTTCTTTTAAGACAGAGTCTCAGCCAGGCACAGTGGCTCATGCCTGCAATCCCAGCACTTTGGGAGGCCAAAGTGGGCAGATCACAAGGTCAAGAGATGGAGACCATCCTGGCCAACAGGGTGAAACCCCGTCTCTACTAAAAATACAAAAATTAGCCGTGTGTGGTGACACACACCTGTAGTCCCAGCTACTTGGGAAGCTGAGGCAGGAGAATCCCTTGAACCTGGGAGGCAGAGATTGCAATGAGCCAAGATCGCACCACTGCACTCCAGCCTGGCAACAGAGCAAGACTCTGTCTCAAAAAAAGAAAAAGTTCCTCAGGCTGGAGTGCAATGGCATGATCTCCACTCACTGCAACCTCTGCCTCCCAGGTTCAAGCAATTCTCCTGCCTCAACCTCCCAAGTGGCTGGGACTATAGGCACACACCAGCATGCCTGGCTATTTTTTTTAGTAGAGACGGGGGTTTCACCACATTAGTTAGCCTGGCCTCAAACTCCCGACCTCAGGTGATCCACCCACCTTGCCCTCCCTAAGTACTGGGATTACAGGCGTGAGCCTCCACACCTGGCCCCAACCCCCTCTTTGCTGAAACAAGTGCCGTGTACCTCAGCCACGTCATAACCAGGCACACATCTGTTCCTAACACAAAAATCACCATAAAGGCCCATAGAATTTCTTTGTCATGGGATCCCACAGTATTGCCCATTTCACAGCCAGAAAAAAACAGGGTTGCCAATGCTCAAGTGCCTTACTGCAGCACAGAGCAAGTCAGTTACTGGGCCAGTGGGAGAAGGCAGGGATGCTCAGGGCGGCGTCTCTGAGGTCCAGAGACAGGAGCCAACCCTGGGCCTTGCTCATGCTTAATCTGCCTTCTGCCTGGAAATGGGCATCAGGCTCCAGGCAAGGCGAGGGAACAGAGCCTTGGGAGACACAGGATGTGGCTGCTAACGAGATTAGCCTCCAGCTAATGCCATCCCACCCGGCTCCACAGGGACGACTGCCACTCTGCCTGTCTCATCAAAACAGCGTCTTCTCCCCGATGGTCCACCCTCCTCAGGCTGGCAGCCTAGCAGGCTGAGAACAAGAATGACATCTAGATGTACATGACATGGCAAAGTCAGGGTTGAAGGGACCCTGAGGGAGGAACTGGGCATAGGACCAGCCAAGATGCTGTCATAACCCAGGAGACGTGCACAGCACTCCGCGCTGGCCGGGCATGCACACTGGCCAGTGAGCTTCCCTCCCGGCACCAGCTCTCTTCCCTGGGGCCCATCCCAGTGGCTACAGCAGATCTCTGCTGTTATTTAGAGCCAGCAGACAGGAGAAGGCGCTATCCTAGAGACAGGCCCATTTGAAAAGGGAACTCTTGATGTTCAAAGACCTTCAAAGCCCAAAGCACGGAAATGATAATGATGGCCAAGGGAGTTGATTTGGTTCAATGCCCTGTTTTAAGCTGAATCGTTTCTCCCCGAGTCCCCTCCCGCAATTCACATGTTGAAGTGCTGATATCCAATTCGCAGAATGTGACTGTATTTGGAGATAGGTGTATTTGGATAAAGAGGTGATTAAGGGAACACACCGTCATAAGGGTGGGACCTAAACCAATGTGACCGGTGTCCTTCCAAGAAGAGATTGGGAGCCAGACACACACAGAGAGGGCCATCAAGGACACAATGAGAAGGTGGCATCTACAAGGGGAGAGACTTCAGAAGAAACCAACCCTGCTGACACCCTGATCCCAGACATTCAGGCTCCAGGACGATGAGAAGATGCATCTCTGTTGTTTCAGCACCCCGGTCTGTGGGACCTCATTACGGCAGCCCAGTTAGTAACCTCAGCCCTGATTAGTCCCCCAATAAATTGAATAACACATCCCAAACAAGGTTACCAAGTAAATCTCATCACTCAGGTAGTAGAGAAAGAGATGAGTGAGTGCTGAAGGCCTACCGTGTGCCAGGCACATATATGTTGCCTTGCTGGCCGGGCACAGTGGTTCATGCCTATAATCCCAGCACTTTGGGAGGCCGAGGCAGGCAGGTGGCTTGAGCCCAGGAGTTTGAGACAAGCCTGGGCAATGTAGGGAGATTTCATCTGTACCAAAAAAAAATATATACAAAAATTAGTTGGGCATGGTGATATATGCCTGTAGTCCAAGCTACCTGGGAGGTTGAGGTGGGAGGATCACCTAAACTCAAGGAGGTCAAAGCTGCAGTGAGCCGAGATCATGCCACTGCACTACAGCATGAGTGACAGAGACCCTGTCTTTAAAAGAATAGATAAATAAATAATCTCACTGAATCCTCCCAGCCCTGCCAGGAGCAGCGTGGGCCACATTGTCCAACTGAGCTAACTGAGAGCCTCTCAGAAGATGAGCTCCCCCAAGTTGTGTTTGAACTCAGGGGTCAGATTTTAAAGCCTGAGCCATTTCACCAGTTACACAGGTTCAGGGCTTGCTTAGCCAGAAGATCACAAACAGAGACTGACTGGCTGTCAAGCCACAGGGTGGCAGAGGGGAGGCCTGGGCATCTATCCACAGGCACCCCTGAGCTCTGAGCACCACGCCTGAGACAGCCATGCCCCAGAGTGTTCTGTTTCTTGCAAAGGAGAGAGGTCCCGAGAAGAAAGAAAAAAAAGAGACGATGTCATACAAAAGAGATTAAAGATGAGGGCGTGGGGGTAGGTCCAAGAACCATAGGAATGCTCTTCCACAGTGAAGAAGGTTCCCTAAAACTTCTCCTGCACTCCCAAAGCCTGACAGTCCCCACGCCCTACGGTGCAGACCCACATAAAATTCTTACTGGTTGGCAGGTGCCCTGCTCAATGCCTGGCAGGCCCTGGCTTATTGACTTCTCTCTTCTCCCAAACACAGAGGAGGAAGGGAGGCACCGAGAAGTAAGTAATTTTCCCAGGGACCCGCAGTTGGTCAACAGAGAGGCAAGAATTCAGTCTGATGTCTGAAGCTGGAGCCCTACTCTCATCCATTCCCCTAAACTTACGGAGAGACTATTTTAGAAGGTTCCTTGTTTTCACTATCAAGAAAAAATAATGTGCGTCCCACTGCAGGAAAAGGAACACTGCAGGCTCCCAGTCATTAATGACCTAGCATGAGTGAGAGCATACTCCCTTTCATAGGATGTATTTTGACAGGGGCAGAGTAAGAGAGAGCTGAAAGCCTAATTGGGGAGGTGAGGGCTCCTAGGGAAGAGAAACAGGCCCAGAGCTCTGAGGCTGAGACAGTTTGCACAACAAAGTCTGGGGTCCTCAACTACACAAACGTCAGTCATCTGCAGGCAACTGGTCACTGAAGGGAGCTGGCCCCCAGCATGCTTCTGGAGTGCCCCTTCCTGCAGGGAGCTCTGAAGAGACACAGCTCATTTGCCTGATTAAAGCATGCTTCCAAAATTAATCTATGCCATGAAGCCATGGTTGTCATGGACAACTGCTCAGGATTTATGAAACAAAAAAGTGTTACAGAAGAGGGTGCATTGTGATGCCCACAACATGTTAAAATCATATCTGTATGATACATGTATGCATATATGACTATATTATAAAGAACATTCATTCACCAGTTTCTTAGTAACGGTATCTGACTTTTTCTCTGGAAATACTTCTTCCCCACTCTTGGGCAGGGTGCTTTTAATTTATTATTATTATTATTATTATTTTGAGTCAGGATCTTGCTCTATGGCCCAGGCTGGAGTGCAGTGGTGGGATCATTGCTAATAGCAGCCTTGAACTCCTGGGCTCAAGCAATCTTCCCACCTTAGCCTCCCAAGTATCTGGAACTATAGGCACAGGCTACCATACCCAGCTAAGTTTTTCTACTTTGTTTTTTTTTGTAGGGACAGGGTCTCATTATGTCACCCAGGTTGGTCTCAAAGTTCTGGGCTCAAGCGATCCTCCTGCCTCAGCCTCCCAAAGTGCTGGGATTACAGGTGTGAGCCACTACACCTGGCCCCAGGGGCATTTTTTTAAATCTTGGTTTCTTTTTTGTTTTTTGAAATGGAGCCTTACTCTGTCGCTCAGGCTGGAGTGCAATGGCGTGATCTCAGCTCAGTGCAACCTCCACCTCCCAGGTTCAAGCAATTCTCCTGCCTCAGCCTCCCGAGTAGCTGGGATTATAGGCGCCTGCCACCACACCTGGCTAATTTTTGTATTTTTAGTAGAGACAGGGTTTCACCATGTTGGCCAAGCTGGTCTTGAAATCCTGACCTCAGATGATCCACCTGTCTCAGCCTCCCAAAGTGCTGGGATTACAGGTGTAAGCCATGGCCTCCCGCCTACATCTTGATTTTTATTGCGTACAGCAAAATCGCTACATTGTTACATTGTGTACAGCTAAGTTATACATTGTTACATACACATCCCTCTGCATAGCCACCCTTAGATCACAATATGAAACATTTCCAATCCTCCCAAACCCCCAGGTTCCCTCCTAGTTAATTCTGCCACCACTCCCATAGCAGAGATGACCACCATTCTGACTTCTACCACTTAGATTTGCTTTTTATCACGCCATGTGCTTCCAGTCCACTGGAGTTGATTCCATGCCTCATTCCCATGCATGTGACTCGCTCCTGGCCCATCAGAGCACCACATCCCCCTAACCTCAGTGCCAAGTTCAAGCGGTGACACGTGGCCAAATTGGGCTGAAACTGGCCTGCTGGCAGTGACAGGCACTCTTTTCCAGTGCCATGAGGGTAGAAAGGTGAGATGGTGTCTTTACACCTGGAGCTGTGAGAGGCCCCATGAGGAGCCAGGAAGTAGGGTCAGCAAACCTGATGCCAAGGCTGAGCGATAGAGAGAAACTGAGTCTTGGGGACAGTGTTCTAGCCCTTTGATCAAGCTGCAGCCACACGAGCCAATAAAAATCTCTTTTGCTTAGGCTGTTCTGCTAAAGAATGAGTTGATATATAGATAGATAAGCCAAAAAACAAAACAAACAAACAAACAAACAAAAAAACAGAAAGAATAGGTGTCAAGTAAACATTTGATCATACTCCAACCCCTCATTTACAACAACTTACGGTTCCCTTGGCTTTTACCATAAATCTTGCCATGGTCTTCACAGCCCCACCCCAGAGGCTTTCTGTAGCCTCACTGTGAACCAGTTCCTCCTGCCACACCCACCTGCTCCCATCAGCCACAGAGCCTTTGTAATTTCTGTCTCTTCTTTCTGGAACACTTGTCCCTCCCATTTTCACATATTTAGCAGATCCCAACTCCAGCTTCGCCCTCTCCAGAAAGCTCTCCCAGACCTCCCTGTCAACATCTCTTTCTCTAGCTCTATGTCTTTATATCTCCCCTTTTTAATGTAAAATGTGGTTGGATTTTTATAATTATGTGATTTTATATCTCTTCCCTTTCAACTGCGAGCTCCGTGAAGGCACACAACATCTGTGTTTGCTCACTATTGCCCCCGAGTGTCTAGAACAGGACCTGGCACTCAGACGGTAGGTTTGAAACAAAATTACTATTAACTGTGGTTATGAGGTGGGGGTGGAGGAAACATTATGGAAACACTTTCACTTTCTAAGTCATGTATATTTCTATAATGTTCTACTTTTTTTGGAAGTACCTACTTCTTTTGTAATCAGAAAACAAATTAAAGATTTATTTGTAAAACAATGAAAGATAATGTTTTTTCTTCCCCCATGGAGATCCCTTTGGCCAGAGGTATTTGTTCCACTATCAAGATATGTGAGAAATGGTCCCATTTAAAATTTGCTCCCACAAATTTTCCTAAAGGCTTTGATGCCTTTTACTGTGTCTCTTCTAAGGAGCACCTCCAGACAATTGCATAAATGAGCAAGTAGAAAAAAAATATGAATGGAAAGACTCAGAAGAGAGTCAGTCTTCCATATTGGGATTTCCCCTCTTCAATGCATTACTCAGCCTTATGACTTTTACTGTATGCATCCAGGAAGTCATGTCTTCTGCTAGGAAAATGATTCCTGATTCACATGATGGGATTAAAACGCCAGTGATCCCTGGAGCTTCTCTGTGAGCTCCAGGACATCCAGGTGCTCAGCCACTTGGTCACAGCTGAGACTATGCCGCAGGGCTCTGCCAAAGCCAGGCAGAGGGGGTGGGTGTCCACCATGTCCCAGCGTACACGTCCCAGCCCTGTGGCTCACTCTGTCTGTGATCTTGGGCAGGTACCTCTGCTCTCTGGGTCTCAGTTTCCCCATCCATAAAACAGGGCGGAGGGATTTGGCCACTTTCCAAATTTGATTTCAGCTGGAAGTGTGATTTCTCTTCAAACAAAATCAGAAGCAGACGTTCAATACAGAAACAGATAAGAGGTGCTGTTTGAAGTGGAAATGGGAACCTGAGATTTATTCATTTGCCACCTCTCCTGCCTGCCTGACTCCCACCCACAACACTCGCATGTGTGTACACACATGTACACACACATCTATACACACATGTGCACACATACATGTGCACTCACATGCACACACACATATACACACATACATATGTGCATACACACACATGCACACGTGCAGCAGCAGATTTGGGGACACCCCTACAGAGGCACAAGGGAGCAGGGTGCATTCTGCAAGTTGCAGACTAGACCGTCTCTAAACCCTCTCCTGGCTGTGACATGCCATGGATTCTGTGATTTTGTTTATTGGGATATTTATGCCTGATTCCTGTCTTGCCTTAAGTGTGTTTTATTCCACTCATTTCCTCAGCGGATATTCACTGGCCAGTGAAAAGGCCTAAGTGCCGGGGATTATGCTGAGGCTGCCACAGCACCTCAGCCGAGCACAGCCTGCCTTCACTATGGTCCTCAGGAGGAAATGAGTTACCAAACCACCAATGGCAGAGATGGTGTGTGACAGTGAAAGCCACTGTAAAGAGAGACTCCAAGGTCCTGGAGAGCACATAACCCCAGGGCTGGGCTGAGCCCAACAAGCAGTGGACATTCCAGTAGAGACCTAAGGAATGAAGAGGGGAAGAGGAAAGGAAGAACATCCAGAGAAAAGAAATAGCATGTGCCAAGGGCCTGAGTCCAGAGCTTAGCACATCTGGGACAGAAAGAGGGCAGAGTGGCTGGATCCCAGTGCATGAGGCAATAGGGAAACTGAAGGGTCAGGGCTTAGGAGGC
This sequence comes from Alouatta palliata, assembly GCA_004027835.1. Taxonomy (NCBI): domain Eukaryota; kingdom Metazoa; phylum Chordata; class Mammalia; order Primates; family Atelidae; genus Alouatta; species Alouatta palliata. Next base: position 27,604 of record PVKV010000437.1, read on the forward strand.
TGGTCCTTATCCTAATGGAAAGGGAAAACTTTGAAAAAAGTGTGAGCCTGGGATTGACATACGTTCAGCCACATTTATTGAGCTCCTACTGTATACAGTCACTGTTCTGGACCCTGGGGATAAAATAGTTTAAAAAAAATAAATAAATAAAGCCTGGTTGCAGTGGCTAATGTCTGTAATTCCAGCACTTTGGGAGGCCAAGGCGGATGGATCACCTGAGGTCAGGCATTCCAGAGCAGCCTGGCCAACATGGTGAAACCCCATCCCTATTAAAATATAAAAATTAGCTAGGTGTGGTGATGTGCTCCTGTAGTCCCAGCTACTTGGGAGGCTGAGGCAGAAGGATCTTGAACCCAGGTGGTGGAAGGTGCAGTGAGCCAAGATTGTGCCACTGCACTCCAGCCTGGGCAACAGAGTGAGATTCCGTCTCAAAAAAAAAAAAACAAAATCTTCTACCCTCGTGGAGTTTACATTTTAATGGTAGAAAGAGAGACACAATAAACAAAATAAAACAGGTGAGTTGTCAGAGGCAGAGGCAGAGGCAGGCAGATCCGGGCTTTGCCATAGGCTGAAACTATCTTATATAATGATGGGGGTAAGGAACTCTCTAAGACGAAAAAATAATAAAAAATTGTGAATATCAGTTTAGGTACAGAGCCTCGGAAGCTACCAGTGATGGGCCCTGAAGCTTAAGAATCATTAGCTTCCTAGAGAATCCACCTGTGGTCAGAAGGTGATCAATGAGATAAAGAAAAATCAAGCCCTGGGGGCAGCCAGCCTTGGGAGAATTGGGGGAGAGGCAGCAGCTTGAAATGGGGTAGACAGACAGGCTTCTTCATTAAGAAGGTGACCTCAGGAAAACCTAGAGGAGGTGAAGGAGCTACGTGGATACTTGGGAAAAAAGCATTTCAGGCAGAGGCACTGAGCTGGCAGCCTGCCTGGAGGAGGCCAGAATGGTTGGGGAGAGAGGTGGCCTGGGCCAGTGGGATCAGACTAGCATTCTTGTAAGGTCCTCCTGGCCACCGTAAGGATCCCAGGGCAGCAGAAGTGGGAGCCCAGAGACCAAGTAGCAGCCAGGCTCATTTTGAGATGAATGCTGAGCTTGAAACTCCGCACAGGCCAGGGAAACAGAGAGACAAGGCAGCTTTCCAGAGCTACTAGAGGGTGGATTCAGGCAGACTTCTCCGCACAGCTAAGGGGTGGCTGGTGGAAAATAGGCAAGAGGAAAATGGGAGAAAAAAATGTCAGTGCATGCAAATCTCCTGCATCATTTTATTCTCACCCAAAGGAAAACCAGTTGTCAAAGGAAATAAGAATGCCTTTGGACACGTCAAGTGGTGATCTTCTGTGTGCAAACGTGACTCTCTCCTCAAAGGCTGTTTGTCATCCTGAAGGACAGCAGGGCCTTGGGGAACAGCCACAAAGAGGCCATCTGTGCTCCCAGCCCAGTGAACCCACAGGCCTGTAAAGCCCCCATGGGGATGGCAGAGGGGAGGGAAGGCAGATCCATTTTTGAAGAGAGCAAAGTAACCCCGAGGCTGGCGATGCCAGGAACACTGGGGCATTGACCGACTCGGGGCCTAGATTTCTCCTCTGCCAGGGAAGGAGGAAAGAGAGGGATGGATGGGAGGGGGCTTGTGGCTGTCATCCTGCGGCTCGTGGTTTGGGTGGCAGAACAGACCTAGGGATTGAGCAGGGCTATGGCAAGAGAAGCAGGGGAGTTTCAGGCAGGCACCTCTGACACAGCCCCAGGCGGTTCTGCTCCCAACAGTTCACCTTTCATGGCCAGTTGCACCTTCTGAACAGTTCGTGACAGCCAGCCTGGTGAAGCAGCCAGCCATTGATGTCTTCCAATGCTGGGATGGGTTGCTGGCTGGGAAGTTCTTCACCCTCTCTGTTCCAGATGGGAAGCAGCTCCCAAGAGATTCAGTGTCATTGAGCAAGTTAGAGGCTGAGGGACCTTGGGGACACCAGGTCCCCTTCTTTTCAACCAGTGCACCATATTTGGAAGCAGAATAAATGGTGTGTTGTGGGGCCAGAGACCTGGCTTTGTGTTCCAGCTCTGCCACTCCATGCTCTGTGAACCTGGGCATGTTACTTACCCTTCCGAGCCTTAGCTTCCTCGTCTGTAAAATGGGCATTGTACTAATACTGCCACCTCCCAGGGCAGCTATTAGGATTAAGTGCCTAGAAAAGACAAGTGCTCAGTTTATGGTCAAATAAAATGACATTATTATTTGCAGACCAAAATTCAAAGATCCTAGGCTGACACTCAACAGGGACAATGACTCTGAGGGTGTGAAACCATAGCTGGAAATCTGAGGCATATGGGCGGTCCAAGGGATTCGAACTTCAGCACACTGACCCAAAAAACTGAAAACCCAAAGACTGTGGAAACTCTTTGTGGCCGGAGAAGTCAGGCTCCTCCAGCCCTGGGAAGATGGAAATATAATCCAGTCAGTTCAGAGGCAGAAGGCAACCAGCCTTGGCAGGCCTAGGAATGCCCCTGGGAGGTGACCAAAGGCTGGTGAACATTTGCAGAAAAACTGCTCTGCCCAGAGAGAAGGGCTCCTTCCAGAGCGAGGAGCGGCAGTCCAGGACTCCACCTTAGACCTCCGATGAGGCAAAAGAGACTGGACGCTGACACTGACATAAGTAACCAGGGGGCCAATCCCACGTGGGATTTCCTTGAATGGGAACTGGGGCCAAGCATTGTGCGAAATTGGGAAGAGCATGATTAATGAGACAGAGCCCTGTCTTTGTAGAGCTCAGGAAAACTAATATATTCTGACCTCCTCTGTGAGTTTCCACAAACACCCTCCCCTCTAATCCTCAGAACTGCCTTAGGAAGAGGCAAGAGGAAGCTGGAGCTCAGAGAAGTTAAGGGGCTCCCCAAATCACCCAGCAGGTGCGAGATGGGTGCAGATCTCCAAGTAGAGACCTGGATGCTCACTCACCCCATCAGTGTCTGGAGCCACTAATCTTCCAGCCCCGGCTCTCACCCTGCTCTCCCCCAAAATCACCTCCCTGGCTGTCCGTGAAAATTGTATCCAAGCATGCTCTGTGATAAGCAGTTTGATAGTGGAGGGAATTCCCTGTCTCTGCTTCCCCAGACTAGCCTTGTGCCCCTGCCTTGAACGTTTGCCCAAAGGCTTGGCCCAGGACCAGCCCCACCCAGAGGTACATACCCAGGTGCCTCTCACTCAGCCCTGTCCAGGGCCGAGCAGAGGCCTAGCTCGGAGCCACCCGGCTGCCACTGCCATCAAGCATGCAAATCAAACCCAGCCATGACCCCAAACCACAATGATTTTCTGAACCTTGAAATGAGCACAAACCTTCCCGATTTACAGAACCTCAAACTCAGTCAGAGGCTCACAGCTCCCGAAGGCAAAGCCAGCCAACAAACATCCAGATGGATCCAAGCATTTGCTCCCAGAACAGTGTCAGGCCAAACCCAACACCCCCAAACTTCTGGTCATGGTTTTGAGCCTTTGAATATTAAAGGAAAGCAAGCACTGGCCAAATGGGGATGGGGGACAAGGGCAGAGGGAGGGAAGCCCTGATGTGTAAAGGTACCAGGTACATGCAGTTACAAGGACAGCTCCAGGAATCCTGTGATAGAAATCCCCCAGGTGGAAACAGGTAAGGTTGGTTCTTGCCCCAAGGAGGCTGCCAGTTACCACTGGAGCCCCTGGGAGGAGAGAGAGACAGCAGAGGGGAGGGCTGTGGCTGAGGATCTTCCTGGCCAGGCATGGAGTCACCCTCCCCAAAACCTCAGAGTGCAAGGTGGGTTGGGGCAGGAGGAGGTGGGGTCTGCACCACTATCTATCAACCCTGTTCCTTGTCCTCCCAGAAATCAAAGCGCTCTCCCTAGGAGTGGAGGTAGGGGTGCAGAGGCTGGGAGCTTGATCTCACGTAGCACTGAGGCTCCAGCCTCAAAGATTCCTGCCACTTCTGGTCTAACTTTGACAACAGGTGAGACAGACATCTGGGAACCAGAAGAAATTACAGACTCAGAAAACGGGGAGGATGGCCAATTGATACTACTGGCCCCCTTGGTGTCTTGTGATGGTGAATTTAAAGCAAGACCAGTCAGCTTGGTAGGGGAGTGTGTTTTCCAGCCATGCAGGGACAGGTTCAGAGAAGGGACAAGACACTGGAGCAGAGAGATCAGCAACTGAAGTCACTAGAGATTGGCCCTTGTTTCTCAAAGTCTAGGAGGTGGGGAGATGATGAGGCCAGGGGTGCCAGGTGCATTCGTTGTCAAGCCTTTCCTAAAAATGAGGTGTCTGCCTAACTAAGCCAGCACCCTGGGTTCATGGCTAAAAGCTATATGCACCTCCACCCTGGGCAGGGGACCTTTCCAGGGCTGGCCCTTCCCACAGGGGACCAGGCAGCTTCCCCGCTGGGACCTGGTAGGTGGCTGGAGCTGGGTGAGAGGAACAGGCACTGAGGCTCACTGGGCCATGGAGCAGAAATAGGGGGCAAACCCCACTTTGCAGGCTCCCACAGTGGCAAGAGAGTAAAGTGTGGCAGGTGGGGAGGTGATTAAATCCACAAGGGTTCCAGAAATGGCTGGAGCTGGCAGTCTCTACAACCAAGCACTCTGCAAATGAAGGTTACTTCGGTCCAGGATCAGCCCTCTCCCTGGAACAATGAATCATTCTCTTGCTGAGAAAACCTTCCAGAAAGTTCCTGACATCAAGTAGGTGGTGTAGGACAAGCCATGGGGCTCCAGAGAGGGTTAAGTTTAAGTCCTTGCTTTACTCCTGGGTGGCCTCGGCACGTCATTGAAATCCTCAGTTCCTCAGTGTCCCAGTCTGTGAAATGGGGATAGTCACATGAATACTTTGTAGCCCTGGTTTACGGACTATGTGAGACAGCACACATAAGGCACCAGGCACGTAGTAGGTGCTCTAAATAGTTCAGGTCATGCTGGACTCTTGGTTGCCTCCACATGGCCAGAGGGCTGGGCATCCTGAAATGCCCAGCCCGAGCACAGTCGGCCTCCGCTGGTGCAGACTCCAAGCCCTGAAGCTCCAGCCTTGCCCAGCGCCCAAGCTGCCCACGCTGGCGGTAAGAGGACATTCACCCAGCCACCAGCTTCTGCCTGCTGAGCTCCTCCATGGAAAAACTTGGATGGTCTGGAAAATCCCAACTACGGTTACATTTTCAAACCTTCTCACAATCCAAATGTCAACACCAATCGAAACAATATGTTTATTTTCAGACCTCCTGCCAGACCGGGTTAATTTCTACAGGCTCAAAGCCCATTTTGGAACTGTAACGTCTCAATTTTACAGATGAGAGGAAGGAGAGGATAAAAATGCCAAAGGCTTCTTTGCCTTCTTGATTTGGGAAGTTGAGGGGGAAGGATAGCACCAGAGCAGGTTTTGTGGCTGGCCTTGTCACCCAGAAGACCCCATCACCCAGAAATAGTGTCCGGGGTCCCCATGTCTCCCTCAGCCCTCCTCTGCCAATACTGCTTTTCTCCTCCCTTTGCCTCACAGCCTCCTTCTCCCTCAGCTTTAACAGTCACCAATTTCTCTACCTGATAGGGGTCAGCAGGTGGGGAGGTGGGCATTCAGCCAGGGTTGGGAAGATGAAGGCCAAGTAAAGGGATGAAACTCCTCTGCAGCCCTAGGGTTCACGTGGACCGCAGATGGGCTAGAACCTGGCTGTGTGTCTTGCAATAAGGAGTACAATGTCTTGAGTCCAGACACTGGGCCCACTGGCAGAGGAACCAGCTCTGCCTCAGACATCCTGGCATCTGCTAGGCATTAAGTAGGCACGTTGCACCATCTGCAATCCTCATGGCAGCTTGGCAAGGTGGGCATTGCCACGATGCCTGATGAGGAAACTGATGCTTGTCCAAGATCACCAGCTTCGTGTGGCATAGTCCGAGTTGGAGGCTGGTTAGCCCAAAGATCTTGTCCTTTCCAGCCCTGGACACGCCAGCAGTAGAAAAGTGGAAAGGGAGGTATCTCTGGGGAAACTCTCCTTGGGTTGACCTTCAAGATCTGCCTGTTTGAAGCTGAAGGGGCAGCTAGTTACCCCCAGATCAGAACAGAAGGAGCAGGACAGACTGGACTCTGAGTATCACTGAGTACGGCCTGGCATATTCCCCTCTACTTACCATCCAACACAATGTGGCGAAAAAATAAACAATCTAACCTCCCCTCAGCAAAAATCAAACTATACCACTATCGTGAGAAACATGTGAAGTCATATACATGGAAAGACTCCTTCCCAAATGCAAGCCCCAAGGTACCAGAGCTCCTATCCATCCTTCAAGGTGCAACTATAATGCCACCTCCTCTGAGAAGCTTTCCTTGCTTTCCCTATGCTTTCACCACTGGAGAACACTTCCTTTTTTCTATCTGGTGTCCTAGAAGAGGTTTATATGTCAGGAGGTCTAGTAAAGAGCTTGGCACACAAGACGTGCCCAGATAAATCTGCATTGAAGGAATGAGTTGAGAATGAAGATAACATTAGCACCTCCTGGTTGCCCCATTTTAGAAACGAAGAAATTGAAGCTTAGAAAGACGAATCAGCCTGCCTGGTCCCATAGTAGAATGTGCTTCATAGCCCAGGTCTATTTGACTTCAGATCATCATCTGGAATCAGGAGCAGTCAGCTGTGCTCACTCGGGACCCTGCTGCAGAACCCCTGCTGCCCTGGCTGCTGCAGGAATCAGACTGAGCTTCAAGAAAAGCAGGCCAGGAAGCTAGAGAGCCAGGGCCGGCCTGCCACCTCTCCCCTCTAAGCATACCCAGAGGGGGCTGCCTGACAGCTCTAGAGTACCCAGGCCGTGAAACATGGGAGTCTCACGATGGGCACATAAGACAATTTGCTTCAAACAAGTCTCACTCTTATCCCCTGATGGGGAGATCAGGGCCAGCCAGGCAGGCTTTTCAGGTCTGGGCAGGTAGAGGAATGGGGCGGGGGGTCTGTTTCCCACTACAGCCTCAATAAACAACAGCAAAAACCATGTCCTGGCCAGGTGTGGTGGCTCATGCCTCTAACCCCAGCACTTTGGGAGGCCGAGGCAGGCAGATCACTTGAAGTCAGGAGTTTGAGACCAGCTTGGCCAACATGGCGAACCTCCATCTCTACTAAAAATACAAAAATTAGCCAGGCATGGTGGCGCACACCTGTAGTCCCAGCTACTCAGGAGGCTGAGGCATGAGAATTGCTTGAACCTGGGAGGCGGAGGTTGCAGTGAGCAGAAATTGCACCACTTCACTCCAGCCTTGGTGACAGAGTGAGACTCCATTACACACACACACACACACACGCGCGCGCACGCAAAAAAAAAAAAAAAAAAAAAAAAAAAAACAAGTTATGTCCTGAGCAAAGTGTGTAGGCCAGCCCTAGGGAATGTATCCTAGTGTTGATCATCAGTCATTGGACCCAAGGGGAGTCCTGGAGCCACTGGGGAAAATCAGATGCAAATCAGAGTCTGGTGCCACAGCAGAGTGGCAGGTCCCAGGGAGCCCACCGGAGGGGGTCCAGGCACGCACCACAAGGGGAGCCCTGGGCCTCCAGCTGGGACTCCAGCCCTCTTCAAATATGTTCATATGAGAAGACCTGGGTCCATGTACTCACCCATTCATTTATTTTATCTGTACTTACTTCTCCGTCATTAGTTTTGAGAATTATAAAAAGAATGAGCAAAAGGAGACAAAAAGGAAAAAAAGATTCACCCAGATCCCACTTTTTAGAGATAATCCCTGTTACTACTTTGAAACGCATGATCCTGGGTTATCTTCTATGAGTATTTTTAGTTTTTTTTCAAAGTGGAATCAAAGCCAGGCACAGTGGCTCATGCCTGTAATCCCAGCACTTTGGGAGGCCAAGGCAGACAGATCACTTGAGCCTGGGAGTTGGAGACCAGCATGGACAACATAAGGAGACCCCCATCTCTGAAAAAAATTAACAGCCAAGCATGATGCCATGCACCTGTGGTCCCAGCTACTTGGGAGGCTGACGTTGGAGGATCACTTGAGCCTAGGAGGTTGAAGCTGCAGTGAGCCATGATCTCACATGGGCAACAGAGCAAGACGCCGACTCAAAATCAATAAATACATAAATAAGCAAACAAACACAAATGAGATCATTCTTTTTGAAATTGTTTTGTAACCTACTCTTTTCCCTTGACCATGTGAAATTACTGTGTGCTCACACACACTGATATAAGCTCACAAAATTGCTGGAAAACATGCCGGAAATTATTGATGTGGTTACTCTTGAAAGGGAGACTGCAGGTCTAACGTGGGAGAAACGCATACTTCTAATTTCATATATTTTTATTTAAAAAGCACTTCTAGAGTGTTTATTATGTGCCAGGCCCTATTCTTCTAAACATTATACAAATATTAACTCATTTCATTCACTTTAAAATTACTTCTGTAGAGTTTTACTTTCATACCAGGTGTTACTTTTATAATTAAAAATGAGTTTAAATTCAGACATGGAGGAGCTGGGCACGGTGGCTCACACCTGTAATCCCGGCACTTTGGGAGGCTGAGGCAGGCAGATCACTTAAGATCAGGAGTTCGAGATCAGCCTGGCCAACGTGGTGAAACCCCTTCTCTACTAAAAATACAAAAATTAGCCAAATGTGGTGGCCCATGCCTGCAATTCCAGCTACTCAGGAGGCTGAGGCAGGAGAATTGCTTGAACCCGGGAGGTGGAGGTTGCAGTGAGCCAAGATTGCACCACTGCACTCCAGCCTGGGCAACAGAGCAAGACTCCATCTCAAAAAAAATAACAATAAAATGACATAAATAAATAAATAAATTCACACATAGAGGGAATGTCTCTCCATGTCAAACGATATCCACTTACGTGTCTCTTTAACTAGCCACCTGGAGTTTTCTATCTCCCAGCATCCTGGGCCAGGCCTATTTAAAGGACAGGGTCCAGAGTGGATAAGGGTAGACTCCTCTGCTCCCTTGCAAAAGGACAGACGCAGAGAGAAATGACACCTTCACATGCTGGCAGCCACGTCTGTGCCTGTTTTATAAGCAGAAACTCTTCTCTGTCCTTGAACCAAACCAGGTGACAGACAAAAATCCAGACAAGCCACGTCAACTTGTTAAACCTCAAACCAAAATGACCCAAGTCCTAATTTCAAAAAACCAAAAATGTCAGTGGAACCAGAGCTATTTCCCTAAACCCCTAGTGAGCCTGCTCAAAGCAGTACTGGTCTTCTGTATTTTTCTAAGCAGTTCAATTAGACCATCCCTCAAATCTTGGTCTGAGATGACCTATTCCTGTCTCGTTAAAATGCAAGGCCCTGCATTTTAATCAGCCATAGGGTTTTCTAGGGCATCAATCACAGAGGTGGGGTTCAAGGTTTGGAATCCCAAAAGCTAGGGTTTTTGGTGACCTTGAAGAGTCTAAACTGCTCTGAGTCCCAAAGTCCTACTTTCCAGGGCTGCTGTGGGATTAAACAGCCCTAGGAAGCAGGTTCAGAAAGCTGTGGCCACGGACTGGACTCCAGTGCTTCTACGAAGTCCCCGGTCATTCAGAGGCTAACCCACAGACCCTCTAAAGTAGCCGAAGGCCTCAGACAACAGGACTTCCAAAGCCATGTCCCCAAGGCCTCTTCCAAGTCGTTAAGAAGTCTGGGCTCAGAGCCTGGGTGTTACCGCCTTGTTCTGAGCCCTGAAGGTCATAGGGGTGGGGGACAGTAGCAATGCCTCAGCTGCTCTGGGCATCCCCTCTGAGGCCACACCTGACTGAAAGTGCCCATCCCAGATTCCAAGCTCAGCCTAGCTAGCAGCAGTACCAGAGTCACCGTACCACTAGGAAGGAGGGCCGAAGGAACACTGAGCCTGAGGCTTGGCCTGGGGGGAGATTGACCACAGCCCCCCACTCCCATCATTCACTTACACACTCCCCCATCCCTGTACGGAGGGCCGCCTCCGGCCACTGAATTTAACTGCTGGCTGCTGCCTCCAGGCTCAGCACTTAGCTGCTTCTGAGCCAATGGTTGCACCATCCCTCTTCCCCAACCAGAAGAAGAAAGGAAGAGGGGCTGAGGCCAGATGTGGTGGTTCATGCCTGTAATCCCACCACTTTGAGAGGCCAAGGCAGAAGAATTACTTGAGCTTAGGAGTTTGAGACCAGCCTGGGCAACATGGCAAAACCTTGTCTCTACAAAATCTGCAAAAATTAGCCAGCATGGTGGTGTGTGCCTGTGGGTGCAGCTACTCAGGAGGCTGAGGTGGGAGGATCGCTAGAGCCCAAGAGGTCAAGGCTGCAGTGAGCTGTGATTGCGCCACTGCACTCCAGCCTGGGCAACAGAGCAAGACCCTGTCCAAAAAAAGGAGGATAGGGGCTGAAAATCTGTGTTCTGGTGCCCCTGAACCCCACCAAGGGAAAGCAGCCCAGACCTTCCAAGAAGGAACAGAGGCTCCAAGGGAGGAGAGTTCCCAAAATGTGCCAGGGAGCCCACACGGGAGACCACAGCACCCCAGCACCAAGCTCACAGAGCAGCCCAGGGCTCTCAGTCTCTTCTGGAGCCTCCCAAACCGTACGCTAAGGTGGGCTGCGAGTAGCATCTTCTAACAAGGTGTTTATTTTTAGCAGTCTTCACCGATCTCGTAATCTAGGCCCAGCTATCTGCTTGCAGGGAACAAAACAGAGCCACGAAATAAACCAGCACCATAGCCTCTCCTCATTCCTCGGGACTAACCTCTGCTGACAATTAGACATCAAAATGTGAGCTGACCCCAAGTCAGATGTCTCCCCAGCCTAACTGTGAGAGAGAGGTCAGGCCCAGGGAGGGCCCTCCTGTATCAGGCATCAGGCCCCCTCTCCTGGAACTACTGTGATAGCTCAGCAAAGGACTTTTACCTGAAACACGGTCCCGTCGTCACGAAAGACTTTGATCACTGGCAACGCCCAGTGAAAACCCCCTTTATACACTCAGAAGACTTCATGTCCCCATCAGCTGATGGAGACAGGCCCTCCAAGGAAGGTTCTGGAACTCAGATGCTCCCACAGACCCCCGTTTGGCAAATGAGCTCACAGTTCCAAAGCAAAGCGCCCTGCGGTAACACCGTCACGGCCCCCACCCCTCCCCTCTGAGCTCAGCCTGCAAATACTTCACATTCTTCCAAATTAGAATGGCCAGTCCCTATTTCACCCAAAATGCAACTTAAGACTAAAATCCCCCCCGTCAAAAGGAGGCAGCCGCCCCCACCCCCGGCCTTTGGGAAGCCGGGACTAAGCTCTTTGCTGGCTTTGTCTGGCCTTTCTTGCACACCAGCTTCAGTTAGCTGGGGTGCTTGTGCTGGCTCGTAAGTACTCACAGTAATTATCTAGAAAAACGAATGCTACCTGGACATTGCTTACCAATCTGTCATCTAGACTTGTTGGTTTCTGGGCTAGGCAAACACAAAGGATGCCACTTTGGCCTTGCCGTTCATCTTCACAGCAGACGCGAGTTTTGTTGCTGAACGTGAACGCAAAAAACCACTTTGCTCTCGTCTACTCTAAAATGGGGTTCAGGTCTACTCTAAAATGCATACACAATTCATAATGATGCATTTGATTAATGGTGAATGAGCATGGAATTTCTCAGAGCCAACCCATGTGACGGCCACATTAACACCAAATGAAACTGTCCTGTGGGGCGATGTCACAAAGAAACCAAGAGCAAGTGACTGTATTGTGGAACCCTGGCCTCATGGGAGACGAAACCCAAATTTTCTATCATCTCTTTTTTTTTTTTCCTCATAAGAGAGGAAGGCAGAAGAATAATCCACAAATGAAGATAAAGGGGGAAAGATGAATCCGATTTTGCCTTTTAAAACAGAAACAGGAGGTTCCACTGTAAATGACTGATTTCTTTTCTCGCCTATCCACGGCTCAACTTATAAATCCAAAGCCATCATCCTGGGAAAATGGTCCCTTGTGGTTCTCTGATAAGCTCAGCTGTTACTGATGGTCAGGAAAGCCATTTAAAAAAGGATGGAGTTTTTAAAACAAGTCGGGCAATTCAAACAGTGCTGGAAATGGAGGCACGGGACCGCGGATCGACGGGCAGCTGTCCGGCCTGTGGCTGTCCGGCCCTGAGCTGGCGGCAGCACAGCCAGAGAGGGTCGGCGTTTGTTCTAAGCGCCTGCACTTTGCTGGGTGTGGAATGCCTCAGACCTCAGCTCCTGCAAGTCTTATTGAAAACATTATCTTTTCCATCAATAATACCTCGAAGTTCTTTATTAGCAAACTCCCTGGCAAAAGCTGACATATTTACAGCACGCAGTAAACTTTACGTATCTGCAACAATATTAAAGCAGAGCGGGAGAAAGTCTCCACTCAGTGACCACAACAAATCATTCCATCTTCAAATGATCAAGTAGGGGGCTAATTGTCCTGAAGAGAAGGGCTCCCAACAACTCCCATCTCATCCGCCGGCCAGAGAGAGCATTAACAAAGATGAGAAAAGTATGTTTCAGGATTGAAAACATAAGAATACATATTAAAAAAAAAAAAAGGAAAAGAAAAAGAAAAGAAAATCCAACTGATATCACCGTCTGGGCCGAAGGAGAAACCTGATCTTAAGATGGAATGGTTAACATTTGGGGTTGTTTGGAGAGAATTGCTCCAAGCTGTTTTTGTTCAAAACGTATAGATTTAAGGTAAGAAGCACTGTGTAGCCTGTGCAGGTCACAAGCACTCTGGAAGCAAGTTCCCCATTACTTTTCAGCTGACTAAGGTAGGGATGAATTTTGTTTTTTCCTTTCTCTAACTGGTTAGCTTCGTGGATTTTCACTGGGAAGTGCGCTAGGAAAATGTTTACCTGTCTTGTTCTTTTTATCGCTCTGGCAGTGTTTTCTCCTTTCGGGTTTTATCTTTCTGCAAGCTCCTTTCTCCCCCTTCCCTCTTGCCTTCAGGCCAATAAAGTGCTGACCCAGAGCCCCAAGTGTCTCTTCTCGCCCACTGCTCCCCTAAAGAAAGAACTCAAGGTTTGTGGGAATTCCCCTGTTTTCCTCTTCATGGAAAGGACAATCTTATACACATATATACCTATTGAAATCTGAAGGTTCCCAATAGCGAGCATTTAAGATGTGAGGGACCCCAGTGTCTGAAACTTCTAGCCACAGACAAAATTGTTTGTTTGAATAAAAATGGAAATAGAGGCCTGTTTATCTGAGAAGAATTATATCCATCGTCTTAAGGAAAGTGTTTGATTTTTAGTAATTATTTGGCAAATCCAAAGAGGGAATTGGGTATCCATTTGAAGCTTCTGTTTTCTATCCATTTTGTTGAATGAGTTTCTCTTCCCCTTAAACTCTACATTAAACTGTTTCCCTCCAGGAAAAAAAAATAAAAAAAATAAATTTTCAACTCTTAAAAAGCATAAATACTTCTTTAGAAGACAATATCAAAGGTATCTTAGGGAGGAAATGAAAATAAATGTGTTACAGAAGAACCGTTTTAAAAAAGGTTTTGGGGCTCTGCATTTGAGCAGAAAGACTTTGGAAACTTGTATTAATAACCAGCTTCCCTGGGGCTGCTCATTTGCAGGGCTGGGTTCCTCCAGTGAGCAATTTTCAGCCCCTCTTCAAAATATCTGCGTTTGTTTCCAACTTCACAAATGGATTGTCACGTGTTTTCACCATCAAAAATAAAAAAAGAAAGAAAAACAAAAAAGAGGAGAATGGGGTGTATTTCAACCAGAGAATGTACCTTCAGGTGAAAATTTTGAGGAAAGAAATCCACATTAAGAGTTCTGGTTTTAAAGGCAGTGGTCGGGGCAGATTAAAACACAAATTGATGACAATAAAATGTCATCAGATTCTTACACTTCTGCCATACAGAACATCATCAAAGTCACCCCATATGTTAACATGCTTTTTACATATCTTTTGTATGCAGCATCAATTTAATTTTTATCAACAATGACAGTCTAAATCTCCAAATATTTGTGTCAGGGGCAGGAAGGGGATACACACCCCCAAAAATACCCTCAAAATTATATACTGATGTCAACACCACTCTTTAACACTGTTATGTTTTTGTGGTTTTGCTTTTATAAAAACATCTTTTCCACAGGCTTTCTGTCCATATCCTATCTGTATGATTTTTTTTTTCTCGCAGTAATGGGGACCACAGCTTTTGGCAGCACTATCAGCAGTATCGCTTAATTTATTCTTTCAACCTCAGTGAGGCCGTGCGATTTCTTTTTCGGTTGATCTGTGCTGGAAATGAATTCCACAATTTGCAGTCCTGGGCATCCCTCGCCCCGTAACAATACAAGATGTGGAAAATGTGCTTAAGATTGAAAATCACATTTTGGAAATCCAAGCGTTTCTCTTTCTAGACTTTTGCTAAGCCGCTTATTATAGAAATCCAGGTATTGCTTAACTATCACTAGGGGCTTAAAAAAATGATAAAATAAAACAAAATAAAGCCCAATGTACTATTTATTATATTTCATTAGATAAGCCTCAAAAAAGTAAACATTTTCTCCCCGCAATTCACCCACTGTCTGTTTCAGATTTTAATGCCATGATATGTTTTTTCAGGATCTTGAATATTTATATTTCAGAACTTAAATATCTTTATTTAAACCATACAGCCTCAATCTCCAAAACCCTGGATTTTTAATATTTTGGCCACCGAAATCTGGCATGTTTGAAGGTTTGCCTCTCTGCAGAAGTCTCTTATTATCCAAAGTAGAAAAAACAAACTAGGCACAGAACTGCCCAACGCTGGCTGCCAGCACAGCGAAAACACCGCCTCCGACCCCCTTCATGCCCTGCCCTGGGGATAGCTACTTTCTTAATAATAAATAGGGAAAATGTAAAATGTTTTCTTTAAATTAAAAATCGAAACGAATTGCTTTAATGAATATCTCTGATTATGAGGGTAAAGCCTGCCTTCGTGTGTACACTTTCTGAAGAAAAAATTTCCTGTGTGGTTTTCCCTGTGAGATCAAAAGGAACTAATTAACTTTTCTATAAGGTAAACAAAACTTTAACTTGAAATATCCCCATGAAGTATGTGGGAAGTGAGCTTTTGTGTGAGTGAAAGCTGGAGGGAGAGAGAGGGAGGAAGGGAGAGAAAGGAGGAGGGAGTTGGGTTTAATGTTATATTCAGAATCCTCTAGTGCTCAGAAGGTATTGGAAACTCCTTAGCAAGAGTCAGCCTTCTTTTTCCTTCTCCATTACCAAAATGATATTTAAATCAAAAGCTGAAATGTTGCCAAGTTCAAATCCCTCCTAAGATTAATAGGGCATTGTTCTGTTCATAGAAAATGCGTTCTTAGAGCCCCTTTAAGAAGAACTGGGTGTGTGAAGGACTATTTGGGAAAGAGTGTGGGAAAGGGAAAAATCTGGAAAAGCAGCCCTGGATGGGGGCTGGGAGGGGGAGAGAATCTTCAAGAGGACGGACAGCCACTGCCCCACCCCCAGCCAGAAGTAATTGGGGTCAGGGGACCAGGCCCCCAGCTGGAGCCCCGTTTCCCCGGGACCTGGCTCATTTTCTCAGATTTCTGGGACAGAGGAATGAGGAACAGGAGGAGCAGCTCTCAGAGGTCCCTGAGGGTCTTCGGGGTTGTGCCCCTCTGGGTGCTGACCCCAGGCTGTGTTGAGAGACTGTGGGGAGTTCCTGCCTGCCCCTCCCAGGAGGAGCAGCTGCAGCCGAGGGCTGGTCCCCCCTCCCAGGACAGCGAGTCCTTGGCCTGTTTTGGGTGAGCCGCCTGGGTCCAGGGAGCCCCTGACTGGGCCTCTTTGCCCTTGCCAGGGTAAAGACAGGCAGCCAGCCCAAAGGACAGAGATCGGAGGAAGCAGAGTGTGTGTGTGCTCAGGAGAAGTCTCCGCTGGAGGACTCGGCAAGACAGGACACTGGCCGATACCTCCCCTGGGCCTGGTATTTCCAGAGCAGAGGTGTAGGTGGCATACACCACTCAGACACACTGCTCCCTGCATCTTCGTCACCCCGGAAAGGCTGCCATGTTGAGGACGGCAGTTGTTGCTATATCAGCTGACATTTATTCTCTGCTTCCCAAGCCGGGCTCTGCACTCAGTGCTTCCCAGGCTTTGTCTACAGCATAACAGCAACTACATTAGCAACTGCTACTACCAGCAGAAGAAGAAACTGAGGCAGAGAGGGCCAACGTACCTTGCCCAGGGATACCCAGCTACTTAGCACAAAGTCACTAAGCGACTAAGAAGTAGGTTAGCTGCATAGAGCCCCCGCCGCTAAGCTAGGATGAAGGGAAGGGGGAAACTCGTATCAGTGGGAACTCCCTGGGGGCAGCCTCACCCACCCCAGAGGCTCAGTCCACCTCTATGTCCTGTCTGGGTCTGTTCTGAGCTGTGTGTCAATTATGTTATTAGTGACGAGAGACCTACCTTGAACTTGTTAATTCATTTATCTGGCACCTAAGTTGCAAATAATTTGCTTTCATGCCAACTGAAGTCACCCCCACAAACCATGCCTCTCACTCACAACAGCATCCAGGGAGCTTTGTTTGAGAGACAAGGAAGAGTGGGTGCCTGCGGTTGGGTGTTGGGGGGTTGGGGAGCCTGCATTGCCTAAAGCCCACGATGTGGCCCTTAGCAGTGGCCAGAATGCACGCCATCCTTCCTAGACGGCATGCCAGTGGTGGAGGGAGAGGAGGGATACATTTTTGAATGCCCCAAACTTATCCTTTTTGCTTTGGAGAAGAACTAAATTCTTACAGAATAAATAAAAATAAAAAATAAAAAAAAGGAGGGGAAGGCAATGACTATTAAGCCAGATTCAGTAGCACGACCAGCAGCAATTTTCTCTAAGGTCACGGATAAACGTTGAGTCAGACCAGCGTTAGCTCATCCTGGCTGTGTGACCTTGAGCAGATTGCTTTACCACTATGAACTTCAGTTTCCTCATCTGTTAAGTAGGGATAATTCCAGCGATCTAAAATGGAATAAAGTGTGTCCAGGACCTGGTGATCAGTATTCATAGAGGCTTAAAGAAAAACTGTTCCAATGAGAACACATGGACACAGGGAGGGGAACACATATTGGGGACAGTTAGGGTAGGGTGGAGGTGGAGAGCATTAGGAAAAATAGCTAATTCATGCTGAGCTTAATACCTAGGCGCTGGGTTGACAGGTGCAGCAAACCACCGTGGCACACGTTTACCTGTGTAACAAACCTGCACATTCCTGCACGTGTACCCTGAAAGTTACAAAATAAAATTTTTTATAAAAGGAAAATTGTTCCCTTTCCTTTTCATCGCCAACCCTTAGCAGCCCTTCCATACATAAAATCAATTGCTGTGTTTAGGCTTTCATCCTTTGGAAGATGTGTGGTTATGATCAGGGGTGTCTTTCTTGGTCACGGCCAAGTACTCATTTTTAGTTTATCAACCACAGCCGACTTTTGCTGATTCCGGACCTACCTTCCTCCTGGAGACCCCACTTTGGTTCAGGTGCCTTAGCGGGAGGATTCTCCATTTCCCAGGGCAAAAATCCTGTTGCTCTGAGCCCCTGCAGTCACCAGCACCCAGAGCTCTGTGCTCAGGCCCCAAAGTTGTTAGCAGCAAACACTGGCTGACTTAGCAGCAGACACTGTTTGGGTACCTCACGTGTGCAGTTACAGTACTGATTGGTGGGAATGCAGGTGTGGAACCAAGAGACATGGGTGGGCTCTGGATCGCATGTTCTGGTGGGCATGTGGGGTGTAAGGCAACGGAAGCTGCTTTATTTCTTCAGTGGGGAGTCTGCTCTGAATACAGGGTGTGTCCACACAAACCCCACTCCACTGCCTGGTTGACCTTGACAAGTCCTTTCACCTGTCTAAGCCTCCGTATTCCAATAATCTATTAAGAGCATTCTATGGGGCAGGATCTGTGCTGGGTTCCAGGATCAGAACAGCCAATAAGACTCCACAATCCTGCTTTGGAGTCTAGCAGGCAAGTCAGGGGATATCTATATTTAGTTGTGAGGGAAAGAATAGAGTCAAGGTTCCCCCGTCCCCCAGGGTTCCCTGACTGCCTTAGCTAGCCAGACCTGGCCCCATCCTGGACAGAAGATCCATGAAGGAAGAGGTGGGAGCTGAATGCCTCAAGGCATTCAGTCCACCTGTCTCCAAGAGGAGCTTCTGAGTGTGGGAGGCAGGGACAGGTGGCAGAGGAACCCAGATGCTACTCTTCCTGAAAACCATTTCATTTGATGTCCCCCCCACCAAGACAGAGACAGTGACAATCTGGGTACCACTGACCTGAAGAGATGGTAGCCCCAAGTCTGAACCTATTCCCATTAGAAAGGCCCCAGGCCAGCCAGGCATGGTGGCTCAAGCCTGTAATCCCAGCACTTTGGGAGGCTGAGGCAGGCAGATCACATGGGCAAGACCAGGCTGGGCAACATAACAAAATGCCAACCCTACAAAAAATACCAAAATTAGTGGCCGGACATGGTGGCACGTGCCTGTAGTCCCAGCTACTCGGGAGGCTGAGGTGAGAAGATGGCTTGAGACTGGGAGGCCGAGGTTGCAGTGAGAACTCCGGCCTGGGTGACAGAGAGAGACCTTGCCTCAAAAAAAAAAAAAAAAAAGAAAGAAAGAAAGAAAGAAAAGAAAGAAAGTCTCAAAGCCTTCCTCCTGTGCCCCAGAATCTGCCCCATGCTACCTTGTCTCTCATTTGGAAACTGGTGTTAATTTCCAGGCCTTGGTCCATGTCCCAACCAGGACATGTGGCATATACTCTGTTTTCCAACAGCCATGCTCACATCCCTACTTCTAGAATGTGGTTAGCTCCTGGTGTCATCAGCTACGTGCATTATTATTTATGGACAAACTCATAAACCTCTGTATCTGTACACGCACGTGTACGCACACATGCCCCAGATAGAGTGAACACTGAATAAATATTTTCTGGATGGAACTGCTGAAGAGATATGTATGTATGCATCTGTTACGAATATATCAGCACCCAGCGTGCTCAGAGAGACACATATGGTTTTATATACAAGGTTAGAGATCAGTTTATATGAGTGTATACATATACATAACTTTATTTCCAGTCGGCATCAGGCAGTCAGCTGGCCTCTGGTGTAAACTAACTGTTCATTCAGTTGGTACAAGCATGTAATCTGTGTGTGCACAGAGTGAAATATATGACTGCTATTTTTTTCCCTTTCATCAAAGTGCTGAATACTTTTAATAAAGTATCACATAGATTACGTAATTATGATCAACTTTGAACCTAACTTAGAATTTCCAACATCAACCTTAAAAAGTAATAGGGAGGTTGTCAGTCTCTCCATAAGCAACTGGTGAGCCCGTCTCTGAGGAATGGCTATCTTTAAACACGGTGGAGTCAAATTCCACTGCCATTTACCGAACCGCTTCGTGTTTGTATACATCACTTCACTTAATCCTCACAATACCCTCTGAGCCAGGTTTCATCATCCTCGCCATAAGACAAGCAAACAAAGGTTGGCTAGCTAGAAGCTAGCGACCTACCCAGGGTAAACCAGCGCATAGGGAAGGGAGTGCGTTTACTCACTGCCCAGGTCTCCATAACGACGCACTCAACTGGGTGGTTTGAAACAACAGAATTTGTTTTCCCACAGTTCTGGAGGCTGGGAGTCCAAAATCAAAGGATCAGCGTTCTTTCTCCAAAGACTCGAAGGGAAGATCGTTCTCTGCTCCTTCTAGCTTCTGCGGTTTGCCATCAGTCCTTGGCGTGCCTCGGCTTGTTGATCTACCACCCTCGGCTCTCATCTCCCCTGCATGTCTGTGTCCACACTCTCTCCTTCTTACAAGGGGGCCAGTCATTGGATTACAGCCCATTCTAATCCAGCAGGACCTTGTCTTAACCAGTTACATCTGCAAAGACTCTATTTCCAAATAAGGCCACTTTCGAAAGTTCCAGGTAGACATGAGTTTGGGGGACACTATTCAACCCCATATGGCTGGATGCTGAACTCGGTTTGCCTGTGTGACTCCCACACTCCTGTTCTTCCCACTGGATCTTGGACTCAAGTCCTCCATTTCCAGTTCAGGGGCAGCAGCGGTGCCCTCTCCCTGTCCCTTCCTCTAGGTCAGGGATCTGCACAGTCAGGAGCACAAGCCATAGGCTACCTTCCGTTGCAGCTGCGTCCCAGATGCACAGGGGGATATTTACATGCGCCAAAGCTCTGACGGGGGGCAGAGAGGAGCCATAGGGCCCTTGGTGTTAGCGGACCTGGAGGCGTCCTCTGAGACTTCTGCCACTGCACCAGCCTCAGCCTGCTGTCCCTGCAGGTCCCCTGAAGCCAGCTCCCTCCTCACACACACTTGCTCCCCTCTCCCCAGGGACACCCCAAGGAAGCTGCAGAGAAGACCTCACAGGTCTAGGAGCTGGAGTCAGACCTGGGGCTTGGCCTGACACCCTAAGTGGGCTTGGGCTCACCTAGGGAAAGCTTGCAGCTTGGGCCACTATCGCCACCTGGGAAAAGCAGAGGAGGGAAAACCAGGCTGGCCTCATCCCCTGGGTAGTCCGAAAAGAACTTTCCTGGGGGTCTCCCACAGGTGCCACACAGTCCCTGGCCCCTGGAGGCGCCTGTTCAGCTCCTGTCGCTCTAATGACCCGTGGGCTCGTCACATTTGTTATCAGCGTCGCTACCCCAGCAATGAAGGGTGGGTGTCTGGAGCTGACTGCTGGCACCCGCCTCCTGAGCCTGGCACATACTAGCTTGGGTGACTTTGACTTCTCTTAGCCTCAGTTTCCTCTTTTTATTGTTTTGTTTTGTTTTTGTTTTTGTTTTTGAGAAAGAGTCTCGCTCTGTCGCCAGGTTGGAGTGCAGTGGCACAATCTCGGCTCACTGCAATCTCCACCGCCCAGATTCAAGTGATTCTCCTGCCTCAGCCTCCCTGAGTAGCTGGAACTACAGGCACGTGCCACCACACCCAGCTAATTTTTGTATTTTTAGTAGAGATGGAGTTTCACCATATTGGCCATGACGGTCTCGAACTCCTGACCTTGTGATCCGCCCACCTCGGCCTCCCAAAGTGCTGGGATTATAGGAGTGAGCCATCACGCCCAGCCCCTCTTTTGTTAAATGGGCACAACAAGAGTACCAGCCTCATGCGGTGGTGAGAATTTGGCAAGTTTCTGCACGTGTAATGCCTGGCACCTACACCAGAGGTGGTAGCATCCCTCATGTGTGAGCCTTCATCATCATCACCATCACTATCCTGCCATGGCAGTTTTTACAGTGAACTGACTTGCAGCTGGCCTGGGGAATGATTCACATATTCTGGTTCACAGAGTTACCGTGGTTGCCATATGTGGAATTGTTTTTGCAGAATTCGATTTTTTAAGTTAGAGTACAACTAAGCCACTAACTCTCCATTACCAGCAGTTCCCAGCTCTGGCCCTTAGGAGCTGTGTGACTTGGGTCTCTGTTTTCTCATCTGTACAGTGTCCCTCCCTTTCTTCCCAGATTGCGGCCAGGAAGAAAGGAGAAGGTAGCTGTTATCACCATCTGCCCGGGAGCCTCAATCATGCCTCATCACTCACCTGGGCCTCCATTTCTGAGTCTGTGAGATGGACAATGACTCCTATCCAGGGCTTTCAGAATAATTTAGAGGCTGTGAGCATCTGTGTGCTTGGCGCAATCAATGGTGTTGAACATTACGGGGCTTTTAAATGATTTATTTAACTTCTATTTTCAGTTCAGGGGTACACATGCAGGTTTGTTATACAGGTAAACTTGTCATGGGGGTTTATTGTACAGATTATGTGGCCACCCAGGTGTGAAGCGTAGTGCCCATTAGTTATTTTGATAGTACTGTTCACGATCAGTTTACCTGTGGAGGTAAATGTACAGAAGCTCCAGGTAATGGCCTCTAGAGAGGGGAATTGGCTAGCGGAGTTAAGAGATGGCTTAACGCTGACCCTGCCCTTCCTCTAAAGCCCCTCTGCCTTCTAGCTGGAGTCTATAACAGGGGGTCCCATGCAGAATGCCAAACGGGAGTCTCTGGCTGGGACCAGCCACTGCCAAAAGCCTGGGCTTGATCTCTGCAGGCCGAGAAGGAGATTGAGAGGAGAATGCTAATGCACGCCCCTAAGGAGTAAGTGCTCATAAATTCATTGGCGAGTAATTTATGGCAGCCAAGTATAACACCTAATGCCTGCCAGTGTGAGAGGTTAATAGGGAAGGTTAAGGAGCACTGGCCGGATGATTTATGGGCCTAGCTAGTGGCTTTCTTCCTGGCCAAGGCTCTGGCTCTGGGCCTGGGGGAGAGGAGGGGAAGGGGCCAGGCCAGGGTGAAGGGGCAGCGAGGGAAAGTCGGGGAGAAGGAGGGTCCAGAGGAGATGTGCAATAAGAGAGAGAGGAGGGAACGGCATTGAAAAAAGACAGGAGGGAGCAAGGAGGGCAACACCAGTAACATCTTCCACACCCTGCAAGGAGGCGGGGACGGAAATCGTCCACTCAGAGGCCCAGGGACTTGTCTTGTCTGTGACCCTCATAGGGTCAAAAGGATTTGCATTCATCAGCGTGGCCAGAAAAACAAAATCGAACAAGTACATTCAGTGATGCAAAGTGGGGCATGACTTACATTTGCAAAGAAGGAGGCAAGTGGCCAGTAATTTCCTCCTCATCAACACAGGGTTATGATCTGGGGCCAGGACCATACAGGAGGCGGAAGCATTGAGCCCAGCCTCCTGGCAGCACCATTACTGCTGAGCGCCCTCATCTGTAAGTGGTGATGGATGCCTACTGCCAGGAGTGCTTTTGTGCATTTGAGGAGATTCCATGGGTGAGGACACTGGCCACGGTGTTTGGCCTGGAGAGGACGAGATACAAGAGAGCTGGGTCTGACGTGGCCACGACTGCCTTCCTTGATGCTTCCTGCCTCTTTTCTTCTAGGCCATTCCCTCCCTACTCTCGTTGCACTTCTCTGGACACCAAGGACAGGCTTTTAAAGTTGACATCAGAAAGAGCAAATAGCAGCTGGCATAGGCTTCAGTCACTCCCTGGCTCTGGAAGGGCTGTCACAGAATGTCTGGACACACATTCAGGCTGGACATTTGGGCTGGCCCCAAGACTGGCCTCCTAAAAGAGTTAAGCTGACTTTGTCAAAATCGGAAACATTAAATACAAGGAAATGAATATTGCGAGGATTTTTTTAGGTGATCTTACAGGTATATATTCACACATAACTGGCAACCCCATCGTCCTGAACAACAGACCCAGAATCCCCTGAGATCCCAGGGCAGGGTCATAAGGATGATGGTGACAGCAAAAAATCCAGGTCCCCACACACCCAGCACTTTCACACTCACACAGCACTTTCCCACCAACCAGCCCACTTCATCCTCCCAGCTTCCAGAGGGGCAGTGTCTCTATGAGGAAGCTGGGCTCAGAGGGGTCAAGCAATTTGGCCAATGTTGCACAGCCAGTGAGCATGTGCAGAGCCAGGAGACGGCATCAGTTTCTCAGCCGCAAGCTCCAGGCTCTCCCCATGGGCATTGCTGTATTTTCCAAGAGGTCCTCGGTAACACACACTCCAGGAAGTTGGGGAGGGAGGCAGGGACAGCCCCACTGGACACCCTCCGTGGTGCTCCCACCCTCATCCCAAGAACTAGCCAGGAACTATCACCCTCTGGCCTGGCTCCTTCCTGCTCTGTTCTCTGTGTCTCTCCCCGACACCACTCTGCATTTTCTGTCTCTGGGAGTGTTGCCCCACATCCTGTTCTGACCGTACAAATATCCTTTCCCCAAAAGTGGAGGTTGGGGGAACTCTTCTGATTCACACCTTCTGGATGCTGTGAGATCATCCCACTTACCTCCTGAGGGAGGAGCCATATTCACAGTCTTGGGTTGGATTGTGGGTATTCTCACACACACACACACACACACACACCCCTTCATGAAAGCAAACTGCCCCATGCACATGAACACACACATGCAGATAGGCAGAGAACACACATGCACACAAGTTAATTCCTGAAAGCCAAGCCAGTCTATTACCCTCCAGACATAAGCCACAAATCAAGGAACAACATCCAGAAGTCACTTGAAATTTCATTAAAGTGTTCACTGCAGATTCACAAGAAAAGACTATTCTATTCATATATTTGTTATATATTTTAATTCAGATATTCACAAATAACATGGGAAAACACCTTAGAGGCTCCCCCCTCCGGGCACCGAAGATGGCAGCTGCCCTCCCAAGTCTCCTCTTCACTTCCCCAACCCCAGCCTGCACCTTCCCCTTTCTGTACGTCTTCCTGCTGCCCATGAGCTCTGCGACCTTTCCCGTGTTACATGAGGCAGTTTTTCCAGCTTCTCTGCCCCTCGTCCTCCCTCCACAATTACTCTGATCCACAGTGGGGTGGGGTGGAGGTGGAGTAAGAGGACATCAACGCTCAGACCTTAGTATTTTACACACACACATACACACATACATATGCACACATACACAAACATACACACACACATGCATGCACACACATATACACACATACACATTCACACACATACATATGCACACATATACAAACACACAAACATATGCATACACATATGCACACATACATGCACACACGTACACATATACACATACACACATATACGCATGCACACACATACACATATACACATACACACGTATGCACACACACACACATGCATGCACATACACAGATACATATGCATACATACACAAACATACACACACACACATGCACACACATACACGTTCACACCCACATATATGCACACATATACAAACACACACAAACACACACACATACAAAGACATGCACACATACACACATGCATATATACACATGCACACATACACAAACAATGCACATGTACACACATACACACATATACATACATGTGCACACATGCACACACGCATACACACAATCACAGAGTCTTAGAGGATCCCTCCCAGCTTGCCAATCCCTGGCCCTCAAGGCAATCACACCCTGTGTTCAGCCCGAGCCCTCATCCCTTCCTTCTGCCTACCTGGCTTCCAGGCTGCCATGCTGTGTTGTGAGGAGGAAACCTGGATGTTGCATCCTAAGACCTGGCCCAGTTCCTGCTTTACCACTTCCCGGCCAAGTCCAGAGTCATCCCTCAGATTCCCTGGAAAGCCACGTGTCTGCAAGTCCAGAGCTGTATGGGCTTCCCAGCCAGATCTGGACTTGAATGCCGGCTCTGCTATGTTTTTGCTGTGTGTCTTTAGGCAAGTGCTCAACTACTCTGAGCTTTGACTTCTTCATTAGAAAATGGCATATAATGACAATAAGGGTGACAAGTTTCCATTTTTGAAGAGGCCTTCTGTTTCCAACTGGATAGTCAGCATAAGGGAAGTCAGGGGATTGGAATGAGGTGGCTGTGGAGAAGATTTTACTCAAGCATCAGGGTTAGAGCCCCAGCTCTGTCCTTCCTGTGAGCCTTTCCTCAAGGCTCCTGGCCTCTTCTCTGCCTCAGTTGCCTTTTCTGCAAAGTGGGGATGATCGTAGTACCCTCCTATAAGTGAACTCTGAAGATTTCCGTTCATTTGGACAAAAACTTTAATGTTCACTGATCTCTTGTTCTGTGCTAAGCTGTTCTCCAGGCCCTGGAGACAGAGCCAAGCAAACACATGATTCTTCACATTATGAGAGCAGATAAGTAAACAAATAAACGAACCAGGTAACTGCAGCTGGTGCCAAGTTCTCCAAAGAATTAAAGCAAAATGGGGAGGAGCTAACTTGGTTTGCGTTGCCCAAAAGAGGGAATCTACAAAACAAGCCCAGAATTGGGTCATAATGGGTACTAAGTAAATGCTACTGACTTGATTATTAAATACTAAGGGTCAGATACGCTGCCTGAGCTGCCAGGGCTTCTGGGAGTGAGTAGGAGTTCACCAGACGGCACAGGAATTGCTGCCCTCAGTTTGAGAAGGGAGAGATGTCTGAGGGATGGCACCGCCAGGGTAAAGGCCTGGAAGTTCCCATGCCTCCTCCTCCTCCAGTCTCCATTGGGTTTTCATTTCCTCAGGCGGAGGCTGAGCACCAGCCCCTGCTGCCAGCCTGGATTGAACATCAGAGACCAGACCCATTTGCCGCAGGTTTCATGGGGTGTAAAGTGCTCAGCACCCATTAAAGCTAGAGGGGCTGCAGGGTGGGAGCTGAGATCCTGCCTTAAAGGCTCAGAAACACTTCTTTAGAAAAAGCCGAGAGCAGCCCTGATCTCTGGCTTAGCCCTGGAACTGTTTAGCTCAGCTTTAAAATGCCATGGGCCAGGTTGAGAGCTTGTAAAAGGGGAAAATGCATATTGCCCTCATAGAGCTAGGAGGAGTGAGGCGGTCTCCCTAAGAGCTCCCCAGTACGGGCGATACAGCTTTCTGCCAGTCCATCTATCTAGAGCAGCTATTAGGTACCATCTGTGTGTAGACCCTAAAAGAGGCAATGCAGCATCCGATACAGCATCTGCTTGTTGGATACTCAGAGAAAGAAGGATAAGGAAAAACATTTAGATGCACCTACTGTGTGCCAGGCTTTCTCATCATCTTCTTCAGTCCTCACAATGCATGCAATATTATCATCCACATTTATCAAATAAAAGAAAACAGAAGCCCAGGCAGGTTAAGTAACTCACCTGAGGTTGCACAGCTAATAAGTGGCAGAGGGAGGATTCGAACCCTTGAGGGAAGAATTCTTTTCCTCCAGTGAGAAAGTGAATGAAGGACAAGGGGTGGAGGTAGGAGGAGGAAGGAGATCCCTGTCCAGTCAGCTGACTATGTCCGGGGATCAAAGAGTGGCAGGTGTACAGCCAGGGACCTTCCTATCCTGGAATGTGACAGTGGAGCACTTACCTGAATCAACCATTTCCCATGAACTTTCTCAACCCCTCCCCCAACCCAATTACTAAAGTCCCCAGTGTACCAATGAGAACACTGAGGCCCTGTGCCAATAAGCGGCAGAGCCCAAACCATTCTGATTCTAGAGTCTGACCCACTCACTACCCACGTGACTCACAACCATTGTGTTAAGTGCCGCCCTCGCCGTCTGAGGCACTTTGCAGTTTACAAGCTAATAATGTTTTTTCCATTCATTATCTCCACTTAGGATTTGAGGAAGCCTTGGGCAAAGAAGAGGGCATCCCCCAGAGCTCAGGCTTTCATCAGTGGCCCCATGGAAAGGCAAGCAGGAGGGGCTGGGAGTTGGGAAGAAGGAGAGATTGATGGTGGGAGGACACCGGAGAGGCCCCACAGCCAAGGGACGGGAAGCATAGCCGTGAGCAGCCGTGGGGCTTCGGGACTCTAAGCCTCAACCTTCCAGGAGGTGGCCTCTCATCTTTGGCAGTTTGGAGCAGCTTCCCACCTTTCCTTTTGACCTGGTGCCAAAGGAATGGACTAGATGACCTAAATGACCTCTGACCTGTGTCCTTGGTATAAGAAATCTGAAATATGGCGCCTGTGAACGAGGTGAGGCTTATGAACTGATTTCCATCTGATTTTAAACCATTCAGATCCTGTTTTAAAGGGGAAAATAATGAACATGAACCATTGCCGTAATAGCTGCCTTCATGGCAGTAACTCAAATATAATGAAAGGGAATTCTCCAACCAGTTCTACTTAGTTCATTTGTTCCTTCCTTCATTCATTCAACGTTCCTTGCTCTGAGTCTGTTCCAGCCGAGGTCTCCATTGCAGGTGATGGGTAGAGAGAATGAAGGCTGTTCAGGAGAGGGGTACGTCACTCCTGAGACTGAGATTAGAGAAGATTAAGAGGAAAATTCCAGAAGATGAGGCTTGAGCTATGCCTCCAAAGCTGCTAGGGAGAAGGGCATTTCAGGCAGAACATTCCAGAAACCCTCTGGGGACCCATCTTGGCAGGACCCAGCTGGGGCCTCACCCCAGCTACTTCCTAGAGCTGAGGCCACTCGCCCTTCCTGATAAGGTGTCATGATTTTCTTCCTTCCTTTCCAAGTGTTGGCTCCCCAATTTGTGGGGACTTTATTAAAAACACACAGTTAATGGTTAGGAAAGAGGAGGCATTTTGCTTCTCTCTCCCCACCCCTCCCCACCCTGAGCCCCCATTCTGGCTGGAATGTAGCCATCAAAATAAACATTAAATGCAAAATGCCAGAGCTGAGTTATTACTTGCGAGGGTGCTGGGAGAAAAATTTATAGCAACATTGCAGTGTTTTGTTAAAAATCTCTTAATGCACTAAAATGGGAAGGTGTGTGTTTTTTATTAAAATGTTACACTCTATAAATCCGATCTGCAGGAAGGACACAGGTGGTGACCCAGGGACTCAGCTGAGGAAGCTGTCACTTCTATCTTTGGAGCCGTCCTGATCCTTGGCTCTGGAAGTAGCCTGTCCCGAGCCTCAATCCCTCTCCTCCTCCATGCCATCTCCCCTTCTAAAAAAAAAAAAAAAAAAAGTTTACTCCTCCTTCACCATCAAGGGAGGAGAAGCCACAAGAGGGTGTGACAATCTTTGTGCAACTTCCCAATACCCTCGGGGTGTTGGGAAAAGTTGCAATTTTCTTTAAAAGACTCTCTGAGCAATGGAGTCCCCCACGGCGCCCTTATGAAGTTTGTCTGGTGTCGGGTGAAATTTCCTGTTGGTCCATTTTCACGAATTTCAATTCTGGCTGATGTTGCATTTTCCAAGGGCTTCTTTATAAAAAGGCAACCAGTGTCTGTCCCTAGCCTTCTGCTCTGGAATGTCCCTCAAAATGGCAGATGATATCACTGGGGCAGAATGGTGGTTTCCTTTTCTCCTTTTAACCATGTGTAGGTGTGTTCTCCCTTAAAAGAAGAGAACTATGGGAATCTGGGTTTACAGAATGAGGTTGGTTGTTTTCTCTCCGTCTTTCAAATAGTCGTATCAAAGGATTCCTTAGTGACATTAAAACAGAGACTCCTAGATTGGACAGGAGCTTGAAGATCCCCTAAATTGTATGTGAAATTGGTAGTATGCACCTGTAATGGGTTGAATGGTAGCCCCCCAAAAGATTTTTCCATGTCCTAACCCCCACTACCTTAGAATGTGATGTGATCTTATTTGGAAAAAGGGTATTTGTAGCTTAATTAAATCAAGGCTGTCAAAATGAG
Source organism: Alouatta palliata (assembly GCA_004027835.1). Taxonomy (NCBI): domain Eukaryota; kingdom Metazoa; phylum Chordata; class Mammalia; order Primates; family Atelidae; genus Alouatta; species Alouatta palliata. Next base: position 56,667 of record PVKV010000437.1, read on the forward strand.
ATCATTCAAAATTATCTAGGTGGGCCCTAAATCCAAGGACAAGTATCCTTATCTGAGACTGAAGAGGAGGAGGCTCAGAGAAGAAGGCTGTGGGAAGACAGAGGCAAGGATTGGAGTACTGAGACCACAAGGAAAGCCAGGGGACCCAGAAGCTGGGAAAAGGAAGGGAAGATTCTTATAGCCTTCGGAGAAACACGACCCTGCTAGAACTTTGATCTTCCACTTCCAGCTTCCAGAGCTGGGAGGGAAGAAATTTTGGTCTTTGTATACCACCACATTTGCCTCAATTTGTTAAGGAAGCTCTCAGAAACTAATACGGCATCTCTCTGCATCTTTCCAGAAAGAGGGTCCTCAACTTTCCTCTGATAATCAAAGATGCATCTCCCTTAGAAAGTTAAAGAGGCAGGGATGTAAAATATTTGTGTGAACTGCATGTATTTGTAGAGTCACTGCTCCTGCAGGATGGAAGCTGTACCTACAATCTGGGAGGCAGGATCACCAAAGACCCTCGGCCTGGGCCTGGAGCTGGACATCTCTGTACCAAGTCCTTCTCACTCCCTTCCCTACTCTCTCCCACACTGATTCTGTAGGTTCTGTGTAAGCACCCTACTCCACCTCCTCAGCTCCCAAGTCTTTTGAGATCAACTTTGCAATCATCTAGGAAGCTTTTTCTAAACGCGTTGAAAAGCCCTGGTCTACCTCGTCTCCCTGCATAGCATCTCAGCTCCAAGGGCAAGCGAACCTTAAAAATGGAAACAGGTCTTTTGGTGGTGATGCAAATATTTTGGAACCTCTCTAGACGGATGGTTGTTGCAGCACACTGAGAATATGCTAAACGCCACAGAATTGTTCACTTTAAAGTAGTTAATTTCATGTTATGTGAATTTCACCTTTAAAAAGTGAGGAGTGGAGGGGAGGGACATCAGCATCAATTGCTTCCCTAGGTGCAATAATCAGCAAAGCTCATTTTGCACCCCACTCCTCCTCTCTAAAAAATCAAAACTGTGCCAGTTAACTTGACAAGAGAAAGAGAGAGACCATTAATTTATTTTAAAGAGGCAAACCCTGAGAGGACTGGATTGGCCACGCTTGGGAGCCGAGGGACCATCAACGGACAGGTCCTGTGGCCAGGGGCCGATTGGAAGAGGATCTGGGAAAATCTAGCTACCACTTAATCTGAATTCGGCGGGACAGGAGGTCAGGGTGGCTTCTAGAATTGCATCTTCCTCCAAGCTCTGCAAAACCTGCAACCATTCCAGGTTGCAGGAGAACTGGAGTTAAGGGGGGACCTACCCACGTGATCTCTGATCCTCACAACTCTCTTAGGAAATAGAAATAATCACGTCCATTTCACAGGTGAAGAAACGGAGGGACAGAGAGAAGTGTCTTGCCCAAGATGGCACAACCACAGACCACCGATTAGCAACAGCTCTGCCGGGCTTTACCGGAGCCCGCGCGTTTTCAACCACCCTTTGAAAACCCGACCGGGACCTGCAAACGAATTCAATTTAGAGAAAGCAGCGAGGGGTTTCCGCGCTCCTGAGCATAGCAGAGAACCTGAGGGAAACGGTTTGAGAGAGAGGAATTTTGGTGTCCAGGCCCTGAAGCGCGTCACTGCGCAGATACAGCCAGGACCCGGGACCGGCTCTCCAGCCAAAGTTCGTTCCACAGCCAACCCCCGAGGAGGTGCATTTTCCTGGGTGTTTCGGGCGGGCGCTCCTCCTCGGGACCCGGCCCAGGCTCCTTCAGGCCCAAAGACCTTGGGTGAGGACCGAGAGACAGCACATTGCTGGGATGTGCTGGGAGATGGCGGAGTGGGGCAGTGGCGCTCAAGAAGTTCAACGAAGACGCCACCTCCCAGCGACCTCTGGAGCCTGGCTCCTCCGGGCCTCGTCTCTTTCTGCCAGGAGTGGCCCGAGCGGGACACAGGCTATGGCTTTGGGTGTTTCTTTTTATCCCATCAGCTGCCCTTGTGGTTTTGCAAGTCGGTTAGCTTCGGTCTTAGAAGATCTGGGAGCGCGCTGTGCTGAGGGCTGGGCGTGGAGGAACAAAGCCGCTGCCCTGCGCTTAGCCCTAAGATCGGCAGTCAAGGCTCTTGGACTCAGCTCTGGACCGAGGGGTCGACTCCTGGAGAGGTGCCAGTTCGCCCGCAGTTGCGCGCTCTGGACCTGCTCTGGGCCTGCGGGGCAGGGGGAGTACAGAGAAGCCAGCTGTGAGCCCACGGGTCCTGGGGAAGGAAGGACCTCAGGCGGGGTGGGAGAGAGGGTCGAGGTCGGGCCACTGGAATCCTCAGATACTACCAGTCGGATAGGGGGAGTCGCACAGGCTGGACCGCAGCTAATGAGTAGCAGGAGACAATCGAAATATAATCACCAACACCACCGACTAAGCACCTACTATGTGCCGCGCACTGTGCCAAACTGTGCTGTGTTTGTCCCCCTCCTTTTGTCTCTTTCTGTGGCTAAGGTTACCCTAGTACTTCTTCTGGGCGTTTCCCTTGGCTCTGCCCTCCCCGAGCCTAGCTCCTCTCAGCCCCCGTTCCTGCCAGTCACAAGCCTTGGGATTAGGCGGATCAGAATGTGCGCTCCGGCTGCCTCCTACCACAGGTGCTAGGGCCAGGACCCCTCCCTCCGGAGGCAGGCGGCAGGAGGGCAGGGTTGGGGGAGGTTGCAGACAGGGAGTGCTAAGGCCACAGGCCTGCCCCCGTCTGTGAGGCCCCGTGCGCTGTGGCAGCTGAGACAAAGACACCAGGCCTGGGAGCTGCGAGCCCTGCGCTGCAGGGTCAACCTGACCTCTGGCTTGTCCGGTGACTTTGGGCAAGGGGCAGTGCCTGTCTGGGCTTTCCTTTCCCCAACAGTAAAACAGGGATATAGACCCTCCTCCACAAGGCAGTGGTAAGCTCACAAAGTGAATCAAGAAAGGTGAAGAAGGCACTACTTAAAGTGCCAGGTGGGCCAGGAGCTGGAGGGCAGCTGTGGGCAGCAGAGACCCTACCCCTAAGACCTTCTCCCACTCAACACACGCCCTCCACCTCCTTGTGCACCAACTGACAGGAAGGGCAGGACCATGGGAGCTATGAATTCCTTTGGCCTTTTCACGCCTGGTGCTTTGAAAGGACCTTGACCTAGGGCAGAGTTGTGGGTAGAAGAGACAGGTGAATATAACTCCTTTTCCCAGCTGTTAAACGACAGGAACCCCAACTAATCACTTCAGGGGCTTTCGGGTTGGGCTAGTGTGTCTAAAACAGCAGAGTCTCCAATACGGAAAGGATGGGAAAATCTGAAGTCAGCATGATCTCATTTGATCCATGCAGCCATCCTATGAAGTATATACTGTGTTGTTACTATTATTCCCATTTCACAGAAGGAGAAACAGAGGTCTGTGAAGACAGTCACTTAGCAGGCATTACACAGCCAGTAAGCAGCACAGCTGGGAATCAAAGCTGGGCTCCTCACTACTAATGGAGCCGCTGTCAGAGCAGTTTGCTGCCTCCTTCCTTCTCACCTTTACCACTCCAGAGGCCTCCCCGCAGTCACAGAGGCCTCGCTCCAGCTCTGGCCTGGAGAGAATCCAGAAGCCCCCTCTGATCAGCCCTGAGGACCACACTGGGGGCAGAGGAGGGTTGGAATTGGAGACAACACAGCTGCCACTGACTGCCCACCAACTCTTGGGGTTGGGGGAGGGGGCAGGTGGACAGACAAATGAAACTTTAGAGAAGAAGGACCCTTGGAGGCCCAGGGCCGTGGTTGTGGGGGAGGAGACAAGGGAATTACGGACCACACTCCCTGCTCCCTCCTGTGAGTGAGGCCCTGACACTAAGGTTGAACAATGGGCTCTGGGGATTGGAGGAGAGGAGAAGGCGTGGGGAAAGGAGGGAAGGAGGAGTGGACCCAAAGCCAAGCTCTAGTATCCCCACGCAGCCAGAGAGAATCAGGAAGCCAGCTCTCTCCAGTCCCCAAGGAAGCCTGCCCCTTTGACTCCAGCTCCAGCTCAGTTTTCTGAATGGTAAGATGGAAAGACCATCCGTTCCTTACCAGACAGAGGTGCCACCCACCTCAGAGGAGCCCCCCTCCCAGTACCCACAGGCCTTCAGTGGGGCAGTCCCAGGCTAGTCCCATTGCAGAATGAAAGGGAGAAGGGGGAAGGGAGTGAGGTCCAGGTCTGAAGGTAAGAGAGAACTCTGGGAAGAGGGATGCTTCATCCCAAAGGCCAGCTCTGCCCAGGACAGTGGAGCTTAACCTTCTGGGGGCCAGGCACTCCTTGGAGATTCTACTGATAAAGTGTTGAGCCCTCCCCCACCCTCCAGAGCCAGGCACCAGCAGACATGGTTTGAAGGGTCTTCAGCTCCCTCTGGCCATCACACTCCTTGGCCTCCACCTCCCCAGCTGAGAAATAGGTAGAACATTCCTGATAGCTTCCTGGAACTAAGGGAACAAAGGCAGATCCGCTCCTCCCACCAAGCACCTCAAGAAACTGAGGCCTCGTCTGCCCGAGAGATGCCTGAGGACCCCTACAGGTGACGGGCTGCGTTTGGCCCACCTCTTTCACCCGCCAATCTTCTGCAGCCATTTTTTGAAAACTTATCGAGGACCAGCTCCAAGAGAAAAGGGACAGGGGAGAAGACAAGGGGTTTCCCTCCAAACACCTGGCTTGGGGTTTAACTAATGACATGTGGGAATTATGCGTGGGCTTAAAATATCTGTACTCTCCTCGGCTGTAACTGATCTGGAAAGGGTGGACGGGCTCAGATCCCAGAGGCCGACTTCCGGTTCCAACAACGTCTTCTCCGTTCAAGAAAAATTAAGGGGATCACCGGGCAGGGTGGAGACCTCGTCTCCAGGGCTTTCAAGCCAGGTTTTCCGCGGGTCCCCCTAGCTCCTCTCGCCGCTCTGCGCTCTTGGCCTAGCCCTTGCCGAGGAGGGCGGGGCACCAGGCTCCACTGCGCACCTGGACTGCTCCTTCAGGCAGGAACCCCAGCCCAGCGCGGAAAAGGGGGTGCCCGCTCCCCAAGAGTAGGGAGGCACACCCTAGAAGCGAATATGGGGGGCAAAGTTGTGCGCCTCCCTCTGGTGGGCGCGGGTGGCGGGGGTGGGGTGCTGGGGCGTGAGGGAGTTGGTCAGTTTGTAAAACCTCCAGTCCGCTCCTGAGTTGCGCTTCCTAGAAGTCGGGGACCAAACCGCTTGTGAGCGGCTGGAAAGTCTCGTTTTTCCCCGCATCTCGGGGATCCGCGCTATTTCCAGATAAATGAAGGTGTGCCCTGATTGCAGGCTTCCTTTACGACCCCCTCACTCCCCTGCCTCATTCAACACAATGTGCGGGGCAAGAGAGAGGCAGCTGCGAAGGCCTCTCCCCGCGCCTGGTTCCCCACGTCCGCTAGCCCGAGTTCCGAAAATGGCTAAGCCCCTAAATTCGAGGTGCAAGTCCCAGCGTGAGGAGGGTGAGGAGGAAGGGCGGGCAACGCTGCGGGGCTGCTGGGGCGCTGCTAAGCCGGCCCAGATCCTGTCCCGCGCCCGCTCCCCTCCCCACCCAGGTCCGCACGCGGTCTCAAAGCGCGCAAGCGACCCCGGCTCCCTGGAGCGCCTGGAGGGCACTCTCGGGGGCCAGTTCCTCCCTCCCTGCCTCTATCCAACGGGAGGCTAGGGTAGGCGCTGCGGCGTCCGCCCTCCAGGGAGTTTGGGGCAGGGGCTGGAGCGGCTGGGGGCCGGTGACCTGCGCCTTAGCTGGCCTCCTCCCAGCGGAGGACCTGGTGGGTCGCGCGGTCGGCTGGGGCTGGTGAGCGCGCCGAGGTCCCGCGCAGAACTCGCTCCTCTCGCGGCCGGCCAGGCTGATCTGGAAAAGCGGCCGTTTTTCTGCGAGCCCTGGGGGTCCAGAGGGGTTAGGAACCTTTTGGCACGCCGTTCCCCCGCCGCGTTTGGCTCCAGGGATCTCTGATAACCCGCAGTGGTTAAGACCGTAGGTTCTGACGTTGGATCGCCTGAGTTAGAATCCCAAGTCCTCTGCTTTGCTGTGTGGCCCCGAGCTATTACTTCACTTCTCTGTGTTTCGATTTTGTAATCGTTATAAAATGAGAATACTAGTTCCACCATAAGGCGATTGTGAGGATTGCAAAGATCTCAGTGCGCAAGAGCTGACTTGTAACAGTTGCCTGATAGGTTGTAACTATTATATTGTTATTTCTAGAGTGTGAGATTTGTGCACAGGGGTCCCCAGGGCAGGAGGATTCCCATGCAAGACTTAGAAGCTTCTGAGCTTCGTATCTTGACTCTTCCCATCTTTTCTGCCAGCGTCCATAGTGTCCCGTCAGCCACCCCAAACTTCTGAGCAGTTGCTGTAGCCTTCTGCCATTTGCAGAGTATCAACTTTCAGCCAAGTGCTGTGCAGGGCTCGCTGAGGTGGCTGCAGTCCCCATTTTGCTCACATGGAAGTCAAGGCTTGGGTCAGTCAGGCAAGGTTACATAGAAGGTAAGTGCCTGCCAGGCTGCAGAGCGGGGGTGGGATGCCCTAGAGAATTGAGAAGTAGAGGGCAGCTCAGACTGAAGGTGGTGGCTCTGCCAGGCGTGGTGACTCACGCCTGTAATCCCAGCACTTTGGGTGGCTGAGGCGGGCAGATCACTAGGTCAGGAGATAGAGACCATCCTGGCTAATATGGTGAAATCCCGTCTCTACTAAAAATACAAAAAATTAGCCGGGCGTGGTGGCAGGCACGTGTAGTCCCAGCTACTCGGGAGGCTGAGGCAGGAGAATCGCTTGAACCCAGGAAGTAGAGGTTGCAGTGAGCCAAGATTACCCCACTGCACTCCAGATTGGGCAACAGAGTAAGAATCCAAAGAGAGAAAAAGAGAGAGAGAGAGAGAGAGAAGAAGGAAGAGGAGAAGGAAGAGGAGGAGGAGGAGGAGGAAAGGGAAAAAGGAAGGAAGGAAAGAAAGAAAGAAGGAAGGAAGGAAAACAAAGAGGTGTCTGCTGTGCTTTTTCCCCAGTGGGGACCCTCTAACCAGCTCAATCCCCCACCCCTGGGGAATTGAGCCTCAGGAGCTCAACCTGGAGCCACCAGGACTGGGCAGCTACCTTCCAGCTGGAGACAGTCCTCTGTGCTATTCACTAAATCATTCATTCAACATACTTTCTGAGCAGTGCTGTATGCCAAGTACTGGACTCAGCACCGGGGAGACAGTGGCCAGGGACTTGCATTCTAGGAAGAAGACACACAATAAACCAAGTCCATTCACAAATGTGGGAGATAATGTCAGATCACAGTAGATGCTATAGAGGAACAGGAAGATGTGACAGGGGTTACTAGTGTGGCAAAGGAAGGCCTCAGCAAGGAAGTGACACCCAGCACTAGGGTTGAAGAAGAAAAACTTTTCTTCACCATGACCCTGCCCCCTTCCCTTGTGTGGAGCCTGGAGCCTGAGCCCCAGAATGGGGATGCTGTTTCCTGGAGGACTGACTGAGAGAAGTAAAAGGGAGGGAGAAAGGGGCAGCCAGCGGTGTATTTGCCAGGGGTGGAGGTGTAAGACTTGAAGAAGTTATTGTAGCCTTTCACCATTTGCAGAGCTGGCAAGTTCCAGCCAAGTAGAGCACATGACTCACTGAGCTGGGTGTAGGGTCTCCCAGTACATAGTGAAATAACTGGGCATGCAGAAACTGCCTGGCATGCGAAGGGACCTGACAGGTTGCAGGCAGCAAGCCAGGGAGACCCTTGGCTGCAGGCGAAATAACGAAATAACGCACCCAGAGAGCACAGCCAGGCCCAGACACAGGTTCCGGCACTCTCCCTGCAGCAGGTAAGCGGGAAGGATGCCCTACATCCTTCCTCAGGAACCAGATGGGAGTGGCTCGGCTTTCAGCTCTGAAAAGAGCAACAGGGGAACAAATGATTGAACACACACAGAAATAACCAGCTCCTCTTATCAGCGCGCTCCTCGGAACGTTTTGGAAGAGATCTAGGAGAGGGATTCCCTGGAGGTTTGCAGGAGGGCTTCAGGTCGTACACTCAAATGACTTGTCTGGAATGTTATCCCAAAGGTACTTTCTCACGTGTTGGCATGTGCTCATTCTTCCTGGATCCATCTATAAGATAAAACACAGAGGACTAAAGGCCCTCATTCCAAGGATTCAGGGTGTCAGTGAGTCAGGAGAGATTCTGGCTTAGGGCATTCAATCCTTGGGTTTGAATATCCAGGTGGTCAGGGACAGGTTGAATAGCGAGGCAGTAATTAAACAGGTAATACAGGCTCAGAGTAGTTAGGCGGTAAGAGGCGAGATGGTGCTCAAAAAACGCTTCTTGAAACAGCAAATTTTTGCACTGGGTGCACCTGGTTCAGAGGTTCTAGGAATAGTGTATAATTGCAATTGGACCTGTCCTGGGGTTGTCCTCCCCACCCAACCCTCCCCACCACAACTTGCCTCTCATAGTCCTTCCCTCGTTTTTTAGGCAGGAATGAAGGTGGAGGAAGAAGTGGGGGTATTGCCATCACCTTCTGGGTGCCTGCAGGCAGCTGCTGGGCACAGGAGACTGGAGCAGGATGCTGGCTTGGAACTCCTTGACAAAAAATGCATCTCTAAGCCCCTGGGAACCATAGGACACTTTCATTCATTCACTCAACAAGCATTTTATGAGTGCCAAGCCCTGCAGTGAGCAAGACAGACCTGGCCTCTGCTGGGAGAAAACTCTCTGCTCTCAAGGCACAGGTGCAGGAAGGGCCAGCATGCTGTTAATTCTGCTGCTGGATTCTTGAAGAGGGGGTGGGTGGGTGACCAGTTGTCCTCGACTAAGGGAAATGAAAGAAAGAGTCTCAGAACTTGGTGCTGCACTGAGCTGTTGGAATAAATTGAGGGGATAGAGTCCTACAGCCCCACGTTTAATCTTTTATTCCACAAATATTTGTGGGGTGCGAGGCACATAGGAGGCTGCCCTGGGGCAACTGGTGGGGTTGAGATACACACATAACCAGGCAACCAGGCAACCACAAGATCTGGGATAGAGATGAGGCAAATGGAAGCATCAACCTGAACTAGGAGAGATGAGAAGACTTTCTAGAGGAAGATGCCCTAGGCTGAATTCTGAATCATTAGCCAGACAAAAGTGCAGGAGTGAGGTTGGGGAATTCCAGGTAGAGGGAACCACCTATGCTACAGTGCACGGGCTAGAGAACTGGGCAGATTCTAGGAGCTCGAAGAAACTGCTGGACAGGAGCATTTAGAATGATGGCAGGAGCACTCAGCGTTTTGCTTTCCAACTTTGAAAAATTATTTTGGTTGATTCTCAGTCTACCCATATGCAAAATGGGTATGATAAACTTGTATTGCCAGATTGTTAGCACAACAAGAACTCAATAAATAAAGGACCCTAACGTGGCTTCGGTCTGCCCCAGTGAGGCGCGGTTCCCGTTGGGCGTGGAGTGGGGGGCAGCTGAAGCCTGCGGACTCCTGGCTTGGTTTTCGGAATATCTTTATTAACGAGCACTTCAAGGTAAGCCGGTGATGGAAACCAGATGTGGGATCACGCGGTCGGCGGCGGAGCAAGGACCAGAGATACTAAGGGAGTAGGGTGGGGTAAGAATTACCCCAGATGAGGTTGAGAGCAGAAGCGCGACTCCCCAGATATTTTTTTCTCTGGGAGACCTTAGATGCAGAAAGTTGACATCTGACCCACATTCCTGGATTCTGGGTGCTCAGGCCCTCTTTGATTTTACCTTGCACTTTCACCTCTCACCCCACTCCCAGACTCCCTCGAGGTAGATTCTCGCTACACGATTTTCTCTGGGCTGCTCTCCCTGGTCTCCTTCAACTTGAACCATTCCACAGCCAGGGGGCCAGTTTCCCCTCTGCGTCTTCGAGGTCCGCAGAACCTTCCAGGTCGGTGGAGGGACTAGCCTGAGCAGAGGTTCCAGGGCGCGGCTGCTACTTCCTGGCTGTGTTACCTCAGCCAGGTGGCCGCCCCTCTCTAAGCCTCCGTTAGCTCATCGGAAAATTGAGAGCCTCAATCTCCAGCACGGTTGTCATGAAGCGAAATCGAAGATTCGTCATATGGAAGGGCTCCAGGCGCAGAGTTCTTTTCCCTTGCTGTCGCGGTGCCAGGGGCCTCGAGGCTCGCGTTGGTGGGAAAATCACAACCTATCAAAACCAAGCAGTTCATTTTACAGTCGCGGGCAGTGAGGCCAGAGAGAGAAGAGTCGGCCTCACCCCGTCCCCTACCCGCGACCCCAAGGAGTGAACCTGTGACAGCGCGACTATCGAGCGAGGCCGCCGGTCTCCAGACTCCGCGCTTATACTTTGCCGGGCAGGAAATCCCCTAGGATGGCCGCAGACTGGGGACGTGCGCGGTGCGGCCTCGGGAAGGTAGCACAGGGGGCAGAGTTCTAAAGCTTCTGAAGCTGGGCCCAGCCCAGGGCTTCCCCCGGGGTTGAGGGAGCACAGATCCCGCCGCATCCCAGCCCAGCGCCCTTACAGCGGAGGGCAATAGTTAACAAGATGTGAAAGTTGACCGTGTACCGTAGGACGAAGGCTTGTGCGTGTGTTAATCTCCCGGAGGAACGGGAATGGGAAGGAGGATTGGAAACCTAGGAAAAGGTGCCTGCGGGAAGGCCCGCATGGCGCCCGCGAGTTCGCGCGCAGGAGTCCAGAGGACTCTTTTCCATCCGCAGGCCCTTGGTCTCCCTGACTTCGACTGTCAAAACCTGTTAGGTTTATTGGGGGGGGGGGGGACTGTTTTTAAACCTGTCGTTAAAATTTGCATTTCCCCTCTGCCTTAGGCCAAAGCTCCGACACCCCGCCAATTCGCAGCCTAGCCTCGGGTGCCCTGGGGGTCCTTGCACCTCCCCAGTCCCGCCTAGAAGCGGACGAGCCCACGGGAGCCTCTGGGTTGAATCCCCACTAGCGAGTCAGTAGCGTCTCCTTAAGAGTGGAGAGGAGGGGGCAGGGGCCAGTGGAAGGAGACAGGAGGAGGGGACGAGAGAGGGGAAAAGGAAGAAGCAAGTCAGGGGGAAAAAAATTACTTTTTTTTTTTTTTCCGCTTCAAAACCTTAAGAGGGTTTGGGAGATCTGGTCAACTTTCCAAAACATCTGAATCTTTTTACTGCCCTCCGTTCTTTCCCTCGGCTAGCTGTGAGGAGGGAGGAAAGAGAGAGGGAGAGAGAGAGAGAAAGAGAGAGAGAAGGGGGGAGAGGGAGGGGAGAGAGAGCGAGGGAGAGAGGAGAGAGAGAGAAAGAAGAGGGGAGAGGGAGAGGCAGGCGTGGAGGGGAGGAGGGAGAGCGAGCAGGCCCGGCGCGGAGAGCACAGCCATCCCCTCCTCGCCTCCCCAGACTCCCAGCCCAGGCGCGCGGTGGCGTCCTCGCGCCCTCGCTCGCGCCCCCGCCCGCCGCCCGCGCAAGCCAGGCATGAATGCTGAGACTTGCGTCTCTTACTGCGAGTCGCCGGCCGCTGCCATGGACGCCTACTACAGCCCGGTGTCGCAGAGTCGGGAGGGCTCCTCGCCTTTTAGGGCATTTCCCGGAGGCGACAAGTTCGGCACAACTTTCCTGTCGGCCGCTGCCAAAGGACAGGGATTCGGGGACGCCAAGAGCCGGGCCCGTTACGGCTCCGGGCAGCAGGACCTGGCGGCACCCCTAGAGGGTGGTGCCGGGGCGCGGGGTCCCTTTACCAAGTTCCAGCCCCAGCCGTCGACCCCGCAGCCCCAGCCGCCGCCTCAGCCGCAGCCGTCCGCGCAACCGCATCTTTACTTGCAGCGAGGCGCCTGCAAGACGCCCCCGGACGGCAACCTCAAACTCCAGGAAGGCAGCAGCGGCCACAACGCGGCCTTGCAGGTTCCCTGCTACGGTGAGTGCACGTGCGGGTCACCCGGGGCTGGGGACGGCGGGGTGCGTGGCTTCCGCATCCCTTGAAACTGGAGGCTTGCGGGAGGCCTGAGTTGGCGGGCTGGGGGCGGGGTGAGGACAGCGGTGAGTGACTCCGGTCAGAAAACGGGATCGATCGCTGCGAGGGAGCCAAGGGATCTGTTCTGCCTCCTTCATGTCCGCCGGCCCAGGCGCAGAGCGTTTCGGCTGTTAAACTCGACCTGGAGTTTGTTTTTCCCGGTCCCTTCGGCAGTTCCCCAAACCGCTCGCTTTGCGCTGCCCGCTGGGCGGGATTTGAAGCGGATGCTTCTTACCGGCCCAGGGCGTGCGGCGGGAAGGAGTCTCCGCCAACGCTCGGGCGCGGGGCAGCGGGTCTGCGGAGGCCTCGCTCCTCTCCGGCTGGGAGGCTCCTCCCGCGGCTCTGCCGCAGGTGAAAGCGCCGCAGGTGCGGAGCCCCGCGGGAAGCCCGGAGCGCTGCTGGCCGAACGCTCACGGGAAATCCAGGCGCACTGGCGCAACACAGTGCAGGGCCGGAGATCCTGGGCCAGGAGACGCTGGGGTCTGGCTAGACCGGAGTCCTGGGACGCAGAGCGCTACTGGCGGTGGGATGCGGGCAGGCCAGAGTTCCTCTGGCGCTCCTCTCTCTGCGATTCTTGGAGGCCGCAGGCCTCTGAACAATGGTTTAGGACGGAGTAGGAGGGGAGATAGGAAGCCGCTGAGGCCCAGGTGACCCAGGGCTGTGGCAAGAGAGAAGGGTCTGGGTCTTGATTTGAGCCCACGGGGAACCCGAGGGAGCTGGCCTAAATGACCTCCAAGCCCCCTTGAACGGAGCCACAGGAGGCAGGCCTGGCCCCCAGAGCACCGCCACCGTTGCCGGCGAGAGAGCCACTCAAGAATGGACTCTAGCCAGAGCAGCTCGGTAGCCTAGGCCTTCTCTTCTTCCACAGAATCGGGGTTCCTGAGCCTCAGAGAGGAAGAGGGAGGAACCACGCAGAAAGGGAAAAACCTCTGGGCGGGACCCCTAAGCACAGACTCTCCCTGAGGCCTTGGCCTTCAGGCCTGGCCCTGGTGAGGTGAGTTGGGGGCAGGGAATTTGCCCTGATCCAGGCTGATGGAGAGGCGCTAGACCTGGGGACAGAGGCTGGGACACGGTGGAGGCCTTGGTGGCTAGAATAATCCTGAGAAACAGCCGATGGCAGTCGTTTTCTCGTGTTCAGGTTTGTTCTTTCACAGGGGCAGAACAGTTTATAGATGGCTGCTGACAAGCATTCACATTCATACGCTTGTCTACAATTACATTCACACACACACAAGCGCGCGCACACACACACACATACACAGAGCGTCTTCTTTGGGACCCCATGTGGTCATACCCCAAGAACACATCCCCATGTGTTCTCGAACGAGCCACATACTCCCAAACCCATAGGACAGGACTGAGAGCAGATTTAGAAAAATTCAGTGGCCCTTCCCCATTTCCTCCACCTTTCTTCTTCACCACCAGTTGCAATCAGATCAGACACTCAGATCAGGGACGCCCAACACTCCACACACAGACACATAGGCAGCTCCACACGCAGGCACCCACAGCTCCCGTACAGGTGCTCCTTCTGTGCTAGGCAGACAGAGACTCTCAGCCCTGTCCATACAGGCCGGCCTTCCCAGCCCAGGGGTGCAGGCTCCAGCCCGTCCCTGTCATTTGGGACTATTAGGTGAGAGCAGATCACAGACTAGGAGACACATGGAGGTTCATCCTGCATAACCAGGGGCTCATGCTTTCTCTCCCGCTGCACTGGATTTTCATATTTTAAATAAAATTACCAGTGAGACCTCTGAAGAGGCTGAGACCAGCTGAAGCAGCTCCCCACCCTGAGCCCTCTCTCTGTGCCCTGCTGGGCCACCACAGCCAGCATGGCCCTGGCTCTACTTGCACTAGCCTTTGGAGCTGAGGGAAAGGGCCAGCCATTGGACCTGGGACTGCCCCTAACCCATGGCAGTGCGACCTGAGAGCAAGCACCTTCCCAAATCCCGGTTTCCTCATCTGCATCCTGGGGTGATAACAGAAAGGCCTTACTGAGTCGTAAATGTGCCTCTGCAGAGACAGTAAGAGGCAAGAGCCCCGCTCCCCAACCCATTGACAGACCTATCCAACTCCGTGCTGCTGGGAACTTGAGAGCACCCAATTCTGAGGACAGAGCAAGCTCCTGCCACTGCTCTGGGTCATAAACTGCAGGCTGGGACCAAAGGCAGCCTCTAAACACCCGCAGGACCCCAGTCCATGCTACCTAAGATGGAGGCACTGCTGGGGCAAAGCCGCAAACAGTAAATAACAAGTCACTGTTCGTTCTTTTCACTCTCTCAGTAGCTGAGTCTCCCTGGCCAGGAGAGGTCTGGTTCTTCTTGGAAAGGGATTAGGCTCATTAGGTGTAAGATGGAGAAACTGAGGCTCCAAAAGGTGAGCCTCTGCCCTCTACAGAGGTAGCCAGGAGGAGGGCCTCTGGAGTGGGATCCCCGCACTGCCAGCAAGCGGGGAAACTGAGGCATGCATTGACAAGGATTCTCCCCCACAGTTGCGAGAGTGTATACTAAAAAGGGGAGAAACAAAGTTCAAGGAAAAATCCTTAGACGTTTTCAAGAGCTTGGAGAAAGTCCGAGGCAGGGGTGGCCTTGGTGCCAGTACCGGCGCTGGCTGATCTCAGACTTCAGGCAGGCAGCTGAGACTTGGCAACCATTCCCAGCCCTGGGGGTCCAGGGCAAAAGTTAAGCTGTTCTTTCGCGTGTGTTACTACACCTAACAAAAGGGAGAAGCTCAGAGGCCTCCTCCCGGGCCTCAGCTTCGGGGGGCCACTCCCAGCCGAGTCCAATTGCCCCTCGGCAAGGAAGGTGCTCCCAGCAGCTAGCTGCGCCAGGGCCAAGCCGAGGGAGTGCGGGGCGGGGACGCCGCTCCAGTCTCTGCTGGCAGGGTCTGGTCCGGGTTGCAGAAACAGTTGGTGAGAGAAAGCCTCCCGGGCTGCAGACGTCCGTATCCCAACTTGGGCCTTCCTTTCCCCAAATGTGCTAAAAGAACGACGATTAAGGCGCCTCCGCAGTGTCCTTTGGGTGCGGAGACCGCTTTTTTACGAAAGAACCCCCACCGAGCCCTCTTCTGCGGCAACCCAGACCTCCCTAGTCTCGCCCTAGACTCTGAGTCCGCTCTTCGGCCTCCTGAATTCCCTGCCCAAGCCCAGGGTGGGCCGCCGGGCCCCAGGTGACGTGTCAGGTTGGAAACCCGAAGTTTCTCAGCGACGCAAAGAGTCTCCTTGTACTAAGGAAAGGGACTCCGGCGCCTCGCCCCCAAACTCCGGATCCGACCCCGGGAGCCGCAACCGGCGCGTGCCAATCCTTGGCTACGCGTCCCAGGACGCGGGTCCACTGCGGGAAGCTACCCTGCTCCCCTCTTCCCTTTCGCTTTCGATTCGTTGCAGGCAGGTTTTTGTTGAAAGCAGATTGCTACCTCTGCATCCACCCACCCCGGAAAGCAGCGCTCTCTGCGCCAAGGTCTGGGGAGGCGCGGGCCAGGCTGGAGCCCCTGGGGTGCCGCTTAGAGGCCCAGTCCTGATTTTTCGAATTAGACTCAGCGTTTAAATACTAGGAGGCATTTATTTTCCCTGCATCGACACAATCCGTGCACCACAAAATGTGTAAATTCTGCTGGGGTTGTCTTTTAATTTAGTCAGAGAACTGGGTTTTTTTTTTTTTTTTTTTTTTTTTTTTTTTTTTTTTTTTTTTTTTTTTTTTTTTTTTTTTAATGTGAGAGACGATCCAAAGAAGACAGAAACTAAAACGACAAAAGCAGCAAATGCCCGTGGGTGACTGTGGGGTGATCAGAGGAAAAATCGAGCCTGGGACTGAAGCCTGCTCGGGAAGGGGCGACTGTTGTTTAATTTTGGAGGGAGGGATGGCGAAGGAAGATGCTTTCAATTTTTTACTTTGTTAATTTCCATAGCCACCAGCCTGCTTCACCAGTCTGGTCCAAACACATACGTTCTTAAATAGAAAAACAGAGGGCCTGGATTAAAACTCAGTATTTTAAGTCAATCGACTTGCGCAATTTTTCTTTATTACAATTTACATACAGCGAAGTGCTTAGCTCTGAGGAGGAAAGTTGGAAGAATTGTTAAGTGTATCCACACTGTTAGGAAGACCATCTGGATAAAGAAACAGACCATTCGCGTGTTTCTTTAAAGGCTGTAAAACGTTAAAGCAAAAACATTTTTTGTAAGTCGTTTTAAGAACATTTCAGAACAGACTTCGGATCACCGGGGACCCCATTTTGTTCCTGACAGCAGTGTTTCTTGAGTAGGGTGACACTGTAGCTTGGGCATTTGCGCGGTCGGGACTCTAATGCGAAGTTCCAAGTGACTGCGCCAGGAACCTCGCTGCGACCGCCGATCTAAGCCGGAGTCACCGAACCCGGAGCCGCGCGCGCTGCGATGCCAGCCCGCAGTAGGAAAACAAAACGCCCTACAGAAAATCTCGCCGAAGTCTTGGAGGCTCCCCACCCCCAGGACGCTGTTTCGGAAGACCAGCTGGGCTCACTTTCTCTAGGATGTCCCTTCTTCTCGGTCTCGGCCCCCTTTTCTCTGCCCGCAGCCGCGCGCAGCTTTGTTTTGGTGGCAAACTGAAATATGAAATGGAAATATATTGGCCTTTGCAGCTGCCAGGGGTGAGAGGAGGTTGACGACTGGCGCGTTTGTCCGGGCTTTGGACTTCCCTGCAGACCCCTGGTCTGGTGCCCGAGACTAGGAGAGGAGGAGGATAGTTGCCCCGAGCCCCGGAGGCTCCGCGGACTTAGGATGACGCTTGAGGGCCGCGCTGCTTTGGTGCTCCTCTCGCCGCGAGGATAGGCGAGGTGTGTGGGTATGGCAGTGTGTGCTGGAGAGAAGAGAGAATGCTTGACCAGAGAGAACTTCCTGCCCCCACCCCCGCCAGCATCAGCGTCCTTAGCCCACAGACCCCTGCTCAGGAAGCCGAAGGACCTAGGCCCAGGCAACTGTGTGGGGTGGGGCGGTAAGAGCGCCGTTCTGCACCCAGACATCGCCTGCCAGGCGCCACCTGGCCACATGCGCCCGCAGCGCGGATTCTCCAGTCATCGGCACAGATCCTCACCGAGGTGACAGTTATCAGGTTGGGAAACCAACACTGCGAGGACCCGGCTATGTGAGATCCCGTCCGGGGGATGTAGAGTGGAAGCCGACCGTCCTGCGGTGCCAAGAGACAAGTGAGAAGCAGCCCTTCCAAACGGCCCTTTGCGGGAAGGAGGAGACACCTCTCTCCAACCAGCGAGCCCTCCCAACTGCAGCCGGGGTCTTCTGTAGCATCAGTTACCCGCGGCCTCCAGGGACCCTGCCTCCAGAGGTGCAGCCCGGCACACCTCTCCTTGCAGAGATGTAAACTGGTGACACTCCCATCTCCATTCAAAACGCTTCTTCCTCGCCCAGTACAGGGGTGCAGAGTAAACCCGGGGCAACAACTTGCGTGCTGCCTGGAAGCAGGTCCCTCAGAAAGGATGACAAAAGTTTAATGGTGAGACAGAAGCTTCCACTGTGTCCAGAAAGAGGTAGCGGCCCCCCATCAATTGCACAGCTCTGGCCCCCACCCTCAGCACATTAACAAAGACCCGCTTCTCCACCAGACCTAACCCGAATCAGCCAGCGAACAGGAGGGAGGAGTGGAAGGGAGCGTCAGTCAACGACCAGCCGAGAGTAAAGTGAGGAAGAGCCACGCAGAGGCAAGGCTCTGAGGAGCCAACGCTGGGGTGTGGGGTGGCACGCAGGGCTTAGGGCTGGTTCGGATTTGGACTCCAGAGGCAGTTGGAAGAGTCACCCTGGTGCTCCACGGCTCCCCGGGTGCCCTTTTGGCGAGAAGGAGGTTACTGGGAGATCCCGGCGGGATGAGAGGCGCCACCAACCTGCCATGTACCTGTTTTTCCCAGTGATCGTGGCACTTGTACTGGGGACTGCTTGGTCATGGCTGCTGGGCACTGGTGCCGCTGCACGTTGGGGACAGAGAGGGAGCCAGTGCTGCTTCATCGGATTCTTAAAGCAGATTCTTTAAGAGTGAATTTTCCTTCTGAACTGGAGGCCCCGGAGCACCGACGCTGGCCCCATGCACCTCCTACAGGGACAGGACCTGGTGAACCAAGTCAGAGCAGAACAGCTGGCTCTCTGCAGCTCTGAAGGCCACAACCGAGAAGGCTGAGAAGCTGTGGGAGGTTTGGACCACGACACTGATGTCCAGCGTGGCACGCTTGGGGACCAGGGCCCACAGTCAGGTTAGATCACCCCAGCCTCCACTTTTGTGTTCTCTACATGGCCTTGGAGACGTCCCTTCTTCTCGGGGTGGGAATTTTAGCTCTATGAAATGCAAGAGTGTGGACAATTTCCAAAGACTCTCTTGGAGTTTCTGTGCTGGTAGCAGTCTGGGCCCACCTTCACCCCCTTTCCCTCCCCTCCTCACCCCCACGGGCATTTTTGCCCAGGAGAAATCCAGGTAAGGTGGGTGAAAAAGGCTTCCCTAGAGGCTGGCACAGGTACTGAGTGGGGAGCCATCCCAGGACACAAAGCCAGCTGGAGGTCCTGCAGGGCGGTGGTAGAATGCAGCTTCTGGGCTCAAGACCAGGGTGTAAATAGGGAGAGGACTGAGCGAGTGTCTTTGTGTCCACACGTGACCAGGCTCAAGCTGAGGCCCCAGCTAGTGGGCCCCGTGTCCGCTCATCTTCCCTATCCCAGTATTTATGGAGCACTTTCCCTGGCTGGACCTTCCAGGATACAGAACACGCCCAGCGCCTGCCTCCTGAGTTTCGGCTTGTGTCCTTCCAAGTGCATTGTTCAGCTGGGCTTAACAAACGTTCACTGGTTGGAGAATGAATGAAGAACTGGTGTCTCCTGCAGTGTTGCCCCCGCATGGTTAAGTGCACCTAGGAGCACCTTTGGCTGTGTGAGGGCCGGCTTGGGTGATTGTATGAGCATGTGTACAGCATGAACTCGGGTGTTGGGTGCCTCGCCTATTCTCACAGGGTCACGTCCTGTTTTCTGAGTGTTTCAGGGAGAAGCCTAGGGTTTCTGTGTAGTCCAGTGAAAGGCATGCCTGTCCTCCAGCACTCGCATCTGTGTACCCCAGTGTGTGAGCCTCAGGTATGCAAGGGTGAGTACCCCTGTGCATGGCTCTGGATCCCCTCTGGGTCCATGGGTGGCATAGCCTCTGCCTCCAGAAGCGCACCCAGGGCAACAGTGACTAAGTGCCCTTGCATCATGGCCTGTGGCCTTCTTGCCCCTGGTCATGGCTCCCAGGAGCAGCTGACTCACCAAGTGGCAGGCAGAGTCTCCCTGTGGCAAGTCCCCGGTGGGGCCCAACCGTCCCCAGTGTCATCCTGGGACCCTCGAACGTGGTCCATCCCACCCGCTCGCACTGTGGCGAGGCCTTCCAACAACCTCCCAGCTCTGGAATCTACCCTCTGTGCCGTGTAGCTCACTGAGGAAGAGATGCGTCGTTGGCACTGTCCTTACGCACACTGCTGACCCCATTTAGCACACAAACTGAGGCCCAAGGGGACATGGACTCCACAGCCAGGTTAGCAGGAGGGCAGGAACCCACCAAGTTCTCTTTCTGATACAGTGGGTGGAAAGTCAGAAAGCGCTGGAAAATCCAATCCGCTCACCTGCTCTCGTTGGATTTGATTCCTGCAATAAGTCCAGTGAGTCGCATTCTCTCTGAGCATCTAATGGGGCAGATGCTTCCAGTCCTGCCTCAGTCTCCCTAGAAGTAAAGTAGACCCCACCGTGAGCTCCTGGGCATTAGAGGGCAACAGAAGAGCACCTGCAGAGCTCCTGGCGGGAGTGTAGGGACCTGACTCCAATCCAGCTCCACCAGGCTGGGGCTCCTGCTCTCTGCCCAGATCCCTAGGCTGGGTTTTCTTTTCTTAACTTTGTGAAAACCACAAGCCAGGGTCAGTTGCAGCCAGATGACCAACTCCTCTCGCTGTGCAGGACTGTCCACCAGGCCCTGAGGGCCTTTGGTTGCATCCAGTATCCTGGTACCTCCCCCGACCCTGCAACACACACACAATGGGTCATGGTGACATGGCGGGGGTTCCACCCAAGGTTGGGAGAGATGGCAGTCATCTCCCAGCCCACATGTCTTATTTCACAATCAAGGAGACTGGGAGGCCTGATTCCATTTACACATGGCTCACCAAACTGCCTGTCACTACGCCAAGCCTTGTGGGGGATTCTGGGAAGCTCTGGATGCAGCCCCTGCCTTCAGGTCCAGAGGCAGAGACAGAGACAGACAAGCGGTTGAAATTCCAGTTCAATGGAACGGGCGCTGAGGTGGGGAAAGCCCTGACTCAGGCTCTGAGGAGAAGGTCAGGCTGGCTTGCCCTGGGGGGTGTAAGCACCACCAGGGTTTTGTAGTTTATTGGAAGCCACTTAAGGGGAGGGTTCAGGAAAGTTGGGGGAAGTTGGGATTTGTTAAGGCCGATGAGTCTTCTCTAGCGGCTGGAAATCCTGAGTCTTCTTCTCTCCTTAACTTCCTCCTTTTTTCCCCTCCATGCTTTCTCTGCAGATCAAGAGATCTTGGTTTTTCTATAGAAGTAGCCGTGTGTAACAGCCCCTTACCTCTCCAGTGCCACTCCGTTTCTCCACGTGTTGAATGGCGCTTTGGCCTTGTCCCGCCTGGGAGGGGGTGTGAGGAGGATGTGATGATGGATATTGGTAGTGTCCCTGCCCTGTACATGCTGCACCGCCAGGTTCTCTGCCCCGCCACTCACACTATACCCTTCCAGGGTGCTAGAATATTGCAGATGGTAGTGGTGGGTTCCTTCCTGATCAGGTTTCAGAGTAGGGATGTAGACTTTGGGGTCCTCCTGGATGTGTGAGCCTCCCCAATGTCTATACCTGGCCACAAAGATTCATTCACATCTGGTTCACATCTCAGCACAGAGTTGGACAACTCCAGCTTTATGGCCTCTGCCTTCAAGGAGGGAGCTCACTTTCAGACGGGAAGGCAAACATACACACGGCTCTACCGCACGGGTCCCCTGTCAGGGCCTCCACCTCACCATCTCTGAACCTTCTTCCAGGGACTTGGTGGTTTCAGAGGCCTTGGGGTCCTGTGATATTCACCAAGAGAGGTGGGTGGGTCCTCCAGAATCCTTGAGATGCCTTGGGATCCCACACTCTTCCCCATCCATTGTGCCAGGAAAGGGAGAAGACTGCTCCAGTCTGCCAAAGGGTAAGGGTCTGGCGTGCTGGACCTGGCTCTTGGCCTCAGTTTTCCCATCTACAGGACAGAGACGATAATGGGTTTTGAGGTGAAGAAGGCTTAGAGTTGGCTGCTGCTGCAGAACAATGTGACAGCCCAGAAAGACAGCGCTCCTGCCTGTGCGTCAGACAGTGCCCCAGTGCTGCTTGTGTATTATTTCATTTCATTGCCATCACAATCCTATGAGAATGATACTATTATCATCCCCATTTCATGGATGAAAACTGAGGTTCATGGAAGATAAGTAACTCACTCCCAGTGGGACAGCCAGGAAGGAAGAGACAAGTCTTGATCGCCAAGGGCTCCAAGACACCTAAAAGGCACCGTGTTTTAGGATGATACTGATTAGCCTTGAGATCACCTACCTGTATCCCAGTTGATGTGGAGATGAAAGACAGGGTCTTACAAACATGGCCCCCAAAGCATTCTTCTCAACTTCACATCCCAGGTTGCAGAGGGCAAGTGGTGTCAAGGGTAAGCTTTGGCACCTGGCAGGTTGAAGTTCTAGACCTGACTCTGTGACCTTGGGCACACCTTTCTCACCTGTGCCAGGTGAGAGCAGGGCCCCAGGCATGGCATAGGCCCTCATAACTAGTATGAGGAATGACTGCATGAGTTTCCAGAGGTTTCAGGCACATGACAGAACCTTTGATTAAGGCAGGGCGGAGCTGAGAAGCATCTGTGGGACCAAACAGTGGGGAAATAACACCTGCCCTTTGGGAAAGAGGAGAGACTGCAGGAGGTTTTGTCTGTTTTGTTTCAAACTTGCCCCAGAGCCTGGAGCTAGTATATATATTAGATGCTCAATAAATGCCTGTTGCTCAATGAATGAATGAATGAATGAATGAATCATATGGGATGGGAACATGCTAGGAACTCTCTACATCTTTCCACTCTCTCTTCGTCCATCCTTTGTTTGAATTGAAGCCTGGGGTGAGAATCTTCTTTGTCGTTCTCTTGCATTCTGGTAGGAAATGATAGATTTTTTTTGCAGGGTTCCCTGTTGGGTGTAGGAGCAGGGAGGGTCTGGGTAGCTGTATTTTGCACAAGCCTTGGTCCTCTCAGACTCTAGCAGCTGGAGGAGCACCCCTTTTCCTCACTGTTCTTTCTTTGGTCTCACCCCACAGGCCACAGGCGTGGGTTCTGACTGCCACACCCCCCAGGGTTGGCTCTAGTCAAATGCTTTTCTCCCTTCATTCCCAACCTCCTCCTCAGGTCCCCCCCATTCCCTACAGAAAGTTCCGTGTCCTTCCTGCTGGCACCACCATTCCCTACAGTGAGTTCCATGTCCTTCCTGCTGGCACCCCCGTTCCCTACAGTGAGTTCCATGTCTCTCCTGCTGGCACCCCCATTCCTGCCACCTGCCCAGGGGGCTGCCTGAGAGCTGCTGAGCTTCCTCCCTTAGTACCTCATTCGCTCATCCTCCATCCCGGGACTCTGAGACTCATCTGCAAGGGATGCAGCCCTCTGTTCTGGCCAGGATGCCATCCTCACCTCACCTGGGTTTCCAGCTGGGCATGTGGCTCCAAGGCCTGAGCTCTTCCCAGCACACCCATGATTCCTTCCATCTGCCCCACTCCAGCACTTGGGGTCTGAGGGCACTTGAACATCCGTGATCCCCTAAGTCTCACCAAAGGCCTATGTGGAGGAATTGAATCTCCATTTTGCAGATCAAAGACAAAGCTCAAAGAGGTGAAACAGCTCAGAAGGAACGCATGGAGGAGTGCATGCCTGGCAAAAGCTCCTCCTCCCATCCAACAGATCCTTCAGCATGGCACTCCTGTGTCGGGCAGGGACCAGAGCATTTGGCAGTGGGCAAACTGGCTCCTGCCCTCAGGGAGCCCATAGCCTAGTTAGAATGTGCTACGTGCCATGGAAATCCCCAGGGAAAGTGAATGGACTGAGGCTTCCTGAGGATGGACATTTGAAGTGGACATTGAAGGTTGAATAGGAGCTCACCAGCGGAAGCAGCTGAAAGAGGGCCTCTAGACTCAGGAAACAGCATGAACTAAGGCTTTGGGTAAGGAAAGAACATGAAGCCAGTGTGTGGAGTGCAGGAGCATGATGGATGCTGGTGAGATGGGCTGATGAACAGCAGGAGCACAGCCAAGAGAGCCTTTTATTTCGTTTTCATTTATTTATTATTTTTTGAGACAGAGTTTCACTCTTCTTGCACAGACTGGAGTGCAGTGGCACAATCTCAGCTCACTGCAACTCTCTGCCTCCCAGGTTCAAGCGATTCTCCTGCCAAGTAGCTGGGATTACAGGTGCCCACCCCTACGCCTGGCTAATTTTGTATTTTTAGTAGAGACAGGGTTTCACCATGTTGGCCAAGCTGGTCTTGAACTCCTGACCTCAGGTGATCCACCTGCCTCAGCCTCCCAAAGTGCTGGGATTGCGGGCATGAGCCATTGCGCCCAGCCATAGGTACCTCTCACTTGGTTTCTCCTGTAAGGAATCATACAGTGTTTCTCCTTTGGCGTCTGGCCATTTGGATATCTTCTTTGGAGAAGCGTGTTCAAGTTCTTTGCCCGTTTTTGAATTGGGTTGTTGGTTTCCTTGTTCTTGAGTCATAGGAATTCTGGATATTAACTCCTTTTCCGTTATGTAATTTGCAAATATTTCTTCTCATTCTATGGGTTGTCCTTTTGCTCCCTGGATACTGTCCTTTGATGAACAAAAGTTTTACATTCTGATGAAGAAGCACAATTTTTCCATTTTTCTTTTGTTGTCTGCTCTGGGTGTTATATCCAAGAAATCATCAATAACTCCAGTGTCCTGAGGATTTTCCCATGTCTTCTTCTAAGAGCTTTATAGTTTAGCTCTAGGAAGGTCTTTGATGCACTTTAATTTTGAATACGATGTAACATAAGGCTCCAGCTTCATTCTTCCTTATGGGGATATTCAGTTTTCCCAGCACCATTTGTAGAAAAGACGGCCCTTTTCTCATCAACTGGTCTTGGAACCTTTGTTGAAAATCGATTGGGCATATATTTGAGAGTTTACATCTGGTCTCTATTCTGTTGCATTTGTCTGTCTGTCTGGCCCTGAATGGCCTTCTCAAGTAAAGCCCAGGATCGCAGAATGCACAAGGACCCCTGTGGGCCATCCGTCGATCTCCCTGCCTGCAGGCCAGTGATGGACCAGCCATAGAGATTTAGTTCAGGGACACACTTGTTTACCAGGACCTGGAGCTGGTGAGAAGGTGTGGAGGACAAAGCCACAGGCGAGGACTCTAGAAACACAGTCTTGGCCCCGACTAGACCCCTGGCTATTTGGGGGTCCCTCTGCCCCTTTAGTTGACCATCCCATGAGGACGTGGCCTTTGGGGAAATTCTCATGTGCTCTTGGGGTCTACACACCCACCTCCTGAGATGCTCAAATCTGGGACCACTTCCTTTATTAAGATGATTCCAGAATCCTACCAGTGGAGCTGGGAGGAGCTCCAAGAGGGAAGCATCCATGGCTCCATGCTGTTGGCCCTGTGCGTATTTTGAAGATTTTCTGTTTGATTCTCAAAAGAGGCACTTGCAACTCCTTGTCCCCCACCCTAGACCATCCAGTGTGCGGCACAGCCAGAGTTGGGGCTCCAGGGACTAGGTAGCAGGCCCCAGGGGAGCAGAGCCGCAGAGAAGCACCTGTCCCCTGCTCCCCCTCCTGGGAACTTCCTCAGCCTAGGTGACAAAACAGAGGCCAGCTTGAGCCTGGTCTTCCAGCCATGTGCCCTAAGGCATAATTTCTAGAGTTCCTGGAAAATCATAGAGACTGCATTCATTCCACAACTGAGCTACACAGGCTGCCTGATGCTTCTGATACCTTTGATTTGGAGAAGCCAGTGGAACTCAGGACCTGGAAACGGATTTCATCCCGCACAGTCAAGTGACCTCAGGCAAATTAGTTGACCTCTTTTCCTTGTTTTTTTTACTTGTAAAGTGGGGATAAGAATCATGTCTACGAGTTAGTGATAGAGTGAGGCTTAAATAAGGTGAAATAGGCAAGGATCTTAGAACAGTTCCTGGAGCACACATAGTAAATGTTCAGTAAATGTTAGCTGTTATGATTGATAAGATTTTGCTGGAACCTTGACTATGTTAGACTGGTTAAAGTTGACCGGAGTGCATAGAGCTGGAAAATGAACAAATTATTCCTGAGTCTATGATTACTTTGTGGTTGATATTGTCTTTTAAAATATGGATGAGTGATGGGAGGGGTAGGGCTGCCATCTCTACCTAACGCAGGGGCGGGAGGCTTCAAAGAGGGAAGAAGGAGCCACCCCGGTCCCTCAGGCCCTTCCTCCCCAAAGGCTGCTGCACCTGGTCACATGCATCATGAACTGGGGCTTAACCCTCTCCCTGCTGAATGTGTTTTCTGTGTTTATCTGACCCAGACCTTCAGCCTGTGCCCAGGGCACGGGTGGTGTTGTGTTCCTCTCTGATCAGCACAGGGCGGGGCACAGAAGGTCGGGCTCAGGGAATGTCAGGCAGGCTCTGCACCCTCCCTGGACCCCAGCTGGCCCATCTGCAATTAAGAAAGCACCCGGCGGGCATGACCCTGGGCCAGATCTGGACTGAGACTTTCCGCAGAAACCCACTGGGAGGTAGTAGTATCCTCAATCTGCAGATGAGGAAGGTGAGGCTGTCCCGCTGTGACTTGAACCCAGGTCTCCTGAAGCCAAAGAGTCTTTTTCCTCTCCCCTTCCCTGCCCACGGGGCTCATGCCCACTGCCTGGACAGCCTCATACCTGTGTGCCCATCAGACACGACCAGCACACGAGAGCTCTGTAGACTGCGGAGGGGCACTGGTTTTCAGCACACCGCATGCTGTACGTGGGCCACACCATCTTCACACATCTACTGGAATCATGACCACAACCCCTGACCGCCCAGACCCCACTCCCTCCTCCTTCCAGAGCCGTCCTGAGAACCAGCCCAGCCCAGCCCAGGACCCCCATGTAATGTGTTCCCACAGCTCCCATGGGTGAAGAAGGAGACATACCCTTCTAAACAGAACGAATCATGCCCTCCTCACTTGCCCAGCGTCCGCGAGGCCAGGGACAAGAGGCCAGTTTGGAAACATTGCTCGTACCACATGCCAGGTGGACAGGCAGGGCCAGGCCTCCTCGGGAAACGCACATATGCAACCCCTGCTGTACTAATGCGTCCCCCAGGACTTAGCCCCATGAAAGAAGATTCCACAGAGCCCCATTTTGCGCTACACAAAGTATTTTCTCAGGAGATCCATCCTGTCGCAGGGAATCCGTCCCCCCAAAAGTAGTAACAGGTAGAAAAGAGATACACTTGTCTTACGTTCACGTGGATTAAGGTTTTCTTGGCAGAAGGGACACACCATGCATTTTATTTTATTTTATTTTTTTATTTTTTAAAGATGGAGTTTTGCCATGTTGGCTAGGCTACTCTCGAACTCCTGATGTTAGGTGATCTGCCCACCTCGGCCTCACAAACTGCTGGGAGTACAGGCATGAGCCACTGCACTTGGCCACACCATGCATTTTGAAGCAGAGACTTGTTTGAATTTTTTGTTTTGTCCAGATGAGCAGAAGTTAATGAAAAAAACATTTCCTTCCCTCCTTCCCTCCTTCCCTCCTTCCCTCCTTCCCTCCTTCCCTCCTTCCCTCCTTCCCTCCTTCCTTCCTTCTTCCCTTCCTCCCCCTACCTTCCTCCCTCCCTCCCTTCCTCCTCCCTTCCCTCCTTCCTCCTTTCCTGCCTTCCTCCCTTCCTCCCTCCCTCCATTCCTCCCTCCCTTCCCTCCTTCCTCCATTCCTGTCTTGAGACAGGGTATCACTATCACCCAGGCTGGAATGCAGTGGCTAAATCATGGCCCAGTGCAACCACAAACTCCTGGGCTCTAGCAATTCTCCTGCCTCAGTCTCCTGAGTGGCTGGGACTACAGGCTCATGACACCACGCCCAGCGAATTTTTGAAATGTTTTGTAGGATGGGGATCTTACTTTGTTGCCCAGGCTAATCTCAAACTCCTGAGCTCAAGCAGTCTGCCCACTTTGGCTTCCCAAAATGCTGGGATTATAGGCATGAGCTACCATGCTGGGAAAAGAACCATTTTCAACTAACAGGTTAATTATGAATGTGGAAACATTGATTGTTTATATTTTATACTACTATCTGTGATAGGCAAAATGCTTGGAACCCAACCATTTCAAATCCCAGCCATTCATACAAAAACACCAACCAAAACTTAGATATAATTGTCCTTTAGACATTTTGAATTGTTAACTATTTTATAGTTGTAAATGTGGGATTTTTAAAAAAGCAAATATTGAAAAATCTTTTCCATTCTTATCAACTTTAAGGAAGTTAGTGACTTTTGGTCTGGTGCAGTGGCTCACACCTGTAATCCCAGCACTTTGGGAGGCTGAGGCGAGCAGATCACGAGGTCAGGAGATCAAGACCGTCCTGGCTAACATGGCGAAACCCTGTCTCTACTAAAAATACAAAAAATAGCTGAGCATGGTGGCACGTGCCTGTAGTCCCAGCTACTCGGGAGGCTGAAGCAGGAGAATTGCTTGAACCTGGAGGCTGAGGTTGCACCGAGCTGAGATTGTGCCACTACACTCCAGCCTAGCAACAGAGCAAGACTCCATCTCAAATAAAAAAATAAGGTTGGTGACTTTCTTAAAATAAAAACAAGTACTGGACATTGTGGTTCATGCCTGTATCCCAGCATTTTGGGAGGCTGAAGTGGGAGAATTGCTTGAATCCAGGAGTTCGAGATCAGTCTGGGCAACATGGTGACACCCCATCTCTACAAAAAATAATTTTTAATTAGCCCAGTGTGGTGGTGTGCGCCTGTGGTACCAGCTACTCAGGAGGCTGAGGAGGGAGGATTGCTTGAGCTCAGGAAGTTGAGGCTGCAGTGAGCTGTAATTGTACCACTGCACTCCAGCCTGAGCAATAGAAAAAAAAAAAAGTAATCCTTTAATTCCTTGAGCCATTACTTTCCCCTTCTCATCCAAGGAGAGAAAAGTCTTCTTGCTTTTTCAGTTTGTGATTCTTTAAGTTAGAATGAGCACATCTGGGCCAGGCACAGTGGCTCACGCCTGTAATCCTAGCACTTTGGGAGGCCAAGGCGGGTGGATCACGAGGTCAGGAGTTCAAGACCAGCCTGGCCAAGATGGTGAAATCCCGTCTCTATTAAAAATAAAAAAATTAGCTGGGCGCAGTGACAGGTACCTGTAGTCCCAGCTACTTGGGAGGCTGAGGCAGGAGAATCACTTGAACCTGGAAGGTGGAGGTTGCAGTGAGCCAACATGGTGCCATCACACTCCAGCCTGGATGACAGAGTAAGACTCTGTCTCAAAATAAATAATTAAATAAAGAAATAATTTTTTTAAAAAAAGTGAGCACATTTGAGAAGGAAAAGACTTGATGTTGGTGAAAGCAGCACATTCTTTCTGGAATTATATGCTACTTTTGCAGGCTAAGATATTCAATTGTTTAAGATTAATTCATTTCAGCACGTGCTAGCTGGGTGCCAGACACCGACACCAGGCAGGCCCGGGGGTACCTTCGTAACACTCCTCCCCTGCCGTTGGCGAGGGTGAAACCTGAAGGCAGAGGCTGCCAGGAATCCACTCTTTGAAAATTTTAAAAGTCTATATAACAAAATAAATTTACATTTAAAGTTTGATTTTTACAGCAGTTCCAATGTTTCCCCCCATTTACTGTCTTTGTTATGTGTGTGTGAAATGGGTCCTTCATTGAAAGGGACCCTGGGAACTACTTTTGACAGAGATTTATGGTTCGTAAATGTCGTTCTGGGAGCTGCTGCTGGGGAAACCTGAACTGGGGAGGATGCACCTGGGGAAGGGAGCTGTGGGGGATAGAGCGGTTGCAGGCTGAGCGACATTGCCCTGGCTGTCAGCTGCCGTGGCCGGATTCATCCCCAAATCATAACTGTATTCAGGTATCATGGCGACGTCCCATTGATAGAGAGGGTAAGGTGCGTGGGGCAGGGGCTGTGCCGCCTTGCTCTCCACTTCAGTCAGACATCACAGCCATTCTGAGATGTGGATGCTCTCAGCCGTACCTTCCAGATGAGGAAACTGAGTCACACAAAGGTCAAGTCACTTTTCCAAGGATACCCCTCTGTGGCAGAACCATAGGGTGACTTGGGAGCCTCCTTAGCAATCTCCTTTAGTCTCCCCCGATTTCTTTCACAGAGGAAACTGACATTCTCTAGTGTTACATGAAGCGTTAGCTGAACACAGCTTCAACAGACCTCTCCAACCACATCCCTGCCTCAAAACCCCTCCTCTACAGAGATCTGGAGTCTCCCCAAGGCTGGGCTAGGTGCCCCTGCTCTGGTTAGCACCCTGCACTGTAATCACTACCCCTGTCGCCAAGCTGAGCCATTTGAAGGTAGGGATCGTGTTTTACTGGGCTTCGTATTTTCATCACCTGCAGCTTTGCCCAGCACATAGCTGGTACTCCAGAGATGCTGTTGAATGAATGGATGCAGCAAATAAGTGGCAGAACCAGGGGCTGAGCCCAGGCCTGTCCTACCCCAAAGGCTTCTCATTCATTTCCTTTTGTGTCGTGCCTCTCCATCTCACCTGCCTTGGGATGAAAATGAGATTACAGTCTCTTGGTGAAGGTAGTGGGCTGCAGGGTTCTTTCTGCTACAGAAGGGAAAGAGAGGCTTGGGGGAATTAAGTGAGAGATGTCTCAGGACATGCCCAGGGCCACGTGGTCTGGAGGAGTAGCATGTGGAGGAGTCAAGAGGGACAATGGGCAGATATGTCCATTGGGCTGGACGTCCACAGGGCTGGACACGGGAAGTGCAGGGTCCAAGTCCCGGCCCTTCCACTACCTCACTCTGGGCCCTTGCATCTTGGCTGTGAAGTGAGGGGCTGGTCCAGTGGGATCTTTGAGTTCTGGGGACATATTGCTGGGATACAGGGGTAGCATGGGAGACTCTGCTTCTCTGGCAGTGAGTCTTGCCAGGTCAGGGTCTCATCCAGCCACCCACACCATGAGATGGAGCTGGGAAGGGAATGAGGAGCTGGGAAACTTCCAGCCTCCTTGAGGGCAGAAGCTGATGGGGGCACTTAGAGCCCCGACTGAAGCCAGAACACCCGTCCCACCCCAGAAGGTATCAGGAGGTGATCTCCAAGCATTAGTTCATATATGGGCTTCTCATGGGGACCCTGAGGCTCGGTTTACCCCAGTCCTCTGAGATAGAAATGACCCCAGTGGCTGCTCAGCAGTGTCCCCTTAGGACCAGATGAAGCCTGCCTGCTCCCTCCAGGAGTCCCCTCATGTTAGAAAGATGACCCGTCACCACCTCGAGAGGCAGTGGGCTTGGCGTGGGACCATCCAGGGTCAAATCCCAGCTCTGCCCCTCCTAGCTATGTGATCTTGAGCAAGTTACTCATCTTCGCTGGACCTCAGTTTTCTCACCTGTGAAGTGAAGATATCAACACTGACCTCATGGGATCTGAGGAGGGTCAGAGGAGATTGGTGGGTGGGTCAGAGCAAAGCAAACACAAGGCATTCCATTATAGCTATCATGGTTGTCACCAGCCCTGTTTGGAGACCTCCTGTCTAAGGCTTCTTGCTTGGTTGATAATTTGGGACTTGTACTATTTGGGGGTGGGGGATGATATCTTGGTATCTTGTTTTTGTTTTTTATTTGGTTCTGGTTTTGTTTTGAGACAGTCTCGCTCTGTCGTCAGGCTGGAGTGCAATGGCGTGATCTCCACTTACTGCAACCTCCATATCCCAGGTTCAAGCAATTTCCCTGCCTCAGCCTTCTGAGTGACTGGGATTACAGGCGCGTGCCACCACACAGGGCTAATTTTTTGTATTTTAGTAGAGACCAGGTTTTAGCATGGCAGGATGGTCTCGATGTCCTGACCTCATGACCCGCCCGCCCGCCTCGACCTCCCAAAGTTTTGGGATTACAGGCGTGAACTGCCACACCCAGCCTTGGTATCTTGTTTTACCATAAAATGCAACATGCCTTGCCAAGCCCTCCTTGGCTGGCAATACCCAGTTCAAGAGCCACTCTGTCGCAGATGTCTTCTCTGACCTCTTCAGTGGAAACCGACCGCCCCTTTCTGTGGGCCCTGCCACGTCTGGGAAACAGGGCTCTTGCCCTGGGGACCCTGTAACACTTGACACTGCTTGTCCCTCATTTGTCTCTTTCACCAGCCCACGATTCCTAAGGGAAGCTCTGATGAGGCGCCCAATGAATGAATCAGTGAGGCAAGACACAGGGTCGGGCAGAGAACAGGAAAGACAAATTCCAGACACAAGCTGAGGGTGGAGGGGACCCAGGCCTTGGCAGAGGGGGCCATGGGGGCTGAGGGCTGGACAGAGGCCCTAAGGATGGTTCTTTCTTTCCACCATTTTTTTTTTTCTTGATACATGGAAACTTCACTCATTTGGACTAACTGTAGGACAATTGAAATTATAGACTCAAAAATTAAAGTACTTTTTAAACTTTCAATTTCTAACCATGGCTTGCTCTTGGCTTCCCACAGCTCTCAGAAGAGCTGCTTAAAGGAACCCCATGTTCTAATGGGGTCACAGTGGCTTCCATGGAAGTGAGAGCTTCCAGAGGGCTGGGGAGCAAGGCATGCTCAGAGTTGGCATTTGTCTTGTGATTTTTATTGCAACATACAAGGCCCCTTGTAGAACTGTGAATAGTGGTGGTGATGAGGGGAAGGTGGAGAGGTTATTAGGTAAACTGAAGTCTAGGTCCTGTTCAAATGATTATAAATGTCAGCTTCACAAGAGGAGTTCCAAGAAAAGGTGGTTTCTTCCCATTAGTCCACATACCTTTTCTTTAAAAAATGTTTTATTTTGATATAATATCATACTTAGAGAAAAGTTACAAGTAGACTACAAAGAATTCCCAGATGGCTTTTACACGGACTCCCCAAATGGTGATGCTTTGCCTTATTTGCATTGCCATTTTCCATGTCTCTGGGTCTCTCTCTGTGTATATGCTGTGTTTATGTATGTATTGATGTACATGCATACAATATACATCTGACTCATTTAAGACTAAGTTGCAGGCTGGGTGCAGTGGCTCACACCTGTAATCCCACCACTTTGGGAGGCTGAGGCGAGTGGATCACCTGAGGTCAGGGGTCCAAGACCAGCCTGGCCACCATGGTGAAACCCCGTCTCTACTAAAAATACAAGAATTAGTCGGGCATGGTGGGGTGCACCTGTAGTGCCAGCTACTCAGAAGGCTGAGACAGGAGAATTGCTTGAACTCGGGAGGCAGAGGTTGCAATGAGCCAAGATTGTGCCACCGCACTCCAACCTGGGCGACAAAGCGAGACTCCATCTTGAAAAAAATAATACTGAGTAGGTTGCAGACATATGCCTCTTTGCCTCTGGATGTGGGCACTGGTCCACCTCTGAGGTCCCAGATGCTCGATGAAGTCGATCTTCAACAGGGCAGTGTGGTCAGGACGAGCTCTGAAGGTGGTTGCGAGGGGGCCAGTCTCGAGGCAGCTGAGAGCAGCCATTCTCCTGTGACTGCTATCTTCCTCCTTTCCTCCTTGATCCTGTCTTCTGTCTGCCTGTCTCAGTCCCACCCACAACATCCACCCCAGGAGGGGTTCCAGTCTCAGCTCTGCCTCTTCAGTTTTTTGTTTGGTTTGGTTTTCTTTTCCTTTCTTTCTTTTTTATTGTTCATTTGTTTGTTTGTTTTTGAGACAAGTCTCCCTCTGTCACCCAGGCTAGATGGAACTCTGGGTTCAAATGACCCTCCTGCCTCAGCTTCCCAAAATGTTGGGATTACAGGCATGAGCCGCCACCCCCCGCCCGTCTTAACAGTTCTTGATTCTTAGACAAGGCATTTACCCCTCGGGCCTCAGTTTCTGGGGCTGTAAAATGAAACATTTTACCTGGAGATTGTAAAGAGGATGGGACACTACTGGTGGCATAATAGATGCCCTAGTACTTTGGAACATACAAAGCCCAGTTCCTGGTTTTTGTTTCTTTGTTTGCAAGGAAAAGCATTAAGCCCTTTTCCTTCCTGAACTCTGGGAAGTCCACTCCATCTCTGGACTAAGAGAAAGACAGTCCTCTCACCCCACTCCTGCCATTGCACAAAGAACTGAGAGACCTTCTGTGTGAGGGTGGAGCGGTGGAGAGGGCGCTGCAGCCCTGCCTCAACTGATTACCCCCTCGGAAGAACCCACAGGGAAGCTAGTAATAAATCTCCAAGCCACAATGAAAGCCACTGGGTCAAACTACAGGGGTGTCCTGGGGAGCTTTTTCAAGGCAAAGTCATTTGCAAGTTAGAGCACCCACTGTGCGCCAGCCTCACTGGAGGGCCAAGGAGTCCCCATGGGTCTCCAAACTGAGGCCACTTAGGGGAATGAAAAAGAGCCCCAGGCTCAGCCTGTCTGCCACTCAGTCGCTGGTGACACTGGTGGGTCCCTTCTCTCGGTGCCTCACTTTGCCCATCTGTCCAATGATGATGCTGGGGCCTTCGTGTGGGAATTCTGAGGGGACTGGAATGAGGCAGGAATGTGAAAATACCCAGAACTAGGGGAGGAAAGATGCCTGCAAGGAAGGCCAAGGACCCACCCATCCAGCTTTTTGTCCCTGTAGTGCTGGGATGGTGCAGACGCATAGTAGGGCTGAAATACTGCTTGAGTGGCAAATCCTCCCAGCTAGGACTTGGGTCTTCAACCAAACTTCCGGAAACTTCATCAGATACTGGGGCCCCAGAATCACCTTGTGTCCAGAGACTTTATTGGAACTGCAGTGCCTCCTGGTGGCCAGCATAAGCAACTGCAGTGTTGATCTTGGCCTGCTGGGAGTTGGGCCCCAGAACCTGAATGCTCAGCCCTCTGGGTAAACAGCCAGGGCCAGGGACTCCTCCTCAGTCCTGGCTCCCCACAGAGCTGTGCCCCTCCATCCCTTCTTCTATACCCCTCCGTGGCAGGAATTCATGCAGTGTTGTTGAACTGAGGAAACAGAAGCCAAGAGGTTTGTCCAGGGCCAGGGAGCTGCCAGGGTCACCTTTGGTCCTTCACGACCTGCACTGTGGCTGGATTCCTCGACCCCCGTCTTCCTGCAAGCTCCATTCTTCCGACTCCATGCTGCATCCTCCCCACGCAAGCGGCGTGTGCAGGGACCAGGGCCCTCCTGCATCTGTAGCCCAGCTCCAAAGCCTGGGGCCCTTTCCTGCAGACACACTGGCCACCCTCAGCTGCTCCTGCAGAGCTGCCCCAGCCATACCAGAGGCAGAGGAGCCGAGGGGAGTCTCCACCAACCCAGGCACACATATGCATTTGTATCAATCCCAGGGGTGTGTCCTGAGCCCTTACACAAGGCCCAGGCCCCAGCTCCAGACCCCAGCAGTATATCTGGGAGGCCTGCTCTGACCAGCTCACAGTCTAGGGAGGGGGCAGGCCCATGAGCTGGTGCTATAAAGCAGGGAATTCACTGTTTAAGAGGCAAGGGAGGTCAGGGAGGAAGAAGGGTGACCCTTGGCTGAGCCTTGAAACCCAGGAGAGGCAATTCACAGCAGACGAAATACAAAATATGAAAGGTTCCATAGTTATTAAAAAAAAAAAAAAAAAAAAAGGAAAGACAAGATCTCACTTTCATCCATCATGCTGGCAGAGATTTTAAAAACACTATAATGACCATTTGGCTCTGAAGTGGGAGGGGACACTGTGGAGCTGAGGAAATGACATGCTTCTGGAAGGCAGCTTGGCCATTTCTCAGAGACCCTCAGATGTGTGGATAATTGAACTCTGTGTTTCTAGTTCTTGGAGCTTCTTCTAAGGGAATCGCCATGCATGTATCACAAGATTTAAATCCAGACCTGCTATAATTTCAAACAAGTAGAAGTCTGTGAGGCCAGCAGAAGAAGATGGATTAAATAAAACAGCGATCGTTCTCACTATGTAGCCATTAAGAATAGCATGGTAGAAGAATACACAACAGCATGGAAAAAGGTACAGAATATAGTTAGATTTTTAAAAAACGTTCACAGGCCGGGCACGGTGGCTCACGCCTGTAATCCCAGCACTTTGGAGGCCGAGGCGGGCAGATCACCTGAGGTCAGGAGTTCGAGACCATGCTGGCCAACATGGCAAAACCCCGTCTTTACTAAAAATACAAAAGTTAGCCAGGCGTGGTGGCACGCACCTGTAATCCCAGCTACTCAGGAGGCTGAGGCAGGAGAATAGCTCGAACGTGGGAAGCAGAGGTTGCACTGAGCCGAGATTGAGCCACTGCACTCCAGCCTGGGCGACAAGAACAAGACTCTGTCTCAAAGAAAAAAAAAAGTTTACATAGTAATGTGTTCTATGTGTGTGTCTGTGTGTATGTGTGTGATTTTCCTTTAGTCTGTCTTGATTTTTAAAAATCTTCCATGTAGAACATAGATTACTACTTGTAAGGAGGAAAAAAAGTCACAAAAGTTATAGAGAAAGCTATCAGTTGAAAGTAGTATTTAGCCACACACAGGAAAGTCGGAGGGGCGTGCTAGTGGAAGGAAGGGTGCCCTCGCAGGTGTGCGGAAGCTGGAAGTCACTTGTGTAGTGTGCGGGGGGAGTGGAAGCCGGTCTATGAGCCTCAAGCTAGACAGGGTGCTGAGGCGTCAGTCTGTGAGTCAGGTGGGGACCAGTCCTGCCTGCGGGACTCTGAGTGCCACATAAACCTGATGTACAAGGTTGGCAGATTTAGCAAAAAACCAGCAAGCAAACAACAAAACCAGCTTGCTCAGTGAAATCTGCATTTGAAATAATGAGAAATTTGTAGGATAAGTATTTCTTGTGCCACATTTGGGATATACTTACATTGTTTAAAGTATTAACGGTTTGTCTAAAATTCCAGTTTAACCCAGTCTTCTATATTTTTTCTGGCCATTCTAAGGAGTGCTCTGGGAGCCAGGGAAAGCTGTATGTCTTTTAGACACACTCTGATTGTATTTGATGGTGGTGAGCCTGAAGGTAGAGAAACCCCTCAGTAGGTCAGGACTGGATCCTGAGCCCTAAGCATCACCAGGATCCTAGAGGTCTGAGTGGTGGGGGCCCAATTTGTGAGGACAGTAGCCAATCCCCACGGCAAAAGAGGCTTTCTCAGAAGCCCTCCACTTCCTCCACCCCGTTTCAAGTGGCGCTTGTCTCTGGCTTCTCATAATCCCGCACATAGCGCCTAGCATGCTCTCAGCACACACACCATCCAGGATTCTAATCACTGCTTTCAGATGTTTCAACCTGTTCGTGGGAGAACAAATAGAAAATTCATTCAGACCATCCAAAAAAAAAAAAGAAAAAGAATCAAAATTAACCCATAGACCCCTATTGCCACTTTTGGTGGAAACTTACAGTGTTTCCACCAAATGCTCCACTCCTTTCCTCTTTTTGGTCAAAATGAGATTTATTTAATATAAGTTGAACATCTTTGAGAGTGTTAAAATGCTATCCTTTCTTAGCATCAAATTCATTCACTTGTTCATCCCGTTTACTGAGCATCTACTGCGTGCCGGCTATGATACTAGGTGTTACAAAGCAGGGTAAACAAAGCACATATGTTCAGATAGATTCCCTACCCCATGGGATGGAGAGAGAGATGATAAACAAAGGGAATACAGAAGAACACATAAATATATAATATTAGTGCAGTGGTCCTCACCTGTAATCCCAGCACTTTGGCAGGCCGAGGCGGGTGGATCATTTGAGGCCAAGAGTTCAAGACCAGTCTGGGTAACATGGGGAAACCCCGTCTCTACTAAAAATACAAAAATTAGCAGAGTGTGGTGGCCTGCACCCTAGTCCCAGCTACTCAGAAGGCTGAGGCCCAAAAATTGCTTGAGCCTAGGAGGTGAGGTTACAGTGAGCTGAGATTAAACCACTGCACTCCAGCTTGGGTGGCAAAGTGAGACTGTCTCAAAAGAGAAACAGCATACAGAATAAAGACTATTAGGAAGACTCTTCCATTTATGGAAATATGATCCTTTATTTAACCAATCCCCTATTGCTGGATATTTTTATATTGTCGGTTTTCCTACATATTAAACAATGCCATGAAATTTCAACTATCTCGCTAGTGAAATTTTTTTTTTGTTTTTTTTGAGATGGCGTCTCCCTCTGTAGCCCAGGCTGGAGTGCAGTGGCAAGGTCTCGGCTCACTGCAACCTCTGCCTCCCAGGTTGAAGTGATTTTCCTGCTTCAGCCTCCCAAGTAGCTGGGACTACAGGTGCCCACCACCACATCCAGCTAATTTTTTGTATTTTTAGTAAAGACAGGGTTTCACCATTTAGCCAGGATGGTCTCGATCTCATGACCTCGTGATCCACCCGCCTCGGCCTCTCAAAGTGCTGGGATTACAGGCGTGACTCACCATGCCCGGCCATGAATTCTTACCATTATTTAGTTAGAATAAATTCCTAGAAGTGAGATTTCTGGGTGATGGCATGTAAACTTTTTATTTAGTTTTTGTTTTATATATTTGAACACAATTTTATATTTTCTCTTTAGTTATATTTTTTAAAATTTGAAAACATTCTATAAAAAAAAAAATTTTTTTTTTTTGAGATGGATTTTTGCTCTTTTGCCCAGGCTGGAGTGCAGTGGAACGATCTCAGCTCAGTGCAATCTCTGCTTCCTGGGTTCAAGTGATTCTCCTGCCTCAGCCTCCCAAGTAGCTGGGGTTACAGGTACCCACCACCACACCCGACAAATTTTTATATTTTTAGTAGAGACGAGGTTTTGCCGTGTTGGCCAGACTGGTCTCGAATTCCTGACCTCAGGTGATCCACCCGCCTCTGCCTCCCAAAGTGCTAGGATTACAGGAGTAAGCCACCATGCCCGGCTGTAAAAATTTTTTTGGTGTATATTTTTATGAGTTTTAACACACTCATGTATAAATTCATGTATTCACTGCCACAATCAGGCTACAGAATAGTTCCATCACACCAGCACAAGCCCCTGATGGACAAACCTTCCCCCTCTTGCTATGCCTGGCACCCAGTGATCTGTCACCTATAGTCCCTGTGATTTTGCCTTTCCCAGAATGTGATAGCTGAGTGAGGGTGCGCTTTATGTAGATTTGAGACTAGCTTCATTTACAAACCATAAGGCCACCCTCGAGATTCATCCATGTCATCATTTGCAAACAGTTCCTTCTTTTCACCTGGGGGTCAATTGTGGCATGGATGGACCACAGCTTGGGTATCCATTCCCCTGTCAAAGGACACTCAGGGTGTTTCCGTTTCGGGCTGATTCTGAATAGAGCTGCTGCAGACATTTGTCTATGGGTTTGGTTTCCTCTCCTCTGTAAAATAAGTCATTATTTCTGTGGAGTAAATACCTAGGAGTGGGATTGCTGGGTCATGAGGTCAGTGTAGTTTGATTAGACAAGACACCGCCCTAGTGTTTCCACCTGTGAGTGATGGGAGTTCCAGGGGCTCCACACATCACCTTGGCATCATCAGGTCTTTTTATTCCCACTGTGAAAGGCACATAGTGGTATCTCCCTGTGGTTTTAATCTTTCATGCTTATTTCCTCCCTATATATCTTCTTGGGTAAAGTGTCTGCAAGAATATTTTGCCCACTTTTTGTTAAATATTACTATTAACTTACACTCCACACTTTATTCAGATTTCACTGGCTTCCCGCCATGTCCTTTTGCTCTTCCAGTATCTCACTCAGGAGACCACATTGATCACGCTGAGTCCTCACGTTTCCTTGGCCTCCTCCAGTCCGGGGCAGTTTCTCAGACATTCCTTATTTGGAGAGCATTTCAGGAGTTGGGTAGGTGGCTGTGGGTAAGCAGGATGGCCTTTGTGCCACTGGCTGGGCTGAGGACTGCCACTTCCACCCCACCCTCTGCTGAAGATTGGCAGCCCCTCGAGGGCTGGGAAACCGTCTGTCTCTGCACACAGCCGTGCCTGTGCATGTGTGCTTAAGTCTAAGCCCAGTCACTACCACCCTTTGGCATTATTTATTGGGACTGGAGCTAAATGAGGGACATCCAAGTTGAGCTCTGGACAGAGCCCAGGGCAGATGAGGTGGGGTGGAGACGTGATCAATGGCTGACATTTAACCTCCACCCTCACCCCCACAGGACTGTTTGGACAGTAGTGGGTTTCAGCAGTGCCCTTTCAATAGCATGAAGGGCCTCACGCTGGCCTGTTTTTTTTAAGGAGATTACATCGGTGCTGTGCACCCGGTCACAGGGTGTGTGGGGCCAGCTCACCCGAGAACAGAGCAAGCAGATGTTTGGAGGAAAAATAGATGTAATCAAAACCATTGAGGATAAAATGACTGAGCCCCCTCAGCTCCATATGCACAGGCCTGTGCACAGCCCCACACATGCACACACCACCCATGTCCACACCCACCCATGCGGGCCTGCAGCCACACACAACCGCCCACATGCCCGCGGGCACACACATCCCACGTGTGTGCCTGCACTTGACCACACACACACGCATGCACACTCCACAGACCTATCCACAAGCAACTGCACATATGATCCCCACACCCACTCACAACGGCAGACTTGTGCCACATGCCCTCGGGCGCACATCTGCGCACACTGACGCTGCCAGAACCCTCTCCCTAAAAAGGCTTTAGAAGGTCATTCTTTAAATCACGGCCAAAAGAAAAAAGAAACATCAGTCATCTTTGGAAATCTCTCAAGGGTTTTCATGTTTTAAAAAGGTGAAACTAGATAAGAGTGATGCCGTTGTGTTGAACCAGGACAGATGGGTAGAGGTGAAGGGAATGAAGCAAGGTTTTCCATTTCATGCGTTTTCTCCAGCTGAAATCCAACAGCCAGGGGTTCCCAGCACTGGAAGAGGCGGCTCCCAGTGGTACGGGGATCCTCCCAGGGAGAGTTAGCAGAGGTTGAAGGGCTCAGTGGCCCCTGATTGAGAATATAACCTTGAACTGAATGCTTCCTGTTAGTCAAATGCAGTCTATGGCAATAATGCTGACCTAGGATTGTTTGAAGCACACTGGATATGGTGATGGCCACACCGTGTGCACACCCTCGCTGGGGCGGGCATTGCTCTTGGTGATGCAGGTTCACTACTTGATTGATGGCTCTGAGTAGTCAGGGGTTTATTTCCAGATCAAGACTGGGGAAGCTGCAGATTGGGACTACAGCATCTTGGACCCCATAGCCTCAGCCCTGGGACAGCCCCATCATGGGAGGGGCGTCAGCATAGAGCCTTTCTGGGTCCACCAGAGCTGCTCCAGGGAGGGTGTGAGGAGTCTGACCCCTGGCGGGTGGCCTGGACCCAGGCTGGGCGCTGCTGCTGAGCCTCATGCCAGCACAAGGTGCCCCAAGGCTGAAGAAGGCTTGCCCAGCATCCAGGCAAGCTGAGCCCTCCCTGGTGGTCTTCTCTACCCTAGTGTGGCAGCAGGGGAGGTGTGGAGCTGGTTCCTGGCAGATCCTGGACTGGGTTTCTGGACCTTGGTTTCAATTCTAGAGCTGCCCCCATGAAGCCTGTCTCTGCTTCTCCTTCTGTCCCCTGCTCTCTGCGTGGAGACATCGCTCAAGGTCTATCCGGGTCTTTCTTCTCTCCTCTCTCCCTCAGTGACCTCAGCTGTTTGTGTGGTCAGTCTTGAATGGTGGCATTTTGTCACCGCACGCCCCTTTTCAATGTATTCCACCCGACTTCCTCCCCTTTGGGTAAGAGAGTGAGGTGGTTCATTCATTTACTGGACAGACGTTTCGAACATGCTCTGTAGAACACTGGCTCACAAAGGTGCACACAGACGCCTGGATAGAGTGAGAGCTCAGTGGTGTTTGTTTGTTAGAAATTGCTCATTTATTCCTCAATAACTTCTTACTGTGTCTCTGCCACTTGACGTATCCTGTGCTGAGCCTCAGGTGAGAAGGGATAAATGGCATGAGGTCCCAGCCCAACATTCAGGGCTTGATAAGATACGAGTCAGCAAACATAGGCAGTCATTGGAGAGGGTGAGCAGAGGACAGAAAATAATCACAATCTGGGAGGGCTTCCTGGAGGAGCTGGCACTTCGTTGGAGCTCCTGGAAGTCATCTGGAAGGAGGGACATTCCAGGCAGTGGGCCAAGATGGGGACTTGGGGGACCAAGGCTAGTGGTTTCCTTTGGTCAGGAGCAATCAGCCTAAGCCATGGAACCCGTTTTCAGCGGCCGTCTTGTTGAGGAGGGCATCTCAGGGGGAGCTGGATCTGGCCAGCACCCAGGCCTTCGACCATCACGCTGACTCTCCCGCCAGCCCCAGATCATCTCCATGGAGAGCAATCTGTCTGCTTTGCCCAGGGCCCATCCCCACACCTCATCTCATTCCTGCCACCCGCTGTCTCACAGAGGCTGGAGAAATTCAGGGCCGCCCGGGGAACAGCACTGGAAACTGCAGGAGGGAGAAAGACTCAGGGGTGGCAGGAGCCTTCCAGTGTCCGCAGGGGCAGGGCTGTCGTGGGGGCGCTGGGGGGTTACAACTGGAACCAATGAGCCAGACCTGGGCTGGGTCTAACGGTGAATGGTCCTGCTGTCCTGGGGCACCTGAGGGCAGAGAGCTCCCTGCTACCCGAGACTGGAAACAGCGCTGGGTGGAGAAGCTGCAGGGTGGCGGGGGGTGGATACAGATGGCCTGAGCTTGGAGTCTGAGGACTGAGACTCTGGGTGGGTGGTGCCTGTCACTCTAACCGGTTGAGTGGAGCTGCAGAACTTTGGGGAATTTTTCTTTGTTGTCTAAATGAAGATCCCCGCCACAGAATTTAAAACAAGCTGACTCAAGATAGGTTAGAAGGCTTGCTTCTCTGACACAGACACACCCTCCCCCCTTCCCCTTCCCCTTCCCTCCCCTTCCCAGGTCCTCAGGGACAGTCCCTGCTGCTGGTGAGTAAGGGAGGAGGGACCCTCAACCACCCCGCTGTCCCTATTTGTAGGTGAGACTCCAGAGATAAAATGGGTCATCTGCAGTCCTGGGCAAAGCGAGGGCCAAGGACGGGGCTGCCAGCTCTTGGGCTGGTGGTCTTCGCACACCCTGTGTTGCTTCTATCTCTGCCTGCACACTTGGTCTCAGTGGGCAGCTGGAGGTGGACAAAACTGGACCCTGACTTGTCACCATGAAGACTGGACCTTCTGCCCGAGAGCCGGCTTAGTGTGGAGAGGCTGCCTCCAGGTGCATCCTCACTCCCTCATCCTCAGGGCTGGTCCTTCTCCCCAGCAGATGGACAGAGCGAGATGCCTTGGTCATGTGAGGCCCCTGGGTTCCTTCTCCCACTGCCTCTTTCCCTGGGAAAAGAGCCTAAGACCCTGGGGGAGGGAGTAGAGGGCAGGCCAAGAGCTGAGAGGCTGTGCTCTGTCTGGAATTGGGGTATGTTCCCTCCTCTCTCTGGCCTCAGTTTCCCTCCAGTTAAAACTAGGAGTTCAGGCTGGTCCATACCAACTCCCACTTTCTGTAACATGGAGCTCCCATTGCTGTGCAGGGTGGTCCTGATCCCTAGCGAGGGTCCGTGGGGCTGTGAGATGGGGCCTGGGGATCAGGGCTCAGCGCTCAGTGCTCACCTCCCTCAGCCCCTCATCTGGCTTCCAGGAAGTTGCAAAACAGGGAAGGTTATTTTTGGTGAGGCTGGGTGGGATTTCTTTTAAAAAAAACAAACCCAAAACATAAAATGTATTTGTCTGCCAGGAAGATAAATATCTTTGCTGAAAGCTCTTGGCCCCACTGCCAGCTGCAATTTGCATAATGCTGTCACTGAAGCTGTGGCTGTCTGCGTGTGCCTGGGCTCACTTGGGTGTCATGCACGATGCCGCTGGGCCGGTCCGGCACCCCCATGGCGTCTGCACAGCCAGTGGCCGGCCCTCAGGAGCAGCCTCCTGAAGCTTTCAGTCGTACTCCGGGCACACAGCTCCACGCCCTTTCCTTGATGCCTCGGAGAGGGAGGTGACAATGCCACAGGCCAAATGTCCCTCTCAGCTTCCTCAGTGTGCACAGAAAGCCAGGGATGAGACTAAGTCTGAAGCCGCATCCCTCAGGGTCTGGTTGGAATCAGAAGACCTAGACTAGAAGCATCGTTCTGATGCTTAGTGCCCATCGCTTGGACCTATTTCCGGAAGAAGAAACCGAGGGTCAGAGTGGTTGATGCTCACACCTACCACACATGCTTCTTGTGATGATCAGAGCTTGTGCATGTGAAAGGTCGTGTCAAATGCTCCCCACACGTCTTGCTGTGTTTGTTCTTTCACTCAATACAGTTCCTTTTCCCCGAGTTACAGACGAGGAATGTGGTTCTCGAGGAGCTCACACCCACATCTGCAGACACCCAGCTGGCTGCCCTTCCTTCGGCGTCTGTGCACGCTCTGCACGTGCTCCTGTGCCCAAGGGCCTGAATGCTTGGAGGACTTCTCCAGGGTTGGAGTCCTCTAATGCTCACCGGCCCTGTGGGTTTGCAAGTCTAGACTAGAAATGTGAATATCAATAATGGCAAAATTACATAGCCAGCACGCTAGCTCCTTTATTTCCCACAGCTACCCTGTGAGGAAGATCCTATAAGTACCTTCATCCCCATTTTATGGAGGGGGAAACTGAGGCACATAGAGGTTAGGTAAGCTCTCCTGAGCACAGAGCTGGGGAGTCATGGCCATAGGATTCATAGCAGGGCTAAAGAGTCCATGCCCTTGGCCAGGTGCAGTGGCTCATGCCTGTA
This sequence comes from Alouatta palliata, assembly GCA_004027835.1. Lineage (NCBI taxonomy): Eukaryota > Metazoa > Chordata > Mammalia > Primates > Atelidae > Alouatta > Alouatta palliata. The sequence continues at coordinate 100,478 of PVKV010000437.1, forward strand.
ATCCCAGCGCTTTAGGAGGCCAAGGCTGGTGGATCAAGAGGTCAGGAGTTCGAGACCAGCCTGGCCAATATGGTGAAACCCCATCTCTACTAAAAATATGAAAAATTAGCTGGGCATAGGTGCACACCTGTAGTCCCAGCTGCTCAGGAGGGTGAGGCAGAATTGTTTGAACCCGGGAGGCAGAGGTTGCAGTGAGCCGAGATCGCACCACTGCACTCCAGCCTGGGCAACAGAGCAAGACTCCATCTCAAAAAAAAAAAAAAGAGTCCATGCCCTCAACCAGTGGTCCTTAACCCCCAGGCTGTGGACCAGTTCCGGCCCATGGACTGTTAGTAACTGGGCCACACAGCAGGAGGTGAGCGGCAGGTGAGCGCCCATGACCCCAAGTCCCGCCTCCTGTCAGATCAGCAGCGGCATTAGATTCTCATAGGAGCATGAATCCTGCTGTGCACCATGCATGCGAGGGATCTAGGTTGTGTGCTCCTTGTGAGAATCTGGTGCCTGATGATTTGAGGTGGAACAGTTTCATCTCCAGATCATTCTCCCCCACCACCCACTCCATCCATGGAAAAGATTCTCTTCCACAAAACCAGTCCCTGCTGCCAAAAAGGCTGAGGACTGCTGTCCTAAACCCTCTGCCAGGAGGCGAGTGTGTCTGTCTAGGAAGCTCACCAGGCTGTTTGGGGGTAAAGTGGCTTCCCGCCTCACTCTCCCACCCCAGCCTCCACCTCCTCTTCCTTGACCTGCATGGGTTGACGCATCCTTGAAGTCCTGAGCTCCTAGGAATGAGCCAGTGGGGTTCCATCTGTCAGGCGCGGTGGCTGCAGGCTGGGAGCCGTGCTCATGTATACCCACCCAGGCCCGGGATTAGCATGCTGGGGATGAAGGTATCTGGGCAGCCTCAGTAAACAGTGGGCAGGTGCTGCTTGTAACAGGAAATGTGGCCCATGCCTCAGTCCCATGCATCCTCAAGGAAGAAAGGCCCTTCTCTTGAATGGTAGGTAAGAGCAGTGTGCAGGGTGGGGTGGCGGGCAACGAGGTGTTGACCCTCAGCACTGGACTCTTGTGACAGAGCCCCCACAGCTCCTGCTGAACCCCCAGTGGGCCTAGGCCGGGAAAGGAGCAGCACTCCTGTCTGCCTCAATGCTGGGTCCCTCCCACCCCAAGTCCCACTGGGCCAGACGTGGCTACTGAATGAGTTTCCCTTCCATCTAGGGAAGCCATGGCACTGTGGTCAGCATTCTCGGGGCCCAGAAAGTCCTAACATAAGGAATCCCTCTAGAGAGAGGAGCTCAGGGTCAGTGAGGTGGGGAATAAAGGTCACAGAGGTCAGACTGGCTGACGGGTTCACATCACGTTGGTGCTGGAAGGGACCCAGTCTAAGATGATGGCAAAGAGGCTCAGAGAGGGAAAGAGATTTGCCTGAGATTACATAGCACCTTAATGGCAAGCCAGAATTAGAAGCCAAGTCTCCTGACCTTGCATCCAATGAGCCTCTAAGAGGAAAAAGGCAGGGGGTGGCTACCCGAGTGCCCCCCCCATACCCCATTGGTTCAACTATTGATTTCTGACTTTGTTTCCTCTTCCCTCAGCTAAAGAGAGCTCCCTGAGTGAACCAGAGTTACCTCCCGACTCTGACACCGTGGGGATGGACAGCAGCTACCTGAGTGTCAAAGAGGCTGGAGTGAAGGGGCCCCAGGACCGGGCCAGCTCTGACCTCCCCAGCCCACTGGAGAAGACCGACTCAGAGAGCAACAAGGGCAAGAAGCGGCGAAACCGGACCACCTTCACCAGCTACCAGCTGGAGGAGCTGGAGAAGGTCTTCCAGAAGACCCACTACCCAGACGTGTATGCACGGGAACAGCTGGCCATGAGGACAGACCTCACCGAAGCCCGCGTGCAGGTCAGTGAGGACCACCTGGGAGTGAGGCCGGTAGAGCAGAGCCTGCCCCTGGGCTCTTGGCTGCAGCTGGGGTCTCCTGATGGCCCACCAACCACACCATGGCTTTCCTCACTTCAGTTCATTGAGAACCCGATAGTTGAGGCTTCTAGCCTGCCCTTCATGCCCCTGTCCCAACCAGAGCAGCTCTACTTTTGTCTTCTTTAATATTGGGCTTCTGTACTGTAGGAGGGGCAAAGGAAGGAGGGCCCCCAGTAGAGGGGGAGGAAGGTTGCTGCTGGCTGTTCCTGGGCTTTACACAGTGTGAGTCCTGGCTTTTTCCCACAGAGAAGAGTTACTGGTCCCTGCTCTGGAAGGGTAATCTCTTAGGGAAAAGGAAAAACATGAAGTCAATGTCTACAGCATCCCAGTGGGCAGAAACAGAAAACAGTTTAGCTCTTCTTTCTACCGAGATGGCTGCCTCCTCCTCCATTTTTCAGGTCTCAATTCAACATACCTCCTCTGAGAAGTCTTCCTGACCACGATGGCTAAAGCAGTAACCCCTCTACTACCAGCCAACAACCAAAACACTCAACCCAATAAATACAGTAGAACCTGACATACTCAACCCAACTCAGTACAACCCAACACAACAGAACTCAACAACACAACACAATGCAATGGAACTCAACACACTCAACCCAACTCAGTGCAATCCAACACAACACAACCCAACAGGACTCAACTCAACACAACACAATAGAACTCAACTCAACACAAAGCAATGGAACTCAACACACTCAACCCAACTCGGTGCAACCCAACACAACACAACCCAACAGGACTCAACTCAACACAATGCAATGGAACTCAACACACTCAACCCAACTCAGTGCAACCCAACACAACACAATCCAATAGAACTCAACACAACACAATGCAATGGAATCAACACACTCAACCCAACTCAATGCAACCCAACACAACACAACCCAATAGAACTCAACACAACACAACACAATGGAACTCAACACACTCAACCCAACTCAATGCAACCCAACACAACACAACACAACCCAATACAACTCAACACAACACAATGCAATGGAACTCAACACACTCAACCCAACTCAATGCAACCCAACACAACACAACCCAATAGAACTCAACACAACACAACGCAATGGAACTCAACACACTCAACCCAACTCAATGCAACCCAACACAACACAACCCAATAGAACTCAACACAGCACAACACAATGGAACTCAACACACTCAACCCAACTCAACCCCTTCCAACACAAAATGACACAATATAACACAATCTGACAGAACTCCACCCAACGAATCAACAAAATGGAATCCAATGCACAGAACCCAACTCAGTGCAACCCAACAGAACACAACCCAATAGAACTCAACTGAACCCAATACAACACAATAGAGCTCAGCACACTCAACCCAACTCAACCCATTCCAACACAACACAACCCAATGTAACACAGTCCAACAGAACTCAACCCATCACAACACAATGGAACCTCACACACTCAACCCAACTCAGTGCAACCCAACACAACACAACCCAATAGAAATCAACTCAACCCAACACAACACAATGGAACTCAACACACTCAACCCAACTCAGTGCAACCCAACCCAACACAACCCAACAGAACTCAACACAACACAACGCAACACAACTCAATATAACATAATCCAACAGAACTCAACCTAACACAGCAGAACACAATGGAACCTGACACACTCAACCCAACTCAACACAACCCATTAGAACTCAACCCAACACAACACAACCACACCAGCTCACCTGCTACACTGTCCTGTTTTATCTTCTTAAAACATTTTTTTAATTTATATTTTTGTTTTCTTTTTAGAGACAGGGTCTCATTCTGTCACCCAGGCTGGAGTGCAGTGGAACACTTACAGCTCACTGAAGCCTCAAACTCCTAGGCTAAAGTGATTCTCCCACCTCAGCCTCCCAAAGTGCTAGAATTATAGGCATGAGCCACCATATCTGGCCCCATTTTATCTTTTGGGTATTTTTGTTTATTTTTTAAAGAGAATGGGTCTCTCTCTGTCACCCAGCCTGGAGTGCAGTGGTATGATCATGGCTCACTGTAGCCTTAACTTCATGACTCAAGGGATCCTCAGCTTCCTGGGTAGCTGGAACCACAGGCACACACTGCCATGCAGTTTTTTATTTTTTTTTTAATAGAGATTAAGTTTTTTATTTATTTTTTTTGTAGAGATGAGGTCTTGCTATGTCACCCATGTTGGTCTCAAATTCTTGGCCTCAAGTAATCCCTCACCTCAACCTCCCATAGTGCTGGGATTACAGACATGAGCCACTGTGCCCAAATCCTGTTTTGTCTTCTTTATAGAATTTTTGACTGGCTTAAGTTATGTTACTTGTTTGTCCCCTCTCGCTAGACTGTGATTTCCTTGAGATCAAGCACTGATTGTTCCTCACTGTATTCCCACCAGTTAGAGAAGGCCAAGCACAAAGAACCAGGGCTAAAAAGTAAATATATATGGATCAATCAGCCTTCGTTCAGAGAGCTGTATCTCCCTTACCTGCAGGAACTCACAGCAAAGAAAGGATCAGAAAGAAAGAAAAGACCCATGAGTAGCCAAAATACAGGTGACAAAACACACACTAAAGTTAAGTTTCAACTTAGCACAGAATAAATGTCATACCCAGTGTGCTTTTCCATCCGAAAGCATGTTGGAAATAGCAAATAGAGTGTAGTCATATAGAAGTTTTTCCCTCTCCAGTGGGCTAGAGAAACTAACAGCTTGAGAACAAAGAGAAATCTTTTTTTTAAAACAGCACAGCACCATGCTGCTCAGTGGGCCGGGCCCTTCAATGTTAGAACAGAAATTCCTCCCATCCTACAATCCTCAGCAGGCCCCAGGTACTCTGTTGCATTAATTCACTGAAGAATCTTCAAGCCAGGCACAGTGGCTCACGCCTGTAATCCCAGCACTTTGGGAGGCCGAGACAGGTGGATCAGGAGGTCAGGAGTTCAAGACCAGCCTGGCCAACATGGTGAAACCCCGTCTCAACTAAAAATACAAAAACTAGCTGGTCATGGTGGTGCATGCCTGTAATCCCAGCTACTTGGGAGGCTGAGGCAGGAGAATTGCTTGAACCGGGACCAGGGAGATGGAGTTTTCAGTGAGCCGAGGTCATACCACTGCATTCCAGTCTGGGCTACAGAGCGAGATTTCATCTCAAAAAAAAAAAAGAGAATCTTCAGCAGCATGGTTTTAAGGCATCAGTAAAAGGTTCATCAACCATGTTCTGTTTAAGAAAGCAGAGGCATCTCTAATAGAGTCCACAAACCTTTTTTCCAAAATGGCTAATGTGGAAAAGTATTAGTGGTTATCAGTAAATACATAGCTGTTCAGAAACTGCAGCTACTGGAAGTGATGCTGAAGAGTTGCATGGTTGAGTTGAATTCCCTAAGGGCAGGCTCCATTTTATTTTATTTTATTTTATTTTATTTTATTTTATTTTATTTTATTTTATTTTTGAGACAGGGTCTCACTGTGTCACCCAGGTTGGAGTGCAGTGGTGTGAACTTGGCTCACTGCAGCCTCTGCCTCCTGAATTCAAGCAATTTTCATGCCTCAGCCTCCCACATAGCTGAGACTACAAGCATGTGCCACCACATCCAGCTAATTTTTTTAGTATTTTTTGGTAGAGACAGGTTTTCACCACGTTGGCCAGGCTGGTCTTGAACTCATGACCTCAAGTGATCCACCCACTTTGGTCTCCCAAAGTGCTGGGATTGTAGGCATGAGCCACCACACTCAGTCCAGAGTGCCACCTTTTTTTTTCTTTTGAGATAGAGTCTTGCTCTGTTGCCCAGGCTGGAGTGCAGTGGTGCAATCTTGGCTCACTGCAACCTCTGTCTCTAGGGTTCAAGCAATTCTCCTGCTTCAGCCTCCTGAGTAGCTGGGATTACAAGTGCACACCACCACACCTGGCTAGTTTTTGTATTTTTAGTAGAGAAGGGGTTTCACCATGTTGGCCAGACTGGTCTTGAACTTCTGATCTCAGAAGATTCGCCTTCCTTGGCCTCCCAAAGTGCTGGGATTACAGGTGTGAGCCCCCGCTGCCATTTTATTTCCCTCCGGGGCCTAATGTATGTTTGAGGAAGGACGGCAGGGCAGCTGGGGCTTTCCTGTGAATCCAGAATCCCTCACACACCCCCAGATCTCATTTGAGTTCGGACAACCAGCCACTCACATGACCTTACACGCCTGGTTTTGGACAGCAATCCCAGCATTTAGCTTGAACACCAGCAAATGGATTGGGGAGGACCCACAGGTGTAGGTAGGGAAAGGAACGTGGCTGGTTATGGGAAAGCCCTGTAGATGCTATGTTGGCGTGGGATAAACCAGTTCATTTTCTGTGCAGTATGTGTGTACATTTGTATTTGCATATGTGGGTTGCATTCCTGCTTCCTAACAAACATATGGGAGTGCCCGGGAGTAGAATTCACTGAGCACTGAAAGAAGAATGACGCTTTGAGTACAAATCATGAAAATGAAGGCACACAGAGCATTTTTCAGTCACCACAATGCAACTAAAACAGTGTTCTCTGCATACATGCATATGTGCGTGTGCGTGCACACACACACACACTTATACCTACTTCCAAAATGGAGTCAAGGTAGCTTACAATTAAAGATTAATTATTTCAATCTAAAAACAAGAACAATGGAATGAAATGCAGAGGTGATGTGGTACAATAAAATTTAGGCTAAGGTTCATAGTTGCCATTGAGCACAAACTTCAACTTGGAGCTTCCTGGCAGCCAAGGCAGAAAGGGAAACTCTGATGTGTTGCCTATCTTATCATTTAGTGGGAGGACCACAGAATTACAGAATGGTAGTGCTGGAGGTGATCACCCCATCTTTCCATTTAATAGACGAGAAAAAAGAGGCCCAGAGGCGGGAAGTCATAACCGGAAGTTAACAGCAGCGACTCGGTAGCAGCACTGAGACTGGAATCCAGAACTCCTGAGTCACAGTCTAGTGCTTCTCTGACTTTAGTTTGCTGTACCAGGACACATGCCAGATTGTTCAGAGGCTTTTCTTTGTATAAAGGCAGCAGGGTGGGTGGGATCTTCATGTGCGTCAGACCTCTGGGTTGAGCCCTAAGCCTGGCAGTGCCCTGGGGGGGTTTCAGGGGGTGGCGATGGAACCCCCTGCCTGCCTCTGCTGTGCTTGTTCAGGGCCCATCTCAGCTGGTGGCAAGCCAGGTGCCTGGCACAGAGTGGTGGTGGGGATAGGGAGGGGGCAATGGGGGGCTCAAGATGGACTTTTCCTGGGAAGAAGCCTGGGGTTTGGCCCGGCACCAGGGGGCTGCAGGGGCCTGTCTCTGCTGTCTGGGATTCCAATCTCTGCAGCTGGTGTCTGAAGACAATAAGACAGAGGCCTCCCCGCCCTGGGCCACCCCGCCCTGGTCCCAGATGGGCTGCGGTTAGTGAGGCCTCCGCCAAGACAGTCGGTTCCTTGCACAGCCTGGTCTTCGGGAGAGGCCTGTGCTAAGTGGGCCCAGGCTGGGGTGGTCCTGGGGTGTGACATTCAGACGGGGAGAACAGCGTGGACCTCGTGCTTGGCTGCCCTCCGGGGGCTACACGGTGGAGACGGGCCTGCGATGCAGAGCCTGGAGGCACAGGAGCAGGCCTGGGGCCTGGTGTGGCATCTGGAAGGGAGCTCTCAGAGCCCCTGGGTCAGAAATGGAAGGACACTCCAAGCCTCAGGACCTGCAGATGTGAGCACAGAAGGGGCTGAGGGATACCCCTGCTGCCTCCAGTTTACGGGGAAGAATATTTAGGACCGGCCAGGCTCACCTAGCTTATGTTGGGATCTGGGCAGAAAAGCCAGAGCTGGCAGCACAGAGTAAGGCCCAAGGACAAAGGAACGGGAGGAGGAGGAGGAAGGAAGACGGAGGCGGGCAGCCCTGCTCCCACCGGCTGCTGGCCGACTCTCACCATCTCCATATTCAGCCCTCAGATAAATCCCTCAGCCTGATCCTCTTCCACTCCTGTTCCAAAGACGGTGCTAGCTCTGCCGGCCTCTCCCCCGCTTGGTCATCTGTCTTCCCCAGATAACCCGCATCTCCTCCTCCCTCACACTCAGCTCCAGCAAGCTGGAGTCCCACATTCCACTCCCCCATATGGCTCCTCCCTCCCCTCTAGACCCCTTTGCCAGGCGCTGGCCACCTCCTTCCCCCCTAAGGGTCCCTCCCCACCCATCCCTGGATCCCCTGTTCCAGAGCCTGCAGAGACATCTGCTACTTCCACAGTCCCACCATGGGAACCTGGAACCCACGGAGACACAAGGGGAACGTCACAGTGACAAAAAGAGAAAAGAGAAGCCCTCTATCTCCACGCCTCCAGTGGCTTCTCCCCTCCCCCAGCTTCCCCCACAGAAAACCCTGGGAGGCTGAGGAAGGAGCGGAAAGACGGAGCTAAGCCTGCAGGAAATTAAACATGAAATGAAAACAAGCTCCTCTGATTCATTCTCTCATCCTGGCCCCAGTCTCCCATCCCAGGCCACTGATAAAGGGGGATCCCGTTTCAGCAGCGTGGAGAGGAGACCCCATCTGCCCCTGCCTCCCAGTGGGCGGCCAGGGCCTGGATCCTAGGAATCCCTGGAGGAAAAGGGGCCCTGGGAGGCTCCAGGGCAGGGGCTGAGACCCCAGGCTCGGGAGAGGGTCCATCTCTAAGGAAGAGGCTTCTCCTCCCACAGACAATGTGTGCGCGCACATGCGCGTGCACGCAGGCACACTAGTGAGTCCACTCGTGCGCACGCACACATGCTTGGGACGAGGAAGGCAAAGCAAGTTGTGCAGGAGTGGAGAAACATACTCATGTGCACCCTGCACCCCGCTCGCCCCCACCCTCCTCACAGTAACATGAGACATGTTCCCCTCTTCCTTGACCTCTTTCCTCTAGCAAAAGACAGTGAGAAAGGTCAGGAGCTGTAAATAAACAAATGGGAACTACTCTACAAATTCTTGGACTGCATTTCCCATCTAACTCCCCTGCTGCGGCTGTGAGGCACCATTTGCCATGCAGAAACTGAGCCCGTTGGCAATGCCAGTACTTCCATGAGCCCATCTGTTGGCCAGCTACATCTTTGGATGCCCAAAGACGCCAGGCAGCGTCTGTGGGGAGGAGGTCCACACCTCTTTCTCCCCTCCTTGCAGTGGTTGCTAGGAAGCTCAAAGGCTCTGCGGCAGAGGAATATTGAGAGCTGACTCCTATGTTTAGCTCAGCAGCTGCATTGATTGTGATGGATGAAGAAGTGTTTCCACCTGGAGAGCAGGGACTGGACCTCAGGAAGGTTGGCTTTCTTGATGCCTAGGCCTGGAAGAGCCTGGCAAGACTCCTTATGGCTCTGCAGCCGAGGCTGTTGTCATGGCTCTGTTCTCCCCGTCTGCAGCGTGCTGTGTGCGGTGTGCCTACTTGCGTCTGACTCTGCAAAGCCAGCAGGCAGGTGCACATCAAGCTGGCAGAGGCCTCCCTCTGAGGAGCACCACGGTCCATCTCTGATTCAGCCTGAAACCCCTTCTGGCCCTCCTCACTCTCCCTCTCTCACCCACCCCGTCCCCAATGCCCCTTCTCCAGATCCTAATCCATTGGCCAGGGGTAGAGCAGCTCTTGCTCTTGAGCCTCCAGAAAGTTCTCAGCCTTCCAGAAATGTTCATGCAAAGGAAAAGGACCCAACACTCCCCATCACCAAGGACCCCAGTGCTCACGGCTGACTCAGAGACCTCCCACTCCAGTTGGGCTCCCAGTCAGACCAACATCCCATCCACTCGTGCTCAGTGATGGGCGGGCCTCTGCTTCCTTTCAGCATCAGGCCACTCTTCCACACAAGATTTTGTGGTGACTGCCTCTGTGGACGGCACCAAGGACAAACCCCTTCACTCGGCATTCAAGGCCCTCTGCAATCAGACTGTTTCTTTCTCTCCCACCACTTCCTTCAAATTGACCTCTTTAGGTTTTTGGAACATGCCTTGCTGTGTCTAAATCCAGGCTTTGGCTTTCCTCCTTTCAGCCCAGCTCCTGTCCTTCCTCCAGGAAGCCTTCCCTGACTGCTTCTATTGCCCAGCAGAGTTCCTATTCTCCCATGGGGCCTCATTCCCTTTAACACGGGGTAGTTCTGAGCTGGGAGACTGTTTCCAAAGTGAAGACTGTAGGCAGGATGCAGGGAGGAAGGCATCTGGACCAACAGGCCTTAGAGAGCCATGAGCCTTTTGGAAAACTGGGGCAAAACTGTGTGTGATTGTCTAGGAGAACACGTCTGGAGGAGCGTTTGAAGCTTTTATCAGCTTCTCCACAGGAGTCTGTAACCCACAGTGGGTTGGATGACTGCTAAGATGACCAGTGACTTGTTTCATGAGGGGTGACAATTGCCTGCTCTAGATGCTGAAGCTTAGAAAAATAAAGATCTCAAAATCATGCCCACGGCTAGCGGGGGTAACATACCTTCACAACTCAGAGTGGATGATCCTGGATTGTCAGCTCTTGAGGACAGAGACCAAGGCTGATATTTATGTGTGGTCCCCCGGCTTCCCCAACGCACTGCAATTGATGGGGGGGTGGGGCGCTCAAGGGAATAGTTTGTACTGCCTGAAGGGTCTCCAGGCTGGCGTCTCGCCCCGGTGACAATGGTGACAGTGGCTTCTTTGCCCTGTAGGTCTGGTTCCAGAACCGCAGGGCCAAGTGGAGGAAACGGGAGCGTTTTGGGCAGATGCAGCAGGTTCGAACCCACTTCTCCACGGCCTATGAGCTGCCCCTCCTCACCCGAGCGGAGAACTACGCCCAGGTAAGTCCTGCCCTGAGCTGTCTCCTTGGATCCCCAGCCCTTGGTGCTCTGAGAATGAGCCTGTCGGAGGAGAGCCCAGGTCTCCCAAGATGACTTATGGCTCCAGGCTGCCCTTCTGTCTCAGTCCAGGGGTGCACCTATTTATACCAGAATGTGGGAGGCCCAGGGTTATTCCGTCCAGCTAATCATCGAAGCAGGCTTGGCTGAGCTTTAGGGAAAGGAAGGTTGGGGCAGTGAGAGCAGCTTTTTCCTCTGCTAGCTTTGGCCACTTTTGCTGTGGGCATCCGAACCCAGGCAGGCAGAAGGCCATCCAGGCCATCAGATACCGCTCGGAGTGTCTCTTCAGAAAGCACGCTCTGAAATCCCGAGGACTCGTGGCCAAGTTGGAATGAACTTGGAATTCTGAGTCTGGGGACTCAGGTTGTCTCCCCAGCTCCAGGGCTTTCTCACTTCAGGCAAGTCTCAAGTCTCTGAGGCTCCGTTTCTTCACCTGTACCTTGGACATGGTAAAAGCGTCTGCTCAACACTGTTGAAAGACAGATGTAAGGTCTAAATTCAATTGTGCAAAAGGATTTTGTGGATGGTACAGTTTCAAAAAGCTTGTGTGCCTGCACTCAGCTTCTGGGGCTGTGTCCTCCCCTCCCTCCCCAGAGCATTTTCTTGGGTGTCTGTCAGCCAGTCCCCAGGTGTCCTTCGAGTCCTCAGTGAGATGCAAGGGACAAGCAGTACTGAGTCGCATCAGGCACCTGGGAGAGACTATTTCCGGCCAAGTCCAAGTCCACCCCCGACACGTCTCAGCCTGCCCAGCAGAAGTGGCTGTGCCCTCCCTGCCCAGGCCTCATGCTGGCATGGCCTCTGCCTCAGCTCCAAGCCTGGCATGCCCAGCAGCCAGCCTGCAGCACAGATGCCCCTCCCTCCTGTACTTCTCCCTGACCTGGTTCTGTGCTAGCGAATGGTCTCAGCTCTCCACCCAGACCAGCCCTGCACACCCTTTCCCCCAACCGGGGTCTCATGGGGCATAGGGGCAGGGCACAGGCCTAGAGGTGAGGCTGAGGAATACGGGTGTCTCACACAGTGCCATCGGCATCAGCTCACACTGTATTCTTCTGTTCTCTTCCTTCCCTCTCCCTCCCTAAACTCAGCCTCCCTCTGTCCTCCAGGATGGAACTCCAGCTCCCTCCTTGGCTCTAAGCTTTGCTGCCTGAGCGCACAGCTGGAGGGAGAAACCAACGCAGGGCCCTGCTCACCGCCCCACCCCACCCTCACTTACAGCAGCACAGGGTGCACACCCAGACCTCTTCCAAGAGCGGGTGGTTTGAGTCCAACCAGTCCCCCTTCCCCTGCACCTCGGGGAGAAATGCAGTTCCTTCCAGGATTAGGGCTGAGCTCCTTCTCCCTGCTTTAAAATGCCTCCCTTGAGTGTACTCCAGACACATGTGGGAGGGCAGGCCGGCAGAAGCCCAACTGAGGCTACAAGAATCCCAGGTGCATAAGCTGAGAGGCTCCAGGGTCCCCCACACTCCAAGTCTCCCTCCTTATGCGTGCTTAGAAGGCAGAGGAAGCTGGGAGCCCCAGGTGAAGGTTGGGGACGGAAGGGAAGCCAGTGGCACCGATGGAAGATAAGATGGCCAGCTCACCCCTGCTCGTGCCCTCGCCCCCTTGGCATGGGAGGTCCAGCCTCGGCTGGCTGTCCACTCCTGAGGCAGCCCCTCCCGTCCTGAGTTAGTTTTAAAGCCTCCTAGTTCAGACCCTGGAACCTCAGCCATGGACTCTTGGCTTCTGGGAGGCTTAGGCCCATGCTACCCACCTTACCCAAGCCCTCCACCTTCCCTGCTACTGGTGGGGGCCCAAGCAAACCTTCAATCCCAAAACCCTTTGAGTTGAGGTCTGCTCACCGTGCTCAGGTGCCTGTGGATGAGCTGGAGGTGAATGAGACACAGCTGCCATCCACAGACGGAGAGGCCAAGTCCGCAGCTGAGTCTCAAATTAGGAAGCCAGCTGGGAGTACCGGGGGGCCACCCTTCCGCTGGACCCTTGATGAAGTCTGAGGTCACTCCTTAGAACTGAATTTCCCTCTGCTGCTAGCCCGGCCCTGGGAACAGAGATGCCAACGTGTAAAACCCACAGCCGCAGGGGAATCTGGATGTCCATCAAGGACACTTAAGAGGGGCTTCATGGGAAGGACGGACACTGAGAGCGGGGAGGTGCTCTGGAGAAGGGGCGAGCCCAGCCTGCCGGCTGGTGACATCTCTCCCTTCCTCTCCCAGATTCAGAACCCATCCTGGATCGGCAACAACGGGGCTGCCTCGCCCGTGCCGGCCTGCGTAGTCCCCTGCGACCCAGTGCCTGCCTGCATGTCCCCTCACTCCCACCCCCCTGGCTCTGGGGCCAGCAGCGTCACCGACTTCCTGAGTGTGTCTGGGGCTGGCAGTCACGTGGGCCAGACGCACATGGGCAGCCTGTTTGGAGCAGCCGGCCTCAGCCCAGGCCTCAATGGCTACGAGCTCAACGGCGAGCCGGACCGCAAGACCTCGAGCATCGCGGCCCTCCGCATGAAGGCCAAGGAGCACAGTGCGGCCATCTCCTGGGCCACATGACAGGGCACCCCCGCCCCGTCCCCACCTCGGGACACCATGGGCCACGCCCATGCCTTCCAGGCCCCCAGCCTCCCACTCGACTTTCCTCTTAGGAACCTGGCCTGGGCCAGGGGCCTGACCCTCAGCACTTTCAACCGCCCCAAGTCTGAGGCCCCGTGGACTGCTGGGAGGGACGGGAAAGCAGGTACCTGCCCCTCCCTGGCCCTGAGGCCCTGACCCCTGCTCCCAGCCACAGGCAGTAGAGACAGCCAGGTGGCCACGTTTCTCAGCTTCGCGTCCGTGATAAGCTGAAGGCGCTTTCTCCCTCCCGCCCGCTCCTCCACCCTGCCTAGTTGACCATGAGTCAAAGCTAGATTTCCATGCAGACCCAGCAGCCTCACCAGCCCAGTCTTGTCCATCCTCTCCCTCCCTGTGGGGTTCCCCCGGTCACCAGGCCGGGGGCTGTGTGTCTGAAGAACAGGCTGCCCTGCAGAGCCGGCCTCCTGCCCTCCCAGCTTTCTCTCCCTGAAAGTACATGGAAGCCGACCAGCTTAGGCTAAGATACCAGCCTACCCCTTCCCATGAACAGCAACAAGTCTGACAGAGCCGGCTGTCCCCTGGGCTGGACACACCCGGAGACAGTGGGCAGAGGAGGATAGGAGCTAGAGCCAAGGACCCCTGCTGCCATCCAGCAATGCCAGTCCCCAGGGGAGACATGGGCCAGCCCCTCACGCCCCAGAGCCCCTGGCTCCGGGTGGACACTGTAGGGGAGGAGCCAGACCTGGGGGAGGCTGGGAACACGGATGCCACTAGGGCTCCCACGGTGCTGGAAGAAGGAAAGCTCCTGGGAGAGGGGGAGGCATCTGGGTGGGGCAGGGGCCTGGGCCTGGCCTCCAGTGCAGTGGGGAGGTCTGGGCAGCTTTGTTCTCGATCTGGAACCCAGTCAGGGACCCCCAGGAGGATGCAGAGGGCTTGTCCTTCCCTGCCCTACCACGGCCCCTGCCTGGCGCTGCTCAGCAGTGTCCCAGCGTGGAAGGACTCACAACTCGGAACACATAAGCTAGGTCTGGGGGCTGGGCGGCAGAGGGTCCAGAGCCACGTGCAGGCTTTGGTAGAGGACATGTGGCCATGTTCAGCTTCCAGGTCCTCCCACAGCCTCAGACTGACTGTCCTCTCTGCCATCTCTGTCACAGCGTCTTCACAGAGCCTTCCACAGCAGATGGGGGCTGTGTCCCTGCAGGCACCGGGGAGGGTGCTGTTCTTCTCCACACAGCTTTCTACATTCTCTAGAGAGCCTGCCCTTCCACTTCTTCCCTATGGACCCAGACTCTCCACCCTCTCTCCAGCCTTCGGAAGGGCTCCTGGCCTGGGCTCCTCGGCGTGGCTTGCTACGGCAGATGGGGACGGCAGGAGGCCCTCCTGAAACCGAGCTTAGTCCGTACCTGCCTGCCTGACCCTGCAGCTTGGATCTGGCCCTGGGCCCCAGCCCTCACCTCAGCTAGGAGTACACAGTAAACGTCCTGAGGCAGGCCTGTCGGACCCCAGGGATCCCTCCAGCAGGCAGCCCCCCCACATTGAAGCGCTCACCTTTTCTACCTTCTCCCTAGATTCCTGTCATGGAGTCGGGCCAGGCCCACTAGGTGCAGGGTCATGGACACTGAACAGGGTCCTGGGTTGGGCCGAGGGTAAACCTGGCATTGTGGAGTGAAGGTCTCGGGTTGGGGTGACAGCCTCCGCCTGCCTGGTGTTCTCATCTGCTCTGGAAACCAGGCTGAGGATGACTCTGGCTGTGGCCTCCCTTAATAAGAGTCAGACCTCTTTGTGAACCATAGCTCTAAAATTGATTTTTTAGAGGCCAAAGGGTCTTTCACTTTGAATTAAATGTTCTTGGAGGCTTGGCTTTGTTTCAAATATTTGAGGACCTTGGAGTGACTTTCAGGAAGGTTTTTGTAGTTCTGAGCTTCGCTGGAGTAACCGACTCCCCCAAAATCTAGCCAGGGAAGGAAGCACTTAAGGCTGGGAAGAGCTCCCCCATTTCTCCCTCATTTTCTTCTGAAATGCTTGTGGCTGAGGAAGGATGGGGGAGGAAGGAACTTTCACCCCGGGTCTTTCTCCCCATGAGAGAATCAGGACAAAGAAGGAGAGCCAGGTAGCTCCAGAGCGGACGGGGAGGGAGAGCGAGAGCTTTAAAGGGGCTCTTCTGGAGGGGCCCCTGGCACTCACTTCCTCCATGCATCTGCTCTCTGGCTAGGCTAGACCCAAGCCAGGCAAATTTCAACCCAAAAACTTGAGAAGAAAAAGCATCTATTAAAAGGCTCTGTGGCTATGGCTGCCTGTCCCGACACACCCAGGAAGTGTCTAGGATTAAACATGCCAGTGTGAAATGTTCCTGTACGTCTCTCCAAAGGTAGCCACGCACACCAATCCTCTCCTCTGTGGCTTGACCCAGCCCTCGAGGGCAACCTAACCACACTAAGTTGGGAGGAAGCCTAGAAACCCTCTAGTTAGTGCATCCCTTTGCAACAGAGAAGACCCTGGCCCAGAATGGAGAAGTGACTGCCCTGACCTGCATTTGCTCAGAGACAAAGCTGAGAGAGGAACCTGGGATGTGCCACCCAGGGTGTGAGGGCCGGGCCTCAGGGGTCTCGGGGGTGGCCGGTGCTGCACAGAGCTCCCAATGTTTCATGGGCATCCACTCAGCAGCTCAGTTCTCCAGAAGATAACATTGGGGACTGTTCCCTTCCCAGACGGGTTGCTGGGCCCGGCCTT
Organism: Alouatta palliata; assembly: GCA_004027835.1. Classification (NCBI taxonomy): domain Eukaryota; kingdom Metazoa; phylum Chordata; class Mammalia; order Primates; family Atelidae; genus Alouatta; species Alouatta palliata. The sequence goes on from PVKV010000437.1 coordinate 116,582, forward strand.
CTGCACTGCAGAGCAGGGGGCCTCTGCCGTGTCAGCTCCTAGGATGACTGAGCAAGTTGGGGCAGCTGCCCAAGGCCATCTGGAGCTACAGCTCATGAAGGCAGGTGGAGAGAAGCATCTACCTGACATGTGATTTCATTGCTAAGCAAGTAAGCTAAGAGAGATGAGGATTTCCTTTGGTTATCTGCCTAAGATCTCAACAGAGATGACAACTTAAAGATGAAGTCATGGGTGGCCAGCAGATGGACGGGCAGCCTCCCCACACTGACCGCCTCCAGTCCTTGCTGGGCGTAGGTCTCAGCATGGTAAGGCTCAACACTAAGGTGCTGCTACTGCCCTCCAGATGCCAGCACCGCTCCCCGGGGCGTGGGAGCGAGGGCTCTGGTGGGCACACCGAGAGGCTTGTCTCCAAGGCTGAAATGGCACTTGGCGGACATGGGCTGTTTGAACTTTCCTTGAATTCTTTTAACTATACTTGATTCTCAGCACTCACTACCATGCCTCCAGCTTTGGGAAGCACGGTGGCAGGTTAGCTCAAAGACACTGCGATAGGGTAGGTGCAGCGAGTGTGAGGTGGGTCCCCAGCACACACAGCTATGACCATATGGGACCCAGCTCCCTGCCACCTCCTGTCACTTCAGCTGGGCAGACAAGAGGAACGTTTCCATGAAAACTCCACGTATCCTGCTTCTGCAGGCATCCCCTCTCTGGGCTAGATGGTGGGGAGACCATCTTTGAGAACACGAAAGACATGCAGGGGTTCCCGGTCTATTTCGCGGCCCTGACGGTCAGGGGCAAAGGTGAACAGGCCTAGCTGAGGGAGGATGGTTAGTAAACTGGCTCCCAGGATAATACTCTGTGACTCTCCAGTTAAAAAAATCAGAAGGTGACAAGGACCCATCCACCCCACTTCACTTCTTTCAGGATGCTGTAGGGAGCAAAGGTGCTTCCATGACCCAGCCTCGGCCTCTCCTTTCTTCCCGCTTCACTCACACACATAGAGCTAGGCCTTTATACTACTGATTTTGAAGGACGGTTTTCAGTGTCTAATCATCTGTTTGAGTGTGCAGTGGTTGAAAAAAGCTGAGTGCTAGAAGGAACATGAACCTCAACCAATACTTACTGTTCACATTGTAAGATATTTTAACCCTGTATAAATGCAACTTTTCCTTTAGCTTAATGGCCTGGGGTGAAATATTAAAAATATATATTAAAAAATACGATAAAAATCCGGAAAAATGTAAAAAAAAAAAAAAAATGAGGTCGGTTCCATAAAGTTTTACTGCCTATACCACCATGTAACTACATTATAGCAAAATATTAAAAGAAACGTTCTTGCCTTTTAAAGTAAGTTATTGCACTTACATCTTTTTTGGGAGAGGAGGAACACAGGTGGGAAGGAGATGTAGGGGTCCAGGTGTGGGTTAAATGGAGCGCAGAGGCAGCTGGGCGCTCCCAGAACACCCTTTGCTGGCCCAGCCCAAATTGTTTGGTTGTTGTTATTTGCAATAAACTCCTTCTCCTTCTTCCTCTCAACTGGAATCTGTCTGTTTTGTTCCTGACTTGTGACAGATGAAATGTGATCAGAGGGGCCTCTGAAATCTCACGTTAATTGAAGTCGGCAAAACATACTAACAGTGCCCTTTTGAACTGCTGACGCGGTACAGAAGGGATTACCAGGGCTAGATGAACAACAGGTGGCTGGCTGGCTGATGCTCCCACACAAAGAAGGGGTGCATGGCCTGGGACATACCCAGCCCCCTTGTCCCAGGGGACCTGCCTGCACTGCAGGGAAGCTAGAGGCGGGCAGGGAGTACCAGAGCCCACTTCTCAGGCAGCCCAAAGGGTCGCAGCAGCAGCAGCTTCAGAGACCATCTGAAGACAGCTCTTTTCCTTGCCTGCCCGGCATCTGGGGTGTGCTCAGCACAGACTGTGCCATGAGGTCTTCACAACCAGCACTGCCAGCCCCTCGGTGCCACTGAGTACTGTTCTGTTTCCAGGGGCTGTTCTGAGAGCAGGAGGAGAGCCGGAGCACGGAGGACCAGGCTGCTTGGCACCAGGAGCACAGGGCGGGCTTCCATCTGGGAGAGGCGGGTCCTAGTTCTGGCTCTGCTACTGAGTGGCCAGGGGAGCTGTCCTTCCAGTCCTTCCAGGAGGTATGGCCAGACAACTGTTAAAGCAAAGCTCTGAAGACACATTAGGAAGCAGAAGGAACCCAGGGTCTACAGTGGAAGAGGTTCTTGCTTTCCAGCATGAAGGTGACTCAGGAACAGGCAGTCAGCCTCCAAGGGACCACCGTGTGGACAGGGAGTCATTTTTGTTGACCAAACCAGCTGACTCTCAGTTCTCATATCTGAAGGAGAGAATACGCCCTGTCCCTGCTCAGCTTACCAGTGTGGGGGGAGGATTAGGTGGGCAACGTCCATGCATGGGCTTGGCAAGCCAACGTGGCAGAGTGACATGAGGGACAATGGTTACTCCCAGAGAATGACATTGCCCTCCAGCTCCCAGCTGTAAGTCTGATAAAACAACAACAATAACAACAATAAACTCCTTTCATTCTCCCTTTCCAGCTACTTGAACACTGTTTTCTTGGAACCACATCTCGGATTTGATACCAGTGGTGGTACATTCACATTCAGTATAGACCCAGCTGGGTTTTAGATTGATTTGGGCTGGGAACTTTTTTTTTTTAAATGACACCTGCCCTATATTAGGGCTTAGGGTCATGGTAGTGCTTGGATGCTCCACACCAAATCACTGCCAAGTCACAGGGCAGGAATTGAAGCAGAGAGAGAGAAAAGCCATGTGCAAACCACATGCGAAGCCAGGGGATGCTGTCTCTACCTCACACCCTTGCTTCTTCCTGTGGGAGCTGAGCACCCCCGAAATCCCACAGAGTCCAGATGGGCATCACTGCTAAAGAGGAAGACTGGCCTGATGGGTGACGTAGGCATGCAGGGAACCACCCCTGGGACTGGTGCCTCCGGGTGATCTCTGAGGAGGCCAAGGCCAGGGCCAGTAGGGCCTCCTCTGACTGTGGACCACGGCTCAGCCCTTCACTGTCTGACCACCCAGCACAGCTCATTGTTCCCCAAGCCATCTAGGCCCTTTCATTTGGCCACACCACTGGACTTGCTATCTCTTCTTCGAATGCCTCTATCTCCTCCCTAGATCCCCTCCAATGCACCCAGCCACTTTGCAAGGCTTCCTCCAAATGACAGCATCCTCTGTGAAGCTCTTTCTTAATCCCATGCCCTCACCCCAACTTCCACTCCTAGGTCAATGGCTGCCCCTCTGCACTTCCACAAAACTGTTTAATAATACCATGACAGGCTGGGCGCAGTGGCTCACACCTGTAATCCCAGCACTTTGGGAGGCTGAAGCAGGTGGACCACCTGAGGTTGGGAGTTCAAGACCAGCCTGCCTACCACGGAGAAACCCTGTCTCTACTAAAAATACAAAATTAGCCGGGCATGGTGGTGAATGCCTGTGATCCCACCTACTCGGGAGGCTGAGGCAGGAGAATCACCTGAACCCAGGAGGTGGAGGTTGCGGTGAGCTGAGATCGTGCCATTGCACTCCGGCCTGGACAGCAAGAGCAAAACTCCATCTCAAAAAACCACAATACCATGACAGCACATAATACCATATAAGTTATCTATTTATCCACCTGACTTCCTCACATCCTTAAAAGCCTATTCTATGAGAAGACAGGCTGTATTCACATCTGAATGCCTGGGAGAATAAGAATATCAGGTCGTTGGGTGAATGAATGGGAAAGTGAGAATGAGGAGACGCTCTGTGTTGATTAAGGGTGGGAGGAGGAAGGTCAGAGGACATGCAAGGATTCGTTTTAGAGAGCTAGAAGCTGACTCAGCCCACTAGAGATCTTCCTGGAGTGTCAGAGCCTCTGCTTGACCATGAACCCCATCCACCTCATTCTCCCAGGGTTCACATGCATTCATTATGAGCTGTGGCCAGGGCAGGAAAGCTGCCCTCTTTAGTGTTGCCAGGGTTGGGCCAGCTCCCCAAGATGGCGCAAGAGGTCCTGTGTCCAAGAGTGTTCATCTGGAAGCTTCTCCACCTGGCCCTGGGCTCAAAGCCTGCTTTCTCCAGCATCCCTAGAGAATCTTCACGCCCTTAAGCCCTCCACTCTCAACCCCCGCTTCAGCGGCTGTCTGAACACAGCTCCTTTTCTGCCTCGGTGCCAACCCCAGCAGAAACCACTCTTGCCTTCAGCTCATCACCAATCCCATTGTCCCAGGTTTTGCTACAGGCAACTCTGCCAACCCCAAGGCTCCACATTCTCGTTGGGCCATATGACAGCAGAATCCTCAATGTGGCGAGCAGGGCATGGAGTGGTGGTGGTACCTCTCCTTCCACAGGTCCAGACTTGCATGCTCAGCAGCTAAGGAACAATAGGCTCTCCACAAATAGCCAGTTCCCCTAAATAGGGCTGACTGCAAACTGTCTGCGTGCACAAGTGAGGAGATGCAAGTTAGCGCCAGAAGACAATGGGGTGTGAGAGTTGAAATTTTCCCAGGAATTCTGTGTGATTCCAAACAGATTTTTTTTTAAGCTCCACACAGACCAACAGGCTTGAGGAAGGGCAAACCTCCACAGGGAGCTTCAGTTTATGAGCATGTGCACACCATGTGTTAAGGTTAAGGTGATGCCTTAACTAGTTGGGAGAAAACCCACTGTGGTGCCTGCATGAGATCTGCCTGGAACCCCAGTCAGGATGCAGTTCTTAGATGTGCAGAGGACACAGTGTTCTAGCCCTGCCTCCTGGGATTTCTCCCTTGGCGGCATCACAAGCCCCATCTCTGTCCCTTCTCTGTTCTCTACCCACAGTGTACCTCTGTAATTTCCAGGCTCTTTGGGAAAGGAAGGGCTCCCTGTGGCTATGATAGTAGGGCCAAGCTACACCATGGGGAAAAAATGAAAATAAATGAGTATATGTGTTTTGAGAGGACGGGGGAAGGGGATAAATGCCTAAGGAAGGATGGAACACAAGGCAAACCATAGCTCTTCTCCAAGATAGGTATGGACAGAAAGCTTTGTCCAGATGAAAGCATGGGGGAGCACTGACCAGGAAGCCACATGGTGAAGCAAGAGATAGGAGACATGAATTAAAAAACGGACTTTGCAACTTACTAACTCTGTTACCCTAGGCGAACCACAAAAATGCTTCCATTCTTAATTTTTTCATCTGTAAAATGGGGATAACCAACTGTTTCCTGCTTATCTCATCAGGTAGTTGTGAAGTCCAAAAGTTAAAATATTTGAAAATAGTGAAGAGTTGTACAGAGGGGGAATCACGCACACTGGAGGCTGGGAGGGCCAAAGGGGTTGACTTCCATCCAAGTGGCTAAGGGCGGGGTGCCAAACATTGGAGAACTGCTTCACAAGTGTGATGCCAGGCTATGGAGCACTGGGGATGCCCGATATTATGTTTATCAGATTGGTGGGGGTGGGGAGGCAGTGAGGGATCTGGGGTGAGCAGTGTATTAATCTGCTTGGGCTGCCATGACAAAATACCACACAGTGGGCGGCTAAGAGACGTTTATTTTTTCCTAGTTCTGGAGGGCCAGAAGTCCGTAATCAAGGTGCTCGCAGATCTGGTTTCTGGCCTCTTTCTGGCTTATGTTAATAGAAGACGGCCTTCCCTCTGTGTCCTCACAGAGCCCTTCCTCTGTGCACTTGTAGACAGGTCTGATTCCCCTTCCTCTGTTAAGGACACCAGTCCTATTGGAGTAGGGTCCCACACTTATGACCTCACTTAACCTTTATTAACTCATTATAGGCCCTATCTGCAAATGCAGTTACATTAGAGGTTAGCACTTCAGTATACGAAGGTAGGGACACAACACTGTCCATAACAAGCAGTGTGGCTGGTATGTGTTATAGGGGTGACAGGAAGGCAAAGAAATGGGCAGGGGGCTGCTTTTCCCATCCCCACATCCAAAAGGGTCTCAGTATCTCCTGTTGGGGATACTTCCCAACTAGGCCCAGCAACCATCCCGGTTCAGTGCCCTCTCACTTTCTACATAGGCTACTGCTAAGTGGTTTCATCTCATTCCCCGTCTCTCACTGGTCCACTCCATCAACAATATGGATGCCAAAACCCAGCTCTGATCCATCCTTAACCAGCACATTCACTTGAAAACCTTCACACAGCCTACAGACCGGAGTTCTGGCTCTCTAATGTAGCCCTCAACTCCTGTTCAGCCTTGTTTCTAATTCCCTAGTCTGGGCTCTGTGCTCCTGCAAACCTAGGACATCCTTTATACTTTCCCATCTTCTTGTTTCCTTTCTCTCCCCTCAGGTTGAATGCCTGCCCTAACATGCGTCTTTATTTGTTAAGGATTTTGCAATTATGTTCAGGAGGGTTATTGGTTAACACACCCCTGTCCATCTAATGCCCATCTCCATGCATTAACTCTTCATAGCCCCTTCAAGTGTACCTCCTTGAACAAGTCAGAAGCAATCCCACTCTCCTTCCACAGGGGGTAACGTGTGCAATTTGTCCTTTGTCATGCACTGTCTTATACAGCAGATAGGACTACCACTGATTAATCTCCTGTGTTTATCAATTAAACGGTGAGCTCCTTGAAGGCAGAAATGTCTTCTTTGCCATTTATCTGAAGCACCTGGCACAGCATCTCTCACATGGCCAGCATTTAATAAATGTCAGCTGCCTACCTGGCAAGTCCGTATTCCATACCAAGAACACACCAGACTGAGGCAATGGGACTGGAGGCATCCTAGATCCTGAAGCCCTAAGCAAATACCCAGGTTAAGGATGGAAAGAGACACTGGTCCAGGATAAAACCAAGGAACTATGAAAGATGACACTTTTTAACCATCAGTTTTCTTTTTTTTTTTTTTTTTAATAAACACTTCATACATTTCATACATATAGTATATACTCTTTTGTGTCTGGCTTTTTTTTTTTTTTTTGCTCACCTGTTTTGGAAACTCATCCATGTTGCATCGCTCAATAGTTCAGTATTTGTATTGCTGAGCTGTATTCCATTGTATGTATATACTAGAATTTGTCTATCCATTCATCTGCTTTTGAACATTTGACTTATTTCCAGCTTTTGGCTATTATGAATAAAGCTGGCTATGAACATTTGTGTGCAAGTCTTTTGTGTGGATATGTTTTCTATGTTTTGTTTTTTTTTTTAATTCAGGTATGAAACTTTGTCAAATGCTTTTTCTATATCTAGTGAGATAATCACACAAACATTCTTTTATTCTATTGTGACTTACATTGATTTTCCAACATTAGACCAACATTGTATTCTTACAGTCTTGTACCAATCTGCTAATATTTTGTTAAGGATTTTGCATTTATGTTCAGGAGGGCTATTGGTCTGCAGTTTTCTCCTTGTAAGGTTTTTATCTGGCTTTGGTGTCAGGGTAATAACGGCCACTTAAAATGAACTGAAACATACTTCCTCCCCTTTTTATTTTCTGAAAAGTGTTTGAATAAGATTGGTATTATTTCTTCCTTAATTGACAGAACTAACCAGTAAAACTATATGGACATAGATACTTCTTTGCAAAACATTTTAAATTACAAATTTCTTTAACAGATACAAGGGTATTCAGATTTTCCATTTCTTCTTCAGGCAGTTTTGTCAATTTGTGTCTTTCATGGATTGTGCTCATTTCATGTAAATTACAAAAATGATTGTTATAAAGTTCATATTTCTTAGTCTGTTCGGGTTGCTACAGCAAAATATCTTAGATTAGCAATTTATAAATAATAGAAATTTATTGCTCACAATTCTGGAGGCTGGTAAATCCAAGATCTAGGTGCCAGCAGATTTAGTGTCTGGTGAAGGGGGCCCATTCCTTATAGATGGCACCTTCTAAGTGTCCTCTCATTGTAGAAGGCACAAATGAGCTCTCTTTCAGGTGTCTTATAATGACACTAATCCCATTCAGGAGAGCTCTGCTCATGACCTAATTACCTGCCAGATACTCCACCTGCCAATACCAAGGCACTGGGGATTAAGTTTCAATACATAAATTTGGCAGAGGGTGGGGTGGGGTGTGGGGAGGCACACAAAAATTCAGATCATAGCAATGTATTATCCTTTTAATATGTTTAGAATCTATTCCAATGTTCCCTCTGATTTTTGACACTGGTAATTTGTATCTTAGTTTTTTTTTCCTTTAACAGTCTTGAGCAGTTTTTCAAAGAACTCGTTTTTGATTGATTTTTTCCACTGTTTTCCATTTTCTATTCCATTGATTTCTGCTCTTGTCTTTATTCTTTCTACTTACTTTGGGCTTATTTTGCTCCTTTTCCTAGTTTCTTAATGTAGACTTCTCTTCTAATTTAAACTCTTCAAGTTATAAATCTTTATGTACTCTACCCTACACATTTTGATGTACTGTTTTCATTTTTACTCAAAATATTTTCTAATTTCCTTTGTGTCTTTATTAATCCATGCATTATATAGAAATGTTATTTAATTTCCAACTGTTGGGGATATTCTCAGGTATCTGTTGATTTCTGATTTAACTTCACTGTGGTCAGATAACTTTTTAATGTTTTCAATTCCTCTGAAATCACTGAGACTTATTTTTGTGCAATACATTTGAGGTAAATGTTGCATGTGCACTTAAGAAGAATGTGTATTCAGCTACAGCAGATGAAGCATTTTATAACTGTCAATTAAGGTTGTTGATAGTGTTATTCAGGTCATCTATATTTTTCTATTAACTTATATCAGTTACTATGAGAGGAGCATTGAAATATCTATATATAATTGTGGGTTTTCTATTTTTCTTTCAATGATAGTTTTTGATTTATATATTTTGAGGCACTTATTTAATGCACACACATTTAGGATTACCTTGTTCTGTGTTCTTGATGAATTGATTGGCCTCTTTATCATTATGAAATGTTCCTCTTCCTCCCCGATGATATAATCACTCCCACTTTCTCATGACGAATATTTGCATAGTATATCTTTTCTATGCTTTTACTTTTTAAATTTAATTCTGTCTTATAGTGGTTTTCCTTGTAGACAGCATGAAATTGCTCTTGCTGCTTAATTAAGCCTGAGAATCTCTGCCCTTTAATTACAGTGTTTAGATCATTTACATTTAATGTAATTGGTGACATGTTTGGGTTTAAGTCTATCTTGCTCTTTGTTTCCATTTGTCCCTCTGTCCTTTGTTTACTCTTTCTTTTTTTCCTGCTTTTTGATTGAGTATATTTTTGATATTCCATCTCTAGTATTGCCTTATTAGCCCTTCCTCTTTTAAAAGTGATTTTTAGTGGTTGCTCTAGAGTATATAGCATGCATTTTTAATTTATCACAGGTATCTTACAGACACCTTCCTGGTTTTCTTCCTAATTCACTGGCAACTACTTAGTCTCCTTTGCTGGTTCTTCCTTTTCTTCTCTACCTATAAATGTCAGAGTTGGCCTAGTACTTAGGCCCCCATCCTTGTCACCTTTCTAACTACACTAATACTCTAGGTAACCTTATCGAGTCCTAGAGTCTTAAACATACCTCCTTATTTTCAGTCATAACTTTTCCTCTGAGCTCTAGATAACCAACTGTTTAAATGACACTACACCTTAGATGTCCAACAGACATCTTAAACTTAACATGTTTCAAGTAGAACTCTTGATTTTTCTCTCTCAACATGTCTTTGCCCTTACCCTGCTCAGTCTGACATACTTCAGCTCATGGTATCATGCAGTTACTCAAGATAAAAACCTTGGAGTTACCTGTGAACCCTCTTTTGTTTTAATCTCTTATATTTAATTGATCAGTATATCCAATAAACTCTACTCCCAATATAACTTCTTACCACCTCTGCTACCATCCTAGTTTAAGTCACCATTTCTTACTTGGGTTCCCTAAAATAGTGTCCTAACTGAATTCCTTTCTTCTACTCTTGCTCCTTACAGCCTACTGTCCACTCAGTAGCAGAGATAACCTTTTTTAAAATGCCATTCAGATATGTCACTCCCTTGCTTAAAACTATCCACTGTCTTCCCAGCACACTCATAGTAAGACTCCAGAATCCCTTTGGCCCATATAATCCTAACACAATTTGGCACTGGCTTCATCATCTATCATGCTCTCCATACTCAATATGCTTCAGACACTATTCTTACTGTTCTTAAAATAAGCTGAGCTTGTTCCTGCCTGAGGGCCTTTATACTAGCTCTTCCCTCTGCCTGCTATGCTCACGGTTCACTCCTTCTCAACATTTATATTTGTGCTTAAATATCACCTCTGATCAACCTACCTAAAATACCACCTTATGCCCAAGTCATTATCCATCTATAGTACTCTGCTTCGTTTTCTTCACAGCATTTATTGACATTTGAAATTATATTCACTTACTTGTTTTGCTTATCTTCCTCATTAGAATGTAAGCTTGGTGAAAGTAGGTCCATTGTTTTATTCAGTGCCATATTCTCACACCACAAACAGTATCTAGCACACAATAACTGCTCAGTAAGTATTTGTTGACTGAAGGAACCCATCACATCAGGTTTTTTATTTTTAAGGAAAAGAATCTTTTTAAGATGATACACTTAAAAACATGAGAAAATTTACTTTCTCCTGGCCCTTTCTCTGAAAGTAAATTAAGTCTTGTTGTCAGATGCAATTCTCTTCAGTAATAGCCTTCAGGTTCAGATTATGTACACAAAAATATTTCTTTATTGAGTGACTAAACCACAGTCATCTGTCCTGAGAAGTAGGTAACAGTCAGAGCCCAAGGTGAGAAACAATGTTGTGTCCTGCTCACAGTCCCATGGGATACTTTTGGTGTGTTGTTAAAGTGTAAAGAAACCAAACGTCATTCCTTAGGAAGTTCTACCTCAGAATATTTTCTAACCCACAGACTTCCACACAGCATATAATATATTGGAGTGGACTTCCAGATGTTTCCTTTCTATCCCAACCTCATCCAAGACCATTCTCTCCATTGAGATGGTACAGATGACATGAGAGTTAAAAGAGCATCAATCTCTTATTAATGGATATTCATCATTATAACTTCCAAAGAAGGGCCAGGGTACAACTGGCAACTGGAAGGTGCTATGAGAAAAGAAAAAAATATATATATCCTTGAATCCTTCATGCATTAGAGAAGATGGAGTTAGTGGGACCCTCATTTGACCAAGTTGTAAGATATCAAACCAACTGGTGACAAAAAGGCTGTTAGAAAAAAAAATATTGGAACTATGTCCAGAAAACAGGACAAGATATTTAGGTGCAGGGTAGACAGAACAGAGGAGATGAAGGTGAGTCCCCAAGGATCTACTAGAGAAAGACCATCGGAAATCCTATAGGAGCTGCTGCCACCAATGTACAATTTTCGTTAATTACCTCAATTGTGGCTGTTAGCCCCTTAATGAGAAACATAACTTTACTTCTAAGCAGGCAGTGAGGCTGGCAGAAAGTTGAAACTTGAAAATCAGCAGATACAGGGTTGCATACAGCCCTTTCTGTTGAAATTAAGCCACATAGAAAACACAGAGAGAGGACTCAAAATAGCTTCAGACAGCAGCCAGCCATGCAGGGCCCTCAGCAGGCACCGGATGGACGCTCTCTCGACTCCTCAAAAGAGGCCCAAATCACAAGTGCTCATTTCAATAACGTAAGAAAATAAACATGGGGCTTATTTATAGCACAGGAAAGGGACTGGGGCAAAAGAACTGCTCATTTGGTAATCCACCCTGACGGGGCCAGATAGGATCCAGACCCCAAGGCTCTCTGGTAACAGGGTAAGTAGAAATAGGGGCCGGAAGAGGGCTGGCTGCCAGCATCACCAGGTACAATCTGGTAAACGATCTGGTTAATAGAAGGGGAAGAGATCCGATACATCATACCATCCCACCAACCCAGGCATAAATGCTCTTGGCATCTCCAATTTCTGGTTGAGGAAACTAGGGCATGGTCAAGGAAAGACACTGTGAGAAAAGGACATTTTAAACTCCTTGCATCCTCCATACCTTGGAGAAGATGGGGTTCACGGAATCCTCATTTACAGCTGGGACTAAAACATACATGCTTAGAATCCTAGGACACAGATGGCCTCACACCATCTTACGAAGCTCAAGAACTCCCACTAGAGCTGGAACTCAAGAGCAGTACAGGGATACTGTCTTAGTTAACTCTAATCACTGTATCTCCTAGGCCGAGCACACTGCCTGGCAAAGACTACATTTTCACAAGAAAATGAACAGCTGGAATAACAGAATGACTGAATACATGTTCTCTTATCTCAACTGGGTCAGTAACTAGCTTGTTCTTCAGCTGTAGTCACCAGAAAACCAAACGTTCCTTGAGCTGATGCTTGGGTATAATAGCCAATGATATGTTTGCAGCGTTAAGTAAAAGTCCAGATAAATATATTCTAAAGGGAAGGTTCTATATGGTGGCAAGGACTGGTGGCTTTGGTGTAAGATATATGGATCCCTGCTCTGTCAGCTGCTCTCAACCACGTGCAGTTCCCAAGAGGTTGTAGACAAGATGGGGCTTTGCTGAGGAAGCCTCTAGCAGACACAGCTGCCTGGGACCTCTTGAGAATTACGTTGTCTTCTGTCTGATAGTTCTGTGCCTTTCAGGGAGAGTGTAAAGAGATGCAACCAGTGGTCCAACCAACTGAGAGCGGAAGAAAGGAAAATGCGCTATCCTGGGTCAGGCACGGTGGCTCACGCCTGTAATCCCAACAGTTTGGGACGCTGTGTCAGGAGGATCACTTGAGCCCACGAGTTAGAGACCAGCCTAGGCAATATAGTAACTGACCCCATCTCTACAAAAAAACAAAAGATTTAGCCAGGTGTGGTGGTCCGTGCTTTTAGTTCCAGATACTTAGAAGGCTGAGATGAGACGATTGCTTGAGCTCAGGAGTTTGAGACTGCAGCAGTGAGCCATGATCATGGCACTGTAATCCAGCCTATGAGACAAAGTGAGACTCTGTTTCCAAAAAAAAACTTCTCTACCCTGAAATGGTTGCAAATGTGAAGAAACAAAATGCCAGATACAGATTCTGGTGATTCAACTATTTCTTGAAAAGGAAAGAGGCCTGGAAAGTTGGGAGAGGGGGCCAAACTTTCTCTAGTCTAGTCATCTTCCCACCGTTGCCAGCAATGGAGAGCCAAAAATGTTAAACAATGACACAAGGTTGCCTGTACATACCCACACACCCTCCCAGGAAATGTGGGGAAGCTGGGGATCCCTAACAGTCCTTTTTTTTTTTTTTTTGAGACCGAGTCTCACTCTGTCACCAGGCTGGAGTACAGTGACGCAATCTCAGCTCACTGCAACCTCTGCCTCTGGGTTCAAGCGACTCTCCTGCCTCAGCTTCCCAAGTAGCTGGGACTACAGGCATGCGCCACCATTCCCAGTTAATTTTTATGTTTTTACTAGAGATGAGGTTTCATCATGTTGGCCAGGATGGTCTCGATCTCTTGAACTTGTGATCCACCTGCCTCGGCCTCCCAAAGTGCTGAGATTACAGGCATAAGCCACTGTGCTCAGCCCCTAACAGTCCATTTAATGGAGGTGGAAGAGAGGCTGTGGTTTCAGCTTAGAATGCCCTCACCCAGTCTTCAGATGAACTCACAGCTCCCACCCTAAAAATGAAGGGGAAACATTAAAATTTAAAGTGGGTCTTGCCTCCCTGACCTTCCTCTGCCAAGATAAGCTCGATAAGGCCTGTTCACAAATGATGCATGGCTGGTATAATGGGACCAAATGCTGCCCTTGATTTTACTCAGAGGTAGAAAGTGGATACCAAACACAGCCTGAGAATAGGAGCTCCAGGGCTTGACCAGAGCTCTGGGGTGAGGGGAGTAGGCGCAGGCCCCACAGGTTTCATATGCCTCCAGGCCCTGCAGTGGAAAGCTCAGGTTGCTTCCAAAGTCTCTCTGGATGGAAGTTGCTGCCAACATGGTTAACACTCCTGCCAGAACTGCTCCTCAGGAAGCAGCTGGAGGAGGTATGGGGCCAGTTTAGCATTCTCTGCTCTGTCTCTCCGTGCCAGGGCTGCTTGGGGAATAGCCCGTTGTGGCTTCTCTTGCTGCAATGGAAGAGTACCTGGGCCAAGAGAAATGGAAAAAGCAGAATACCCCCAAAGAAGCTACAAAGCAAAGGAAATGTACCAGGCTCAGGATGGGTGGCTGATGGGAAATCTCCAACACCCAAAGCCTTTGCCCTATCAGTTAGGTCCCCACAGGACCTAACTGCAGAGCCAGGAAGCGCCTTCCCAGAACCCAACCACTTCCCAAACCCAGTCTCTGCTTCATCTACTTTCTCATTACTATCTTCGCTAAAAATCCTCATGGGTTCTTGGATGTTAACCCCAAATCACAGCTTCAGGACCTGTGGCTAGAAACATGCTATCTTTCGTTGATAAAGATGCTCTAGCTTCCTTGCTGGCATGATGCCTGTCAGAGGCTCTCATCCTAGAAGGAAGCTGGGATCACAGGGTTATTAGCAACACCTTTGGCCAATGAGAGCAAAGAGGGAGCCTCTCTCTTCCAGCTCCCAGCCCACGTCAGCACAGACCAGCATGATGGTCACTTTTTTCCAAAAGCAGCAGAGAAACCAGCACTTAAAAACCACGAGTTCAAAGCCCAGCTGGAAGTAGATGAGGCTTTGGCAGAGAAATCAGGGTAGTCAGAGCTTTGAACATAATGACACTGAGTAAAGGATACAGCAGAGCATCACTGGCAGGAAAGAACATGAGATTCTGACAACTAAAGTTGCTATTTTCCTCTTTAATTCTCCCTGAAAAGGAGGTTTACGCCTAAACGTGTGAGGGTTTGTAAAATACATAAGATAAACATTTTAACAACTACCTAATGTTAATCAGCAAAATAAAAAAGTATTTCCAGCCCTGGCATTCCAAGCAGGCCCATCCCAGTTAGGTCCCTGGGGGCAAAGGCAGTGGCTCAGTGTGTACTTGGGCCAGGGCCAGTTCTAGTTCGTCTTCTCTATAGGCCAGTAAGATGTGATTTCTTTAAAAAGATTTCTTAATCTAAAACCAGCTGTTGTCTGCTGTAAGCCAGAACATGACATTTTAATTAGTATTATTGTTCCGCTTCTGAAACCAGGCTCTATGGCATCCCAAGGGCAGACGATCCTGACCTAAGCTTATGGGTGAAGTTTGCTGTTGAGCAGTTCAGAAATACACTAACAAGGAAGCGGAGTCCCTAGCCCATTCTGAATCCATGAATCACCATCACCTGCGATAACCCTGTCCTGAATTTCTACCGTGACTGTACCGCCTATCTGTTCAGAGGGTATTGTCATCTTTGAGGTTGTTTCAAGTGCCTAGGATATAATGCTCCTTCTTCAACATCAATTGTTTTACGCTATGTTGCAAGAACTAATCTCCAATATTTCTGGGATTAATGAGGCACTTTAAATGGAGTTGTAAGGCCTTTAAATCCAATGACTCCTATGATGGTGATAAAGTCACACAGCGCTCTAGGGCTCACCATGAACTCTGATTAAAGAGTTCCTCTTCTAAAATCAAAGGACTATCAAGATTTTAAAAAAGAAAATTGAAAAATGTCCCCTTTGGGAGAGAAGCTGCATTAGAAACCAGACACTAAGGTAGTGCATTCAGTGATGAGTAAAAGTGCAGAAAGATCTGAAGAAGCCAGGGCAATGTGACACATACACAATGCCAGCACAGTCCATAGCTTTCAGCAGAGATTTCAGTGTTAGGCCCTCCGCTATACCTGCCCCACATCTTGGAGAACAAACTAGAAAAGCCCTAGAAAGGTAAGAGGGCCTCACTGTTCTTGTCAGCCTCTGGTATCTGGGTGACAACAGAAATCCTTTTTCCTTGTTTTCTATCATCATCCCCAATATTATGAATATGAGATCAAAATGCTTCCCATGTCTCCTACTGACCAGTATGTATTACCCTAATCAAAAGTACCTGTTAAGCACCTGTATTTGCTGTTGTCAGACATGGAAAAAAATCACAGCTTCAGTTTCTGCATTTGCAAAATGAACAGACTGGATGAGATGATCGCTTGTCCCCTTGGCAATAATAGTGGATCACTCATTTATATGAAAGAAGATAAAACTCTTATGATTTCCACTTCCAACTTTGCTGCTTCTGAAATTTTCTGATCTCTCAAAGTCTGGGGAACACATCTGAAGCGACTCTTGAGGAAACTACAGCATAATAACTGCTCACCTTCACGTCACACAGTAGAACAATGGATGGTGTACGAGTGACGCAGACTGGCATAACAACTAGGTTTCTGTAATTATATCCATATTCTAAGCAAATTGTTATGTATTTTGTGTTTTGGTGACACATGTTATGGCTAAAGCCCAAGCTGTGGCTAATCTTAATATTACAGCCAGATAAATCTGTTTTGAATCCATAACATTTAACATTTGCCAGGGTAGATTTGTTCATCAACTGGGCTTAAAGAGGTATAATTCACACATGTGCGGTATTCGTAAATGCTGAAATCTAATGATTTAAATACACCGGCAACTGTTGCAAAGCAGTTGTACAGCAGCATTTAACGTTAGCCAGAACCTCCCTGGTTAATGTTAAGTTTATACCAAAAGAATAAGAGAAATTCTGGCACCCCGTTGGGGTGGGGGTCACAATTCCCACAACTTTTACAGGTACCAGCTAGAGCGACTCCTTGTAGGGCTAGTAGAGACCCTCTGTTTTGCTCTGACAATACCTATAAAACATTGACTGGATCTAATCAGGAAGCAAAAAGATTCCTCTGGAGGTTTTTGAGTCATCTGCTCTTAAAATATTTACGATTTGGGACCTTCTTATTCTTGGTGCACAGGGGACTAGACATTCCTCCTGGAGTTATGTTCCCCGACATGGGCAGATGACTGTTGTTAGGCCAAAGACGAAGTTAACTATACCAGAGGAGAAAGGTAGTTCCCTGGACTATCAGGAATCGGTGTGTAAAGACGAAGTTAAATATACCAAAGGAGAAAGGTAGTTCCCTGGACTATCAGGAATCGGTGTGTAAGACAGTAGAAAAAGGAATACAAAACGATTTTAATTATATCAAAAAGCCAAACCAAAGAGGAACAGTTCATGGAACTGACAGGAGCCTGCCTCAGCGGCTGGTGCTCTTCCTGTGAACAGTTCCGGCGCTCCAGGTCCCAAGGCATTTAGCAAATCCCACCAAGATGCTTGGGTTTTGCACCAAATTCTGGGTTTGGCTGTTCCTCCAAAGAACTCACGGATGTAAGTTAACTGAAAGTAACATCCCCCGACCTAAAATGGGCTGACAGGTTTCTCTTCTCCAGCAGTCTTACAGCCTGTGAAGTTTCCTTCTAGATTGTTATACAGGAACTGAAAACAAAGGGAGCCTCAGCTGGATTTAAACCTGGAGCATGCCACAAAGGCTTCCACTTGGCATTTTTGAGATGAACCCATCAGAGATCATACAAAATACAAGAACAGAGGTTGCATAGCTCGAGGTGCTTGGATATTCATTCTAGGTTCCTGTTCTTGAGAAAGCAGGTTAGGTGGGTATATGCCAAGATCCAAGTAGGTCCACCCTTAAGGGTGGAGGTTAAGGTCCCTCCACCCTTAACCTACTGCTCTGACATCAGAGTGCTGGGAGACGCTGTTCTCTCCCTATCCCAGCCTCCCATTCACATCTCCACCAATGGCACATTTCATAAGCTGCCAATGTTGGGGAAGCTCTTCAGTTTTTCAGGAAAGTCGTCTTTGTACAGGACAGGGTCAGCTCGGTGTTCCACCACCTTGAGAGGCATGGTCCCGAAGACCGAAGCAAACTTGTTGATGCACTCTGACCTGCAGGTTTTAGGGAGGAGGGGTTTGACAGAATGAGAAGGATGGGGGCAGGGAGAAAAGAGAAAATGTTCAAGAGGCTGAGAGATAACAGCAAAATATACAATGTTCAACATCAACCAAAAAACCTCAAGTAGCCACAGTCTCCTCCCAGGTTCTGAAAAAGGTTGAAAGAGGTGAACTGGGGGTGCTTGGACTATTAGTTCACTGGGAGAACGTGAACAGGAGATGCTGCTTAGAGGCCATGGGCCTGCAAAGGTCAGAATATCTTTTCCCCTCCCCCTCAAATTCCAGTCATTCCTCCAGCTCAGTGTGAGAGGGCCTCAAACCAAGGTGGATTAGCTGCCAGCAATTCTTAACCCCATCTATGCCAGCTAAGAGAAGGCAAAGGGCGGAAAGAAAAAAAACTACTTGGATCCGAGCTTCAGTTTACTGTAGCTTAAAAGGCACAGGAGAGATCTTGCTCACAAACTGATGAAAGGCAAAAAAGGGTGACAGGGTCAGATTTCAAACAATGAACACTCCACTCATTCAACCGACATTTCGGAGGGCCTGTAAGTGGCAATCTCTGGGAATTATGTCAGTGTGCGCAAGCTCTTCTGTGAAAGCTGAAGTTCACATAGGACAGCCTTCATCATTTTCATCATTTTTGTCACTCCCACGTCAGAACTGTTAGCAGTAACTACTTCAGTGCCAGTGCAGCACAGCACCACTAGAGGAGGGGAGAGGCCGGCTCCCTACCTCCACCCCACCCCCAAAGCCAGCCTTCTCAGAGGTGAGCAGGTCAGGCATGTGTTCGGGAATGGTTGTGGTCAATCAGGCCAACTGAGTGTGACAGCTGGGTAATGAGGACGCTTCAGCACCAGGCCAGGGGGGAAGCAAGCCTGGAAAAGCTGCTTTTGAAGTCAAGAGGATCTCAAGGATGGATTTCAGAAAGGTCAACACTCTCGCCTCAGTCAGGCCCAGGACACCTGAGAGCGCTACAAAAAGAACAAACTCTAACTGGAGGCAGAACCTTTCACCAAGCAGGAGCTGAATGTCAAGACGCAGACCAGAGAGGTCTCTTCCTTCCCCAGAGATACTGCAAGCATTGTTACAAATTAGTTTCATCAAGTTTTTTTTCAAGTGCTTTGAGCTTTAGCAAGAAAGCAGTTAATTAAGAAGACTGCCATTATCAATTCTTCTCTCTTGGTCATTACGTTTCTAAAAAAAAATCTGTTATTACTTTGAGCTTTTAACTTATAACATCATCATACCCACCAACACCACAAATCAACCACTACTGTTTACTATATGTTCCAAAGTGTGTTAAAATTGCTTTCTATGCATTAACAATGCACTTAATCCTTATGACAACCCTGTGGGGTAGGACAATTATTCCCATTTTATAATGGGAAGACTGAGTTACAGAGAGGCTAAATAACATGTTCAAAGGTCAAATAACTAGAAAAAGCTAGAGCCAAAGCAGGCGTTCTGGCTTCTGAGGCTAAAGTCTTAATCAGATGATACAAATGTACTTACTAACATAATTCTAGAGTCCAATAAAGGGGAACTGGAAATTAACAACTGCTATGTGCCATATAATTTACATGCATATCTCATGAATTCCTTAAAGTAATCCTCCCTCATACTCATCACTCCCCTTGCCCAACTATTGGGTTTATAGCAGCCTCATGTTATGGGTTAAGAAATTAAGGTTCATAAAGGTTAAGCAACTAGCCCAAGAACCTAGAGGTAGAATGTGGTGGAACTGGGTTTTAAATTCAGGTTTGCACTGGCAACAGAGCCTGCTCTTTGGATCACACTCTATCATTACATGACAGTGCCTGAGTTTCCCTCCTGCTGGAAGTCTTTGGAGACTCAGGAGGTGGTGTTCCTAGTTCCAAGTTGAAGGAAGACTGGGAAAAGATGGATGAACTTTAACAAAACGAGGTGGACCAAGCATGGGACAATAACTTCCCTCTTCAAATTATGGGGTCAAAGCAGTGACAGATAAAATCAAATCTCTCCAAGGTTTTACTTTTGACTGTTGTTCTGCCTGTAAACACGTACAGATTCTTTTCATTTCTAGTTATCCACGCAGACTCTGGCCAGCAAAACCCAGCCGTACCCAGCATAGGTACTAGCAAGTATGTATTAAAGAAGATTCCTGGTTTTTGGCAGAGGATAATGGCTCCATGGCCCTGTGGCGAGTATTGAGGACAATGTCTCCTCTGTAACTAGGTCTGCCAACAGGAATGGGTCATAGGCAAGAAGCCACTGGGGCTCAGGCCAGCTTGATTTGTTGACAGCTGCCCCTGGCTAACCCAGGTCTAGTGAGTACTTCTTTCTCCTTCACACATTCCTGCACTAGAGAAGTGGTGGGCCTCCTTGAATGGTCAAGGTCCTTAACTCTCCTGCCAGGTAGGAACAATGCTTCCTATTTTCTTTCCACACAGAGGGTCTAGGTTGGAGAGCAGGTTAGGAGAGATGGGAGTTTGGCTGGTTGCCAGTGACTCACATGCGCTGCCATGTCAGTAACTGTTCTCCTGTGTTGGTGTTCCAATCAAGTACAAACACACCAGGAACTGCCAGTGACTATCTCTGAAGTGATCAAAGTGTCTGGGGAAGAAAGATCTAATGGTTTTCTATTTTCCTTTCAGACACATACCATTACTTAAAATAATCAGCAGTCTTCAGGACGAATGCTGGGGAAACCAGGAAGGAAAGTAACATTCCCAGGCCCTGTGCTACAGGCTTTCATATATTACTACTTCATTTATTCCCTTCACTACATAACAGTGTGGGGACAAAGATGCTCAATAAATGTTTGTTGAACCTATGAATAGACAGTGTAATTTAACAGATACTAATAACTATGTTAGGAGATGAACAGATTGAAGTTTGGATAAGGGAAAGTCAATTTCCTTAGGTCAGACAGCTAATAAGCGTGGCAAACTCATAATTTGAATAAAGATTGGCCTAATTCAAAATTCTATGTTCTTTTTCTTAAATCAGTACTGTTTGCCTGTCATACTGCCCTAACCTTGGTGAAGACACTTGTCAAAATGAGCAGCTCCACATGCTTCTGGTTCTTAAAGAACTAACAGCAGATCCTGGAAACAGAAGCTGGGTAGTAATGGAATCTACTCTCCTATACAACCGAGATTTCTGATCCCAGAACCCCAAATATAGAAATACATGAGCTACTGAACCACAAAACCCAACACAAGGTCACACACTTGTAAAGTGGTTAACTGCTTTCATCGTTTTGCATAAAATGTATACTCTGCAAAGATTATTAAAAATAAAACAGCTGGGCGTGGAGGCTCATACCTGTAATTCTAGCTACTTAGGTGGCCAAGGCAGGAGGCCTGTTTGAGGCCAGAAGACCAGCCGAAGACAGGGGGAAGGAAGAGAAAGGAAGGATGGATTCTACAGTTTTAACACCATCTCTTTATCTACCCAGGATGGCTTCACTTATGTCTTCTTCCCTCCCAATCTAAATGCCTTCTTTAATAATTCAGTGACTCAATTTTTAATATAAATAGTTTTGTTCCCAGTTGTTATTTCCAGATTTGTTTCCTTCTGTTCTCTGTTAAATTTCTCAAAAGGGTAGTTTACATTTGCTAATTCTACTTTCTCACCAGCGACTTATACTCCATAACCCTTTGGCCTCATACTCTGTGACATTATTATTATTTTTTACAGATGGGGATCTTGCTGTGTTGCCCAGGCAGGAGTGCAGTGGCTATTCACACAGGTGCAGTTGTAGTGCGGCACTGCCTTGAACTCCTAAGCTCAGCTGATATCCCTGCCTCAGCCTCCCAAGTAGCTGGGACTACAGGCGCCCACCACCACACCTGGCTATTATTTTTGTAAGGTACCAACAACCACTGAATTCAGAGACCTTCTCCAGCCTGCCTGTTCCTTGTTCCTTCTGCGCTTCTGAGCACTGTATATCCTGGTTCTCTCCTGGCCTTTCCAGTGGTTGCCTCTCTGTTTTGTTACTGTTTATGTCTCTTAAATGTCAGAATTTTTCAAGATTCTGCCTTTGCTTTTCTTTAGTCAATGACTTTCTCTGGACAAATGACTGCCACATACAGTTAGCCATCTATATCCAAGGGTTCCATGTTGTAGATTAAACCAACCTTGGATCAAAGACATTTGGAAAAAAATTGTATCTACACTAAACATGTACAGACTTTTTTTCATGTCATTATTCCCTAAACAATGCCATCTAACAACTATTTACATAGCATTTATGTTGTATTAGGGATTCTAAGTAATCTAGAGATGATTTAAACTATAAAGAAGGATATGCAAATGTTATATGCAAATCCTAGGCCATTTTATATAAGGCACTTGAGCATGTGTGGATTTTGGTATCCTCCAGAGGTCCTGGAACAAATCCCCTGTGGATACTGAGGGATCACTGGACTCAACTTTTTTTTTAAACTTCTTTCTGAAATTCTAGTTTCACATATCTATATCGTGATATGCATATATAAAAGTATATACAGAGACTGATTTCAGTAATGATAAAACTCCAGTCTTCCAAAACAAACAAACAAAAAATAGTATATACAGAAGGCAAGACCCCCAAATCACTTATTATTCTCCAAGTTCACCCCTGATTAACATTGTCTCCTGTCCCCATTAATGACACTGTTGAGGTCCAGCAGTTCACTCTAATCTCTCCCCCAATCAGTGTCTCCTCCTAAACCTATTACTTATACTGCTAAAGGTACTTCTACCACCCCTCTTCACTCAGAATCTTAGAGGCATCTTTGTTAAGCCCTTCTCCACACCCTTCCTGCATCTGTTCAGTTGGGACCAAGTGTAGGCACATCTTCCTTTGGAAAAAAAAATCGCTTCTAATTTAATTTGTCCCTTCCTTTCCACATGCAGCTTCGTTAAAGGCTCTTCTAGCTGGTCTTTTCTCCAGTCTCTTCCCTCTTCATTCCATCCTGTGCATTACTTCCAAATGAATCTCAAAGCAATACTTGGATCCAGCTAGTCTCATGTTCAAAAATTCTACAGCTTACCAGAGCCCGAAGGAAAAAATTCTAGCTCCTTCTTTGGGGATTCAAAGCCCTTTGGAGTCCAGCACTTATAGGCTAGCATTCTAAGTTCTAGCCAGAATGGGCTTCTTATTGCTTGCCAAATAAACCTTGAACTTGCTGATCAGGCACCCTGGACAAATCATCCAGTTTCTACTGCCGAGAGTCTCTGCTTCCGGCGCAGGGTTTTACTGGTTGGGATCCTAGTGATTTTTGAAGGATCACTTCAAGTGTCACCTCTTTTAGGAAGTTATTCTTAATAATGAACCTAGCAAAAAATTGCTTCTCTTTCACCTGATCAGTTCTACCCCTTTGAGCCTCCTAAGAGCACTCATCACAAATAGCATTGTTGCATACATATGTAACACTGTTAAGGTCCTTGATACCGTTAAAGTCCAACAGTTCACTCCAATCCCTCCCTTCATCAGCGTCTCCTCCTAACTATATATCCTACATGTCACAACATATCCTATCGTGCCTGTAATCCCAGCACTTTGGGAGCCCTAGGTGAGAGGATTCCTTGAGGCCAGGAGTTCAAGACCAGCCTGAGTAACAAGGCAAGACCCTGTCTCTACAAAAAAGTTAAGAACCAGTTAGCATGGTGGCATGCACCTATAGTACCAGATACGGAGGCTGAGATGAGAGGATCACTTGGGCCTAGGAGTTCAAGGTTGCAGTGAGCCATGATTATATAACTGCACAACAGAGCAAGATCCGTTCTCTTAAAAAAAAAATCTTCCAAAGAGAAAGCCTCCATATCTCCGTATCTCCCTTAGTTACTCGCTCCACAGCTTAGTTACTCACATCATTATTTAATAATAATTATATTTAAGTTAAATCTCCCCCACTGCAGTTTTTTTTGTTGTTGTTGTTTTTTGAGACAGAGTTTCACTCTTGTTGCCCAGGATGGAGTGCGATGGCATGCTCTCAGCTCACTGCAACCTCTGCCTCCTGGGTTCAAGCAATTCTCCTGCCTCAGCCTCCCAAGTAGCTGGGATTATAGGTGTGCACCACCACGCCCAGCTAATTTTGTAGTTTTCTTTTCTTTTTTTTGTTTTTTTAGTAGAGACGGGGTTTCACCATGTTGGTCAGGCTGGTCTTGAACTCCTGAACTCAGATGATCCACCCGCCTTGGCCTCCCAAAGTGCTGGGATTGCAGGCGTGAGCCATCACACCCAGTCCTCACTGCATTTTAAACCTCTTTACATTTGTTAAGATATCAGTTGTGCTAGAGGAGTTGTTTAGCCTCAGCATGAACTTCAAGGCCATCATCAGGTCAGCTTTTCTCCCTATACTTCCTTTCCTGGACCATATATCCTCACCATTTTAACTCAGCCCAAATAATAACCACTTAGCCTGCTGTTATGAATCTTCCCCAAATGTAGACAATGGGGTAGGTTTAAATAACAATTTCATGTACTCTAATAGAAGTCCAACTGGTCTCTTCCAAAGGAGCTATGACAGTGAATGTCACTACCCTTAACTGTGAAATACTTATGATGCCAGTGATAGTATATTATTTCACATCAACAGCTGGTAAAGGTCATGTCATCTGGGTAATGTTCATGTATGAAAAAGATAAAGAGATTACTTAGAGAGTAAAAAGGAGTAAAACATTATAGAATCCAGGCCAACTCCATACATACACACCAAAATTCTCTAGGTTTGAAGAACTGTAATATAGCTGATAGATTTCAGAAATGAATTCTGCAAGCAGAGGCATATGAGAACTGTGAAATCTGAACTAGATATTGCAAGCTACTATATCATTATCTGAGTGCATTTTGGTCCCCTGACAAGTGCTACTGGGATGTCAGAGTTTGCTGTCTTGTATAAGAACTGCCTTCTGAAAGTATTAGGTTTAATTCAGGCACTTTAAAGCTTGGGGACTTTGGGGGTACAAGTGAGAACTATTAGGTCTATTATAGTCTTAAGGGAAGACACAGACACACATCTCCCACTCCTTTTATATTTACCTACAAGGCCTAGGATTACATTCCACACAAAGGTGTGCTGCTTGAGTAACTGACTTGAATCGAAATAAAGAGAGTATTTCAGAGCTGTCTTGCCCCTCTGTCTGTAACATAAGGGCTTTGCCTTCAATCCTGTTCTTGGCAGGCATTTCCATAGTGTCAGCAAAGGTAATTTGTCTCTGGGGGGTTTGGTTTAATTCTTTCTAATCAAGCTTTTACTATAACATGGAGCTATTACCCTGAAAAATAATCCAGTATTTCCTTGGAATTAACTAGCTTCCACTCAAATGACTGTAGACAGTTAACTGCTTAGTCCACATGGAAAATCTGTCTTCTGGAGTTTAAGGCCAGCTATATTTTTAAGACCCTTCCAGCCATTACAAATTGAGTGAGTAGCATTCCAAATTAATTCTTTGGGTGACCTGGGCTTGAACTAACCCAATTCCCACAGTGCACATGGAGGTGACTATGGCTACCAGCTGCTGTCCTTATATCTCCAACAAAGTCCCATAAACAGGCCTAAGGCAGGAAATGGAGATCAGAGGCTAAGGCACACTTTTGGTTGGTGGCTCACTTACCTCTCCACCATGTGTGTTTGGTCTAGAGAAAGCCCATCTATGGCTGTGCACTCAGGACACTTGAATTTCTTTCGTGGGGTTACCTGCCAGAGGAAGACAAAAACATACCTGGCTGTCAGTGTCAAGGACAATAAAATCATGCTTGTGACACCACACTGCATTCTTCTGTGTTGTAAGCTGAGATGTTGTGTGTGCGTGCGCGCGCACACACACACACACCTCGCCATTCCTCCATTCAACTCTGTCTGGCTCAGCCAACAGTAGAACTCACAAGGGCCCAATAAAAAAGGCTTGGAGGGCTTTTGCCTTCTGTAACTGGAAAGAAGTGGTGATGACAAGCTCCTTAATTCCTGTTTAATGACTGTTTTCTCACTGCCAAGGTCCTTGTATAAACACCATTTGTTCTTGTAGCCATAAGGGCGATGAAATACAGCTTCCCATAACTTTCACCATAACCTTAGTTCCAACAGGCGCTCTTCTCCTCTTTCCAGCTAATGGCAAATGCTATGAGCAGCACCATGCTCTTGAAGACGCCAGGGTATTTTGCAATTCCCCCAAGTCAAGAAAAAAGTTGAATGGTCCCTCATACTCTGAATCTTTTTCCCTGATCCCCCTCTGCCCTCTTAAACCTTAAACTTCTAGAGATCTTTCTAGCAAACTCAGGGGAAGCTGCTATCCCAACCTAGTGAAGATGAATACACAGTGAAGAGATGGGAGGGAAAGAAAGCTAGATAACTAAGTCCAGGCGAAGAAGCATTGAGACACTGGGCATTACTGTCCAGAATGAGCAGACACAGGTAAAAACATGTTGAAGTGTATTAAAAAGCAAATTTGGGGGCCGGGCCTGGTGGCTCACACCTGTAATCCCAGCACTCTGGGAGGTCAAGGTGGGTGGATCACCTGAGGTCAGGAGTTCAAGACCAGCTTGGCCAACATGGCAAAAACCCATTTTTACTAAAGCTATAAACATTAGCTGGGCATGGTGGCAGGCAACTGTAATCCCAGCTACTGGGGAGGTTGAGGCAGGAGAATTGCTTCAACCCTGGAGGCAGTGGTTGCAGTGAGTCAAGATCACACCATTGTGTGTGATCTCCAGCCTGGGCAAGAGAATGAGACTCTGTCTCAAAAAAAAGCAAATTTAGGGATGGGAGGGGTCCCTTAAAAACAACTCTCACAATTTACATTATTTAATTGCTTTTGTGGTCAGCTGTTCACTGAGTTATTTAGAGAACTGGGGGACAGGGTATGGACTGGGGCAAGTTTGGTGAGCACGGACAGTGATTTTTCCTCTTTCCCTGTTCACTTTGGTTTAATCTGGCTTCTCTCATTGACAGTGTGAGGAATCAGCGGGTAATGCCATACTATGCTTCCAGCATAAGCTCCCCTAGGAATTTGGCTTTTTAGGCAGATTCCTAGGGAACCTGGCATTGCCCATTTGCAAACATGAAATTCTAATCTAGAAGGAAAAAAGACCAAGATGATTCTACTCATATAAAGAAGTGTACCTTCTCCACATATGCAGGGATCTTATTTGAGCAATGTCTAAATTTCAGGAATAAATAGGCATCTTACACAGATACAAAGACCTCCCACAGGATCTTTGTATGTTCTCAGCTTTTAATATGCTATGGGAAAGGTACTTTCAAAAACTGGTAATTGATATTTAAAAACAATTAAATTGGTTGTGTTTAGGACAACTACAATTACATAACTAATAAGGTGTACTACTTTCTCAACATCTATTAAAAAAAAAAAAAAGCTACCCTAAGAAAAATTTAAACTACATCCTTTAACTAAAAGAACTAGATTCCAAATCAGCTTTGAGAATATAATTAAGTTTTTGATTTATAGATTGACTATCATTGCTTTAATCTCTGATACTGAAGGTTAAAAACTGCAACTAAAGAAACTATAAAAAAAGAAAACATGTTTAAATTGTGAAAGCCTAGCTTTGATTTCCCAATGTGACCACATCGATCATAGAAACTTAAACTAAAATAGAGCTTAAAGTTTATCTAGTCCTATAGTTAATTTATAGTTACTAGAACTTCTTAGGCTCAGATAATAGATATTTGCCCAAAATCACAAAGCAAGTGAGTAGCAGAGCCTCCTACCTTGATAACTGCTTTTCCCGTGACGTTGGCCACCAGGAAGTTCATGGCAATATCTTCACAGTTCATATGGGCATCTACCCAGTTCTTGATATCCCCAGGCATTTTGTAGGTATACAGGTAATTAAAATACTGTCAAGTGAGACAGAAAGAAAAAATATTAAAAAAGTAGCAGTTCCCTTTGGCTGATAAATAAGGGGCAGCATAGCCAAGGCATGGGGACAAGCTTTCTCTCATAAAATTAATCACAGGGCCGTATTAATAGGAAGGGTAAAAGAAAGTATTAGAATGCCTTTGGTCAAGTGACCAAGCATGTTCAATATGGTCATTCTTCTTCCAAAGTGTGCGTTTTTCAAAGTAGAAGAAAAGTGAGGCAATTCTAAAACTACTACATATATGAAATAGTGTAGAAATTAATGGGTCAAAAAAAAAGCATACGTAGTCTACTACCATAAATCCCATGAATCATAAACCTCAGTTTTTGTTTTTTCATTTGCTTGTTGCAAAATAAAAAATTAAAAAAAAAAAAAAACATTCTTGGATCTAGAGACCTGAAAATTGAGGGCAGCAATGCTGAGCTAATAACACACAATCGATAGGAATTCAACTAAATTAAATGAACTGTGTTGAGCTGAACAGACCTTTCTCCTGACAGCAGTTCCTTATGTTACTGCTGACAACAGACAAGTTATTATTGTTTCATTGAGCCATAAACTCCCAGGGAGCATCCTACCATTGAACTGAATATAATAAAATCAAATGCATATTCCCCAATCTCTCCCTAATAAAAAGAGACAAAACCATGAAGTGATGATTCCCAGAAGACAGGAAGTACAAAAGACTAATAAATACACAAAAGGAATTTCAATCTTACTAGTAATCAAAGTTAAAAAGCAAAATTCTTTTATTTATTAAAATTGCTAATTTCTTTTCTATTAAACACATTTCATGCAAGAAAAGGCATGTAAAACAGTTTTATATTTTGCTGGTGGGAGTGTAAACTCACAGAAACAATACTGAAACTAACAGACACATACACACACACATATACACAGACAACATATATATGTTTAAAATATTCACAACATATATATGTACATGTTGTATATGTGTATATATACATGTACATACATATACCTTTAAAAAACTCAAACTATTCATTCCCTTTGATAAAATAATTCTATTTCTAGGAATCTATCACAATGGTCATGAGTACAAACAGTTAATAAAATGGACATCAATCACTAACATTAGATATTAAGAATTATCTAAAATAGCAGAAACTTAGAAAGAAATATCCAAGATAGTAAAATAGTTATATATGACTTCTAAAACATTAATATAATGGTATCTTAATTATGCTAAGAAGTAATAGTTTATGAACAAATGTTAATGACATGAGAAAAGCCTCAGAATACAATACATGAAGAAAGCAGGCTAATGAGAATATTTACAACTGTCTGTGTGTATGTACAATTAAGTAAATAAATGGCAAGCTGGAAATAGCATCTAAACAATAAAATGGTTATCTTTAAGTGACAGAACCACAAGTAACTTTTCTTCATTCTATTTTATGTATTTTTGTATTTTCTGCTCTGTGCATGCATTACTTTTATAATTAGAAAAAGGATAGCTTTATTTGTAAAATACTGTCACACAATATGGCTTTTCTAAGCCCTCTCGGCAGGTATGAAAAATTAAATTGGATCAGATAAAATGTGTATCATTCTCTCAGTTTTGTCAACTTGCCCCAAGACTGTGCCCCCTTACCTTGTGATAAAAAGCTGCCCCGGTAAGCACCATGGACACTTCATTCGTCCACTCAGACTCATACTTCCACTTATTCATCTCATGATCCCAGAGATGCAGACGACCCGGGTAACCCACCAACCGGTCAGGAAATTCCCGCCAGACCTAAGAACAGACACACAATAACAATCAAGCCCCAGTTCAGACAGCAACCAATCGGTGCTGAGTTATCCAAACAGGTATCAACAGACTTCCTAGATTCAAACAATTATAACCTAGGAAGGTCATAATGGGCTTCTAGAGATGGTCCATCAAACAGGTGTGAGTTATTCTGCCAATACTCAAAGACAGATGCTGATTCTGACTTCCTCCCAATCTTCTTGTATGTGCTTGGGAATTTCAAGTAATGTGGGGGTAACAGCTTACTGAGTTGGGCCAAGGTAGGCAATCTCTTAACATATGATTAATGAAATAGGTTCTATTCTTAATGAATTCACAAAATGAAGGATAAATGGAACCCTGCAACTCAACTGCCCTGATTTGTATTAAATTGGTGATTATGGTAAAAACTTATAATAAAGTCTCCATTTCTTAAAAAAAAAAAAAAAAAAAAAAACACATCTATTTCTCTTGAACATACACCCATTCTTATGACCTATTAGAAGCCTCTGATAGAAGGGCTGTCTGATTCTGTAATCTGTAACACAATGAAAACAAATACTGATTTCCATATCTGGAAAGGTCCTTACATAGTGTTTTGTTGAATTAAGCAGAATTGGGTATACTGGGGATAAGGAATTTCCAATACCTTCTCCCATGTATTTCTGTGTAATTTAGTTTGAATTTGAAAAGATCCATACTATGAATGAGTGTGACAATTTGCTGGCTGGTCTTGGTGCCTCTTCTCAGTCTCTGTTGCTAATTCCTCAACCATCACCAGACTTCTAAATAATGGAATTTCTGAGAATTCAGTCCTAGGCCCTATCGTCTTCTTCAAACTCTCTTTCTTTAAGTAATCTCCTCTAGCTTCAATCACTTTAAATACCATCAATAATCTGGCAACCTCTAAATTTATGTTTAGCCCCGAACGTTCCTAAGATAGCCAACCACTTAGCTAGTATCTCGATCTGGATAAACAAACCTAACATGGCCAAAACATAACTCTTGATTCCATATCCCCAGACAAGTCATTCTCCCAACCTTCTCCATCTCAATAAATCATCCAGCCAATTGCTCAAACCCAAAAGCTAAGATTCAGCCTTTACTCCCTCCTCTCCTCATGTTCAATGCATTAGTGAGTCCTGCTGGCTCTACTTCTATCTCTTATCATCTCTAATGCCATTCCCTCTAGCCCAAATCAGCACTATCTCTCACCAAGATTACTGTAGCCTTCTAACTTGTCACCTGCCTGCCACTCTTGCCCTTCCCAAGCATCATTTGCATAGCATCCCTAAAAGGATCATTCCTAAAAGAATATTAGGGTATTTTGCACAGGGTAATTCAACCAGTGTCTTCTATCTTATTTGATATCTATTTTAATAGAGTTATTTTCATCATCAACTTCCCTAAATATATATAAAGGTATGATCATATGCCAGAGCAAATAGAGGTTCCCCCAAGAGTGTTGCTGAGTCCAAAAAGGACACTTCATGCCATTCCCTAGGGCAGAATCAGTGTGTTAGGACCCTCTGCCATTTTAAGTTTCCTAGGGTTGCTGTTAACAAAGAACTACAGACTGTGGGACTTAAATCAGAAATTAGTCTCAAGTTCTAGAGGTTAGAAATCTGAAAGCAAGGTGTTGTTAGGGCCATGCAACCACTGAAACATGTCGGACAATGTTTCCTTGCCTCTTCCCAGCTTCTGGTGGCTGGCTGTCAATCTCTAGCATTGCTTGGCTTATAGACGCCTCACTCCAACCCTCCATCTTCACAAGGCCATCTTCCCTAGGCCATCTTCCCTCTGTGCAAGTCTATCTCTGTGTCTAAATTTCCCCTTTTGATAAGGACATCAGTCCGTGAATCAGGGCTCACCCTGACAATATTTTAACTTGATTAGCCTCTGAAAATACCCGATTTCCAAATAAAGTCACATTTTGAGGTACTGAGGATCAGGACTTCAACATTTCAATCCATAACATCACTCCCAAAATATTTTTAAAAAGGTCCCGCCTTCAAAACAAAACAGAAAATGGCTTCCTACTGCACTGAGAATACTATCTGAACTCCTTCACATGTCACAGAGGGCCCGTCCCTCTTCGTCTCTTCTCTCACCATGTCCCCTCACACTCCACAGGCCCTTCTGTTCTTCAGCCACCACTAGACTCGAGCCCTTTGCTCTTCCTGTTTCTTCTGCTGGAGTATTCTAGCTCTTCCAAAGGCTTGGGTCCTTCTCATCCATCAGGTCCCTGTTTAAATGTCAACTACTTTGAGAGGGCTTCTCGAACCTTCCTTGCTAAGGCAAACAGCACCCCCAATCAGCCACTCCTCGCCACACCCCACTAATCCCATCCTTTTCTTTACCAAACTTTCACTTGCACTGTTATCTTGGTTATTTATTATGTATTTTCCTCTTATAAAATTTAAACTCAAACTGGACGGAGACCGTTTTATACAGTGTGGTATCCTATGCACAAAGGATAGTGCCAAGCACGCAACAACATTCCACACACAGTTGTCTAATGTACAAATAGGCAGAATCGCAACGACTAAAAAGCCAAGAATGAAGGGAACCAAAAATCCTTTTCTTCACAACCAGAGCCAGTATCCTCCTTAATTCAGGAAAGAGGCCTGCAGCAGTACTGACCAGCAGTTACCATGAATAATAATGTGATATCCACGGTGTGTGAAGATCACAGTCCTGATTCCTCACTAAAGCACATGTTGTGACCTGCTTTTCCTGAAGCAGGCAAAGGGGTATTTTTGCTGAGACACTGGATTGTCTTGCCCAGTCCTCCCTCTGAGAATCTCCATGCTTTCATGGAATGTCTGACCCAGGTCTTGGGTGTGGTCTGGAATCATGAAAAGAGCTTTCATTAGTGTGAAACCAGCTCACCTAATAGGGCTCTCAAACCCACAACCTTGGCCTCATTAGCACCATCTTGTAACCAACAGAGCTAATCGATCACAGGCATCGTCATAATAGCTGCAGACAAGCGAATCCATGTCAAACATTTTCTCAGATGTGTAATGCTGCTGCTGTGTTCTCTCTACTTCGGAGTTTGTATTTCAGCAGATTAAAATAATATGATACTATTACAGTTTTATAGAGCCCAGAGCAGCAACATAGTATGTGAGCCATAACTTCTGTTTGTTTCGTGGGCCTGGGCAGATGCCATGAAATGTGCCGCCGGCTTCCTTTTCTCAGCACCAAGCACCTGCCTGTTCAAGTAACATCAATGCCATGACCACTGATTCACGGAGTTAAAGAGATTTCTGAAGGGCCCCAAGCACACATACCTAAACACCAGAGATACCAAAGTGAAAGAAAAGGAGTAGGGCCTGGGGAGGGGACATCCAATTCGGTTGGCACTTCTGCTGAAGACGGAAGTTGCTTTTCTCCCTTTGCTTACTCTGAGTCAACAGAGCTCGCTACTCCATGCAAAGCAAGTACAGATAGCTTTCCCTGGGGATTCTTCTTTACAAGCCTCTCCTGCGGCCATAATAATAACATTATTATTATTGGCTCAGTTGTCGAGTCCAATGCTGTTAAGATTTCGCTCCTCTTACTGTTGGCTGAAGTCACTTACCAGATTTCTCTCAGGGACTTAATTTGGTGACAATGAGTCAGATGCTGAACTATGCTGCTCTAAAAGGTATCAGAGGTGTCCTGAATTTCAGGTTGCTTTGGAGCCTTCAGTGAGTGCTGTTCCTCATGCGGGGCCTCTCAGCCCTTGAGTGATTCCAGGCAGCTGGATACAATCAAGATACCATCCTTGTCACTTCATCTATAACTCCGCAGCTGACTACAGGATCAAAACGGAGTGAAACAGAATGGGATGGGCCCTCTTTAATTGAGCCCTAGTGTAGTACGAAGTCGATTATGTATACAGTAAAGCATTTTCCCAGCCAGAGAAGCAAGAGCTCAAACTCCACTGTCTCTTCACGGCTACCCACTCCTACTCTAATTCAACTTTTTTCTTTTTACGTCAGGGAAATGCTCTGGGTCAGCCTTTTGTCATTACTACCAGATGCCTTTATATATTGTGGTGTGGGCATTTGAAACTTCACAGAATACCCCTGGAGTTCTAGCAACAGCGCTTCCATGGTTATATTCAAATCACAAAGTCCGTAGTAAATTGTCTACACTGTCGAAACCCTCCATAGTGTCCTCGTCTATTTTAAATTGCACATATCTTTGGGGACAGATGCCTATCTCTGTTATAATAAACTCTAGGCCTAAATTAAAGACTTAGCAACAATTTGGATAGTCCTTCCATTTGTGGCTACCCCACACCACTAGTCAAATGGGGATTGTAACACTGTAAAAACATCCTCCAACTGTTTCTTTCCATTCTAACTTTTATAATCTTGGTCCTAAACACCTCTTACCTGATTATGGAAATGTTCTGCTCTCTAGCGTCTCAGCTGTGCTTACTCCGCCATTTTCCAAGTTCTTCTTTCTTGAGCCTCCTAATGTCTTTCGTCACATTCCATTACTATAGATAGGATCAAACAAGGATCATCTACCTTTGTGTAAAAGCACACAGGAGGCAGCCTAGTGTGAGTCTCACACCCTACAGAAAGTGTACCAGAGGCACATGGTTAAACCATGTCCAGGAGGCTCTGCCATGGGTGAGCTCTGTAACTGACCTATTCAAGGTATCTTGCTTTCATTTTGCCATCTATATAATGAGGGGTTGGATTAAGTGACTTCCAATGTCCTTTAACGGCTAAAATCTTGTATCTTCCTCCTCACTGACCTGTTCCCAGGGAACTAACCCACCAACTGTGATCTGTTTCAAGTTGTAAGTTTCTAAATAGCACGGGCTGCATTATCTAACTTTGTTTAAAATGCCATACACATCTAAGTACCCGATAAACGGTCCTAAAAAGAGGATAATGCACTACATTGTAAGCCAGCTTAGAGAGTGCATTTTCAGCTCAGGGTGTGTGCTAACCGCAGTCAGATTCAGGAAACAGACCGGGGGGAGAAGGGGGAAGGTGTAACAACAGGTGGTGCCCATCTGGGATGTTCAATTATGAAATCACGGGTCAGCACTAGGAGAAAAGCCACTCTCTGAAGTGGCTTCTACAGTCATCACACTGTCAAAGGCACAGTTTCACAGGGATATTGCTACTGGGTGAGGAATGTATGAGGACTCAGAACCAAGAGACAGACTAAGAAGTAGTGAGGGAAATGGAGTGGGGGTGCAGTATATAGATCCAAGGTGCGTCCAACTGGGAATGGCTTCACTTCCTTCCTTGCACATACCACCTGAGCTTGGTCAATCCTTAACTACCAAAGTGCAGCAGGACTCTATGAAGCAGCTTAAACCTTGTTGTCACATTCCTGGGTCAGCCAAGGCAGAGCGCAAGGAACTCAATATGCAAAACATCTTTGAATTAGTGGCCATTTTTCCCTTCAGGCTTCGTCTTGCATGCTGCCCAGATGGGGAAGGGGCAGCTGGCTGGCCTCCAATTCAGAGCTGGTTTCCACAGAGGAGCCAGTTATAGGATTCACTCTCAGCCCTCTGGGAACAAAGCTCACCTTTTATTTTTGGAATTTCCTGAAATGAAGTGGGATGAAGGGACTGACTGGATTCATTTTCAGCTTGTGCTTTTAACTATATTGGTAGTTGGCAGTTTTTGCCAAGGAGGTGCTTTGCAAAAAGTCAAAGAGCCTTCGTTCACTCCTGGAACACAATTCAAAGCTGATACTAGCCATCTACAGCCAAGGAGCACAGAAGTTGTCACGCAGAGTTCCCTGATGCTAACTAATTTTGACAAGCACATGGACAAATTGCATTATGGATTAAGATTTACCTTTGAGATGACTTTAGTCTGCCTGAGAGACATTCCCAACCCAGGCAGGAGCTTGCTTAAAATAAGACAAGCAAGAAAACCAATCACATGGGCAGGCTTCTGGGGTTTGGCCAGCATTCCCATTTGCCCCAGTCTGGGTAGAGGTTGGTACATTGGTGCTAGGGCACCTGATCTCCATTGTTTACAAGTTCCTTTTTAAGGCCAGGGGCCATGATGATGGCAAAGAGACAGACTGGGTTTGGCCATAGTTGACAGAAAAATCTGTGCCATTAAATCTTTCAGTAATTACCACTACTAAGAAAAGACTACCAAAGAAAGCAGCTTTAAACATCCTTGTATCTGTACCAGCTCACAAGACGGCATAACCATGAGCCTTCTGTGGATAAGAAGACTCCCACTTTGGCAGTTGGAGCTGATGACTGCTGTCCACGCTATCTCGAAGATCTGAGACCTCAGAGGTCATATAGAAGGCAGAGATAACTTGGTCCAGTTCCCTCACTGCACAGTTGAGAAAACTGAGACCTGGAGAGACGTGGTTCTCCCAAGGTGACAGTGCTAGGTCAAGCCTAGACTGGCCCTAATTCCCAGTCCAATCCTTTATTCATGAAGTCATCTGGCTTCCTACCATGCTAATTCTAAAAAGCACCTTATTGTCCCCAAACCCCGCTCCTCCTCTGAACACAAAGAAGTCAGATTATGGTGTCTAAAATTACATTCAGGGTCAGTGTTCTTCAGCTCTGTGGTGCCAGTGGCAGATATGAAAAGAGTCACAGGTGCCAGCTGAATGACCAGGTTCAGAATAGAACCAGGTAGGGAGAGGAGGTAGGGAACATGACAAAACCCTTTGCTCCCATCAGTCCTCATTTCTAAAAGCTACAGGCTCTTTGTGTATGTGGTTTTCATTTAGCAAAGAAAGCCATATGCTCACACCATTAAAAGAAATAACTCCTGTCAGCTGTGCGGCAAACCAGTGAGACTCCACATCTAACATCTGAGGGCCTACTGGAACTTCGTAATCTGTGAGGCTCTGGGGCAGAGAAGAAAACACAAGCAAAAGCAGTCAAATGAAAGATTATCCCCAACTACTATTTTTCATGAGGCAATGAATCTCTTGGGAGATAATAAGAAGGGAAAGAGAGATGCGAGTTTGAGGGGATGGGAGGAGGAGGAAGAGTCGGGTCAGGATCAGGTCGTGGGTGTTCTAATTTTGTGCTCCCTAAGACCCAGTAAAGATGAAATCACTTTTATTTCCATAACCTCAACTCCAGTGTGGGTCATACTATTTCTAAGTCTAATCTCAGGAGATTGCTTAATGAAGTTAAAAGGAGAATAGTCATCACAAGACAAACGATGATTCTCTTTAAATTTTGCACAACCAGTGGAAACAGAGACTTCAGTTTTTTTATAAATAACCATTATTGAGCCTTCAAAACTTCAAGCTGATTTTGGTGAGGCTCAATTTAAACAACCAGGGATCAAAGATACTAGCTGTATCCACCAAGGAGGAAATAAACTCTCCTCACTTCAAGTAGCTGCACTGGCGACTTCCATCACTTGTAGTCAGGGACACTACCGCATAACTGGCCAGTCCTCTTTGTTTTCTTATTATCATGCAAAGGTAGGAAATGGCATTGACCACAAACTCGGTAATCATGGCTGACTTCAAAGCATAAATCTGCTTCCCAAATAATTATTTAATGCATTAATTCATCCTAGTGCCCTCTATGTGTCCTTAAATCCCCTAATCTCTTGGTGGAGAATCAAGCAGCAGAGGGAATTTTTCAGGTTATTTATATCCCACCTATTTCCAAAAAATGATTTGGGGTCACTTATAATAAAAGGCAAAACTAAAGTCCAAAGTATCATAACAGCCTTCAACATTATTAAATATATATATATAAACATACATCTAATATATATACACATATATCTAATAAACATATAGATATAGATATATGTCCAGATATACTCCATCTATCTTTAAAATCTTAATTCTGATATTAAGTTCTAGAAAGGCAACCCAACAGGAAGCGAAAGTCATACAAGTTCAGAGAGGGAGAGATTTGAGTGTTCTTATTTTATTAATTCATTTACACATCTGATTCACAGATACTTACGAAGTTCCCAATATTTTTTAAATTAAACATTTTAGTTTGAGATAATAACAGATTCACATCCAGTTGTAAGAAATCATGCAGAGTCTGTATACGCTTTACCCAGTTTCCCCCAACATCTTGCAAAACTATAGTATGACATCACAACTGATACTGACATTGATAGAATCAAGGTACAGAGCATTTCCACAGCCACAAGGGTCCCCCTCCTGTTGAACTTTCAAGACACACCTGTGTCCCTCCATATCCCTGACTCCTGGCAAGTACCCATCTGTCCTCCATTCCTATAATGCTGTCCTTTCAAGGAGGTTATATAAATGGAATCATACAGTATGTAACCTTTTTGGATTGGCTTTTTTCACTCAGCCTAATTCCCTGGAGAATCATCCAAGCCGTCGTGTGTATCAGTAGTTTGCTCCTTTCCATTGCTGAATGCTATTCCATGGTATGCATGACGTTTTGTCAATTACAAATGAAGTTGCTACAAACATTCACATATAGGTTTTTTCATGTGAGTATAAATTATCATGCCTCTGGGATTAATTCCCAAATGTGTAATTGCTGAGTCGTATTGCAGTTGCATGTTTAATTTTATAAGAAACTACCAAAACTATTTTTCTGAGTGGCTGTACCATTTTCCATTTCCAAAAACAAGGTATGGGTGATCCAGTTTTTCTGTATCTTCACTGGCATTTGCTGTTGCTTGTATTTTTTGGTTAACTTTAGCCATTCTTACAGGTGAGTACTGATATCTCATTGCAATTTTATTTTCCATTTCCGTAATGATTAATATGCTGAACATCTTATTTGCCACCTGTGTATCTTCTTCAGTGCAAAGTCTGTTCATTGTCTTTGCCCATTTTCTAACTGGATTATTTGTTTTTTTTTTTTTTACTGTTGAGTTTTGAGAGTTTTTTAAAAACATATCCCAGATGTTTAGCCCTTTGCTGGATATGTGGTTTGTACATATTATCTCCGAGTCTATAGCTTGTCTTTTCATCCTCTTCACAAGGTCTTTAACAGAGCAAAAGTTTTAAATTTTGATGAGGTCTAATTGGTCAATTTTTCCTTTTATGGATCCTGCTTCTGGTGTCAGATCTAAGAACTCTTGCCTAGCCCTAGAGTCTGAAGACCTTCTCCTTTTTTCCTAAAAGTTTTACGGTTTTA
Source organism: Alouatta palliata (assembly GCA_004027835.1). Taxonomy (NCBI): domain Eukaryota; kingdom Metazoa; phylum Chordata; class Mammalia; order Primates; family Atelidae; genus Alouatta; species Alouatta palliata. The sequence goes on from PVKV010000437.1 coordinate 155,123, forward strand.
TGTTTTACATTTAAGTCGGATTCACTTTCAGTTAATTTTTGAATAAAGTGTGAGGTCCAGGCCAAGGTTAAATTTTTGCCCACGGATGTCAAATCTTTCAGCACCATTTGTTGGAAAAGTCAGCAAGGAAAAGACCAGAACTTTTCCACTGAATATGGAATATGGAATCATTATACTTTGAACCACCCCTTACAATTCTACTGACAGGGAGTATATATAAATTCAATGTACAAACGCATCAAATTCAACAAATAATTATTGAGCATCTACTATGTGTCAAGCATTTAGGCATACAGCAGTAAACAAGGGAGATACAATTCTTGCCTGAATGGACTACACTGAAGAGGCTTTCAAGCAAGCCCAGATCTCTGCTGTGGATGTATTTAGTGGCCCTGGTTGTGAGAAGTCAGTCTCTGCCTTCCCTCTCCAAGCACAGAGTGTCAACATGTGGTCATGACCTCCACCCAACCCCTCAAATCTTCAGCCCAAAGACTGGTTGTGAACCTAGAAATATTACTCGTAATGGTTGCCAGCTCTTGATCTAAGCTAGCCAACAGACAGTAGCAAATATACTGCAATCATGATTAATGTGAACCCTAGGCACCAACTTTCATGCACCAAGAAATAAATATGATCTGAGAGATGAGCTGTAAATATCACACTGATTAGTTCATCTTGCTTTCTACTTGTTTCAAGCTGCGACATTTCTAAGGTCTGGGATGACTCTGATCCTTCAAGTTTTCTTTCTTTTTATTCTCCCCAAAAGTGGAATCACTATATCTAATGCAATAGAAATCACCGACCACTGCCTGAAACTCACAATTTTGCAGGCAGTTGTATAATTTTGCAATGATTGGGTGCAGCTTCATATTCAGGAGAAATGACAGAGCTTTCCTCCAAAAGCTACATGCACTGCCCTTTTGAGTGAACTGGGGAGTTCAGGCCTGGGGCTGCTCTGGCTTCCCCTGGCCCTGGGCCCAGTCCTGCCCACACATCTTCTTGGAGCATCTCTATCACAATTAAGGCAGATAAGCAGTCCGTGAAGACAAATCCCCACATCCCCAAACCATAAGCCAAATTCTGAAGCTCTGAATTCCTGAAGCAGCCAAAGCTCCCCTGTAATCAATCCCAATGAGACAGCAGGCAGCTTTTGGAGCAATAACCCTCAAACATATGGATCCTTTCAGGGTTGTAATATCATTGCAGATATCTCCTTTGGAACAGGGGGAGGGAAAGTACATATTCTTTAAACCATCAAATGTACCAACACCTCTTTAAAATAACGATCCTATATTATGAGCACTAGTTCTCGAGGCAGAGATACAAAACCAGGGGGCCTCCATGGTGCTGCTGACAGGAAAGATCCTGAGGTGAGGCGAGGGAGCGGAACACACAGTGCTGGACATGGAAAGGTCTGCAGGGCTCTTTCCTCACCAGGGTTGCTTGGCACAAAATGGAAAACATACTAAAGCCAATGGAATGGCCTTATGAGATGGGGGTCTTCGAGGAGGAGAGACCCTCAGATGGGCAGATGTGCCAGCAGACAGTCTGCGCCCTCCTCTGTGGGGCAGAGAGGCTACTGGTCCTACATTGGATGTTTCACTAATGGCTATGTAAACAAATTCTAAACTTGCTGTTTTAATTTGCTCAGTAGGGAAGAAAAAAGTGCCACTCTCTTGTAATTCCCAACTGGGTGCTTTTTTCAACGATCAGATGTTATTTCAATGTTCAGCATACATATTTGATTTCCTTCCCTTAACATTTGTTTGACTTGTTCGCCAATGGGGACTGGGTGCTTTAGAAAAGCTCTAAGAGGTCAGACTTCACTAAGGCTTCGCTCAGCACCTCCCTGGGCTTCTGGCCCACTACTTGGGATCTTCTTTCAGCAGCACTTGCTGTAGTCTCGGCACACATGAACTATTTTCCCTTCAAGTTCCTGTGAGTCTTGGGGGTGTAAATCAATGCAAGCTGGAGATAGGACAGACCTAGCAGATTATTTAGTTCGCTTACAGGCTCAAAAACAGGGAGCCTGAAGCAATGCGAAAAATACTCCAGGGAGATGATCCTCTAAGAAATACTGACTCACCTCTGACCATGGTCTTCCATTTGTCTCTTTTGGGAAGCTCTAACTGTACCCGATAGGTGGGAACACTCACAGAAATGAGCCGTTTGGCCCATTCTCTTCTAAAGATAACAGTCTCTATAACGGTAACCCTTCAGGTACTTCCAAAAAGTGAAAAATGGAGGTAATAGAGAGATGTTCTTTTTGATACTGTGCTGATATTATGGCCAGGCTAAGGAAAGGTCTCAGAGGAACTGTCACTTACTCAGAGATATACATAGGCTCAAAGAGAGCTCACAGCCATCCACTTAAAGGCCTGAGGCACACCACAGGCCTAAGAAATTTATAGTTTTCTAAATAAAAGCTCAACTTTGGCAAACTGGTCCTAGTTACACTATAAAGCTTTAATGTCAGACCTAGCACAAAAGCGGATCCAGTACAGCTCTGGCAAGGTTTGACTTTGTGCGTGCCAAAAACAGGTCTGGCTCACCATGAATTGCAGCGCCGGCAGCACACCAGCAGTTGTGCAAGCTGACTCCCAGACTAGATCCATAGTGCACTCTGGATGCAGGCTACCACCCAGAAAACAGAAAGAAAGACTTTAATTCCCAATCTTCCCAGTCATCACTAGGTCAGATTAAGGCTCAATGAACTGAGTCACACGAGAGGTCAAGGAATGAAAACGAAATCTAAGGTGCGGGTTCCCACTGAAAGCTGAAATACATCCAATAAGTTTATTTACTGGAAGTGGATGTACTGCAGGTATGTACCTTGCTTTTTGGTTCCTCCATTAGGGATGGCCCCTTTTTTATTAGTCTCAGCTATGTAAGTAAGAACCGAGTTTCTCCGTGCCCAAGATGAACTCAAAGTGTGAGCCTTTCCTAGATGAGACAGGAGGTTCCATGTACGATAAAGAGAAATCCTGCAGAGGCCCTTCTGGATTCCCAACAGACCAAGGCACATTTTCACATTTAGGATTCTGGGGTGTAAATCTAGGGAGGTAAGCAGTTAATTTCTTATCCAAAGGATCATAAGCACAAGCCTATGAGAAGCATGTCCAAGACTTGTTTTACATTTTTATTTTTATTTTTTTTTTGAGACAGGGTCTCACTTTGTTGCCCAGGCTGAAGTGTAGTGGCATGATCTCAGCTCACTGCAGCCTCAACCTCCCAGACTCGAGCAGTTCTCCCATCTCAGCCTCTTGAGTAGCTGGGACTACAAGTGAGTGCCACCACACTTGATTATTTTATTTTATTTTTTAATTTTTAGTAGAGATGAGGTCTCACTATGTTGTTCAGGCTGGTCTCGAATTTCTGGCCTCAAGCATCCTCCCACTTTGGGCTCCCAAAGGAGCCACCAGGAATGAGTCACTGCACCCAGTCATCTACTAGTTTTTTAAAGAGGTTATGAAGTCTGATTCTAGGATATGTCATTCCTATTTTTCAGTTGTTGTAGTGAGAAGATAAAAAGTGGGATTGTTTACTTAGAATTGCATTCTATAATCTCTCCTACTCTCCTAGATACACATATAGATAGCCATGAGTTTTACTAATTCTGTCTAAAATGTAAATATTATACAGCATTTCAGCTCTGGAATTCTCCAATTAGCAAAGGCCCCTCATCACTAACTAAATCTGAGCTGTGAAGTAAGCTGGTCTTTCCCTTTTCCTTGATTCTTCAATTCATTCAAACACTTAAGTCTATAGATTTTCCACTACCACAATCTCCAGTCTCTGTAACCTCTAAGTCATCCTGTGATCTGACAGCTTTTACCATATACTTCTCTACAAACCTGTAACACCTCTTTTCTGCCTGTCACTTTAAACTTTTCAGTTGACCTCTTAGCCTGCACATCTGCTGGCCCTCTATTAACCTGAGCAGCCTAGCTTCCACTGCTCACCAGAACAAAATTCCCACTCTGCCACATCAATCTGCTGATGGTTCCCCTGTGCTACCACACACATCAAGCTCATTCTCCTTTGGTGCCTTTCTTCCTGGTGCTTACCGCATCAGGAAACCCCACTCAAAGCTGGTTTTATGCTCTCATAAAAAAAAAAAAAAAAAAAAAACTGGGCCATTCCATGCTATTTTGGCATCTTCCATGGTTCTTTGAGAGTATTTACTTGCTATTACCTTGGGAAGTTGTGAACAAAGTAACACAAATAAATTCTCACAATGTATTAGTACTCTAGGAGGTTTTACCAATGCTACCACCTACAGGATACCCAGGTTGTAAAAGGGAGAACATCAGTATTTTGTGTGCCTAACAACACACAGTTGCTCTTAGTGAATTCCTATTTTCACATGAATAAGAATTCATTTACTGACTTTTTAATGAATATTCTTAGCCCAGAGCATTTCACATCTCTCAAGTGAAAATGCCCAATACTTAAGTGCTACTAATAATTTTTATGGCTCAAAATGAGGATCAAAGAATGAAAGGAAAAATAAATTCACAGATTCATACATTCAGTCAAGTCTCCATGGCTGTTTCTGCCACATGTTTTAAACTGTCTCTCTCAAAGGTGGGGGAGGGGAGGAGGAGTAAGTTGCTTTTTATTTCCCAGCTCTCAGATCTGAAATAAAAACAGACAGACTTGAAAAAAAAAAATTGACCATTCAAGTAACACTATACACTGCTACTGTTCCCCTAGGAGTCCCTCGCAAATGAGTATCAAGAACTCAATAGATACTTTCCTAGTAAAATACATAAACAGATAAATAAATTATCCCTGGCTGAAAAGAATTTCCACATCTGGTAGCTCGCTAGAGCTTGTCAAACAAGTCAGAAACACGCACGGCCAGAGAAGATCATTCCTAGCTCCTGATTTCAGGGCTGGAGAGAGAATGGAACATTTCCCAAAGCCTTCCAACAGGAAATATGACCCATATAAACACGCAAATAACCCCTCTGTTTTCTTCCAATTAAATAAATAATGATACCCGGTATTCAGTCCAAATGTCTGTGTGCTCAAGTCACGGATGCTGGAAAAAGGGCTTTCCTACATGGTCTAGCCTTTCACTCCCAAGAACTTGCTATGGTGTGCCTTTAAGGGTTATACTCAATGTACATTTAACACCCCAAAGAAGTAACTTAACCTCTGTGCACCTCAGTTTTCTCAGCAATAAAGCCTGAAGTGACAGGATGATCCTAAGATCTTCACATTCTGACACAGTGTTTCTTTTAAACAGAGCTTTCCGACTAGGGTGCTATGAATGGGTAATGAGCATGTAAAGATCTAATCCTCACTCATCAGCAGTGAGGCCTCAGGAGGGGTCACATCCCGTGTGCCACAGCCTTGTCTGTGTATCCCAATACAGTGTATCGGCATCACCTATTTCTACAATGATCTGACAAAGGATGGAGAAAGCACTGTTGTGGCTTTAATAACTTTCTCCTAGAAAGTGATCCTGGAGTTCACTATCAATTTTCAAGCGAACAGATCTCTCCTCATCATTCATCTGACATCTCTTCCCTCTTACACTAGGCCCAACTTTCTTTCTCATAGCTCTCAGAAGTGTGCAGTCTGTGAACTGGCCTTTAATCACTGCTATATGTTCCTTTAGCAAGAACTGGAGCCAGCTGCTTTAAAATGGTCTCTGTAAATCAATTCTTCCAACTCTTTAACATAATCACTACCTTAGGATGCCTCTGCACTTGTGAAAAGCATGCTGGAGCTCTAGGGCTTCAATCTACACATTATTCCTCAGTACAGGAGTCATGAGAATCCTGAACGAAGTAAGACCTGCTTCACCATATTTGGCTCTGTCTCCTCCATTTAAAATACTTCTTGTATTCTTTCTCTAATTTCAACATGCTGTTGGCTATTACCTGCAAATATACCCTTATCTTAACACACACAATCTCTCTGTGTTCCACAAGAAAGTGAAAAAATCTGACATTTTTTTTTGCATTGAAGTTTGGTACTTTTCCACACAGAATCACACCTTACAGATTTGCCTGTTCTTCTGATCACTTAGAATCATCACACCCAAAGGGATCTCAGAAAGTCATTTGGTCTATTCTGTGTCCAAGAAGAACTAGTAAAACCACTCTAAATGCTGGGGGATTGCTGGCTTCCTTTTCTAAAAAATTCCCAAATGGGAGACTCCTGTCTCTCCAGGCTTCTTAAAAATTCTTTGGGGCAACAGCTAAAAAGGTCTGCTGCACGATTTCTCTTTGATTCTCATCCAGTAAATACTGTGTTTAAACCATTTTTAATTTTAAGTAGGATCATGAATTTATTACAGAAATGATAAAGGCTACAGAAAAAAGAAATAGAGATGCTTATTTCAGAGAACAAACGGGGATATTCTGATTACGCTGAAGGTGCTGAGGTAGCTGGACTTATCTAACCAGTCTAGTAAGAATATTAAATCCACAGTTGCAGATGTGCCTTCTTTTTAGGTACAAATGCAACATTTACCAAAATAAAACTTTTATAGGGCCATATAGTCTCAACAAATTCCAAAATAATAAAATCATAAGTATGTTTTCTGATGACAGTAGAATCAAACCAGAAATCAATAAGAAGACTGTTAACTTAAAAATTTGACAAAAGTAACCAACATACTTTTATATAACTATAGGTCAAAGAAGATATCACAATGGAAATCAGAAAATATTTTGAACTTAAGGATAATAGAAATATGACACATCAAAATTTGGAAATGTCCCTAAGGCAGCAATTGAATAATTTATAGCTTTAAATGCATATATTAGAAAAACAAATATTGAAATCAATGATCTCATCTATCAAATCAAAAGGCTAGAAAACAACAACTTAAATACATCAAAGGAGAGAAACTAATCAAGAAAGGAGCAGTAATTAAATACAAAAAGAAGCACAAGAGAAAAATCAACAAAAATCAAAAGTTGAGGCCAGGTACAGTGGCTCACGCCTGTAATTCCAGTGCTTTGGGAGGTTGAGGCAGGAGGACTACCTGAAACCGGGAGTTCAAGACCAGCCTACAACCACATCGTGAGACCCTGTCTACCAAAAAAACAAATTAGCCATAGTGGGACAATTCTGTAGTCCTAGCAACTGGGGAGTCTGAAGGGGGAGAATCAACTGAGCCCAGGAGTTTACAGTTAGCTACAATCGCAAGACTGCACCCCAGCCTGGGTGACAGAGTGAGACCATCTGTCTTTAAAAAAAAGGAAAGTCATTTCTTTGAAAAGATAATGACATTGATAAACCTCTAACAAGATTCATCAAGAAAGAGATAAAACAAAAACTGCCAGTATCAGGAATGAAAAAGAGTACATCATTCCAAATCTTATAGGCTTTAAAGAATAAGAGAATATTATGAATGACTTTATACTAATCCATTTTGTAATTTAGATAAAATGAACAAATTCCTTGGAAAACACAATTTATCAAAACTAACACAAGAAGAAAATCTGAATAGTATTAGAGGCATTAAAGAAATTGAGTCTATAGTAAATACGCAAGAGTATTGGCTGGGAATGAAGGGAATATGGAATGGATACGAGAAGAAAGTTACAAATATCAACTATGGTCTAGAGATCAAGCAACAGAAGCAAAGAATCTGACAGCTATACATATTTTCTCCTTTCCTTATGTATATATACTTGGATATATAAACCAGTTTATTTTTCCTTTTTTCTAATTGCTATTTGAAATAAGAAGTATTGCTACAATTTATTCCAGTTATACAATTTATATATACTTATACTATTTATTCTTTGGGTGTTTGCAGTTAGTTCAGCTTCTTGAGTCTGTACATTTATGTCTCTTGCTAATTTGGAACATTTTTAGCCATTATTTCTTCAAATATTTCTTAAGTCCCACATTCTTTCCCTTCTTCTAAAATTCTAATGACACAAATGTTACATCTTTTGTGATTGTCCCACAAGTCCCTGAAGCTCTGTTCATTTTTTGCCAATCTGTTTCTTCTCTGTTGTTCACACTGGAGAATTCCTATTGATTTATCTTCATGTTCGCCAGTTTTTTCCTGTTATCTTCATTCTCCTATTGAGCCCATCCAGTGAGTTTTCAATTTTAGGTATTGTAGTCAGTTTTAAAATTTCCATTTAGTTCTTCTTTAAATCTTCCATCTTTTTACTGAGACGTTCTAGCTTCCATCTGTTTTAACAGTACCTTAATTTCTTATTAGAGCCTTTTTTGTGATAACCTTTTAAAAATCTTTATCAGATAATTCCAACATCGGTGTCATCTTGTTGGCATCTGTTAATTATCTTTTCTCATTGAAGTTTCAATTTTCCTGGTTCCTGGTATAATGAGTAATTTTGGAACATCCTGAGTATTGCTATGAGATGCTGGATCTGTACATCTTCTCTGTTGGTCTGTTTTCTACTTCACTAATTTTAGCATTTACCTTGCTTCCTTTCTTCTACTTGCTTAAAGTTTAATTTACTCGTCTTTTTTTAGGTTCTTAAAATGGAATGAACTTTTGGTCACTGTTTTTAGACTTTTATTCTTTTTATAATATAAGCATTTAATGCTGTAGTTCTCCCCTAATCACTGCTTTAGCTGGATCCCACAATTTTTTTTTCCGGTTTTGAAATAGAGTTTACTTACAATAAAAACTATCGATTTTAAAGGCATAATTCATTGAGTGTTGACAAGTGTATATAATGATATAACCACCACCATATCAAAATATAGAACATTTCCATCACCTGAAAAGCTCTTTCTTGCTTTTTTGCAGTCAATCCCATCCCCCAGCCCTGGCAATCTAGCTTTTTCTACTCTAGAATTTCATATACATGGAATCATACAGTAAGTAGTCTTCTACATCTGACTTTGTTCACTTAGCATAACACTTCTGAGATTTATCCATGTTGCTGCATGTATCTGTTTCTTTTTTATTACTATATAGTACTCCACTGTATAGATATTCCACATTTTGTTTATCTATTACCAGCTGATGTTTCTAGTTTAGGGATCTTATAAGTAAAAGCCTTTGTGCAGACATATGTCTGCACATATTTATTTCTTCTGGAACCTAGGTCATATAAAAAAAAGTATCTTTATGAGAACCTGGCAAACTGTTTTCTAAATTGGTCATACCAGTTTATGTTTTCACCAGTAATGTATGAGTTCAAGTTGCTCCACAGCCTCACCAATATTCAGTATTGTCAGTCTTTTTAATTTTACTAATAGTCACCCTAGTGGAGATATAGTGATAACTCACTGTGCTTTTATTTTTAAATTGCTGTAATGACTATGATATTGAGAACTTTTTCATGTTATCTTGTATCTCTGTATCATCTTTTCAAAAATGTTTCAAGCAGTAATTTTTGCTCAATTCACCTTTTTCCCCTCTGTTTAATCCTATTCTCTTTCAGCTTTTTAAGAAATGTTATTCTTATTGACAAGTAATAATTGTATATATTTATGGGGTGCAATGTGATACTTTCATACACATATACATTGTAGAAGAGCAAATCTGACTAATTAGCATATCCATCACCTTATTACTTTGTGGTGAGAACATTTAAAGTCTACTCTTTTAGCAATACTGAAATATAATACATATCATTATTAACCATAGCCACCTTACTGTGAATAGATCATCAGAACTATTCTTCTTGTCTAACTGAAACTTTGTAACTTTTGACCAATATTTCCCCTTTCTCTGACTTCCTTCCCAACTTCTGGTAACCACCATTTTACTCTCTACTTTTATGAAGTCAGACTTTTAGATTCAACATTTAGTGAGATAATACAGTATTTGTCTTTCTGTACCTGCCCTCTAGATAGCATAATGCTGCCCTCTAGATTCATCCATATTGTTACAAACGACAAAATTTCATTCTTTTTTCAAGCTGAATGGTATTCCATTGTGTATAAGCATCACATTTTATCTACTCATATATCTCTTCAACCTACTGATTTCAATTCCTTTGGATATATACCCAGAAGTGGGGTTGCTGGATCATATGGCATTTCTATGTTTAGTTTTTTGAGGAACCGCCATGCTGTTTTCCAAAATGGCTGCATCAATTTACATTGCCACCCAGTGTGCAAGGCCATACATGTGGGGGCCATTTCCAAACTCTTTATTCTGTTTCATTGTCCTGTATATCTAAATGTACACTAATACCACTGTGTCTTTAGCTTTATAGTAAGTTTGAAAATAAGGACTGTAAGTCCTGCAACTTTGTTCTTTTTTAAAAAATTGCTTTGGCTTTTTCAGGTCTGATGTGTTTCCATTTCAATTTCAGCTTGCCAATTTCAACAAAAAGCCTTCTGGGATTTTGATTGGATTGCTTTGAATCTATACACTTTGGGGAGAATTTGTATGGTAACAATAGTGAGTCTTTGGATTCACAAGCATGGTATATCTTCCCATTGATGAAGTTGTTCTTCAATTTCTCTCAGCAACATTTTTTAGGTTTCACTAAACATATCTGGCACATATTTTGTTGAATTTTTCAAATATATCAGTTTTTATGCTACTGCTAGAGTATAAATGACTTTTCTTGTAGCTTTTTGGAAATATAGTTGATATACAATAAATCACTTAAAGTGTATAATTTGCCATGTTTTGGCATCTGTATACACCATTACCCCAATTAAAATAATGAACATATCCATTTCCCCTAAAAGTTCTTTTGTACCCCTCTGTTATTCATCCCTCCTGCCCTTTATAGCCTGACCCGCCCCACTTACCTTCCAGGCAACCACTGATCTTTCTATCTCTAATATTAGTTTGTACTTTCTAGAATTTTATATACATATAATCATAAAGTATGTTCTCTTTTTTATCTTGCTTCATTAGCTCAGCATAATTACTTTGAAAAATGTCCATGCTATTGCATTTATCAATAGTTACTTCTTACCTATTACTGAGCCATACTCTACTCTATGGATGTATCACAATGTTTATCCCGTCAGCTGTTGATAGATATTGTTTTATGTTCTCTAGTTTTTGCCTATTAGAAATAAAAGCTGCTTTGAATATTAGTGTACAAGCATTTGTGCAGATACATGTTCTCATTTCTCTAGGGTAAATCCCCATGAGAAGAATGGTTGGTCATATGGTAGCTGTATGTTTAACATTTTAAACTCCATACTGTTTGCCAAAATGGATGTAACCAGATTACGGATCACAGTAAAGTGAAAGGGCATACAGGCCAGAATAATCTTTTTTATATCTTTTCATATGTGTGTTGGCAAGGGAGATTTGTCTATTCATTAAATGCTACTGAATTAACTACTGAATGCAGTGAACTGGGTTAGGAACAGAGGGTATAGCAATGAATAAGACAGCCATGGTTCCTGTCCTTTGGTGCTTACATTCTAGAAGGAAAAAATTATAACAACATAGTTCACAATTATTGCTCACAAACAGGTACAGAGTACTCTGAACCCAACTAGACTGGGGATTCTGAAAGCTTCTTTGAGATAGTATCAGCTGAGCTCAGTGTTGAAGGATGGGCAGAGATTAACAAGACGGATATAATTCCGAGTGTGATAACACCACAAAGTAGTAGGTCTGGGTTCCCATATAGCTTCCCTAAGATGCAAATATTTACTTATTTATTCCCTTAATCAGTCAAGCCTGCTCCCAATTCCTGCATGAAAATCAACCCTAGGCTTCAGCATAAAAAGCAGGATTCAGAAGCATCATGGTCTTTTATCTTTTGATTCAACACTAAACTGAGTTCCTTCTTCAAGATAGAAATGTCCCCTCTGAATAATGAAAACAGTCTCTTTCATGAATCATAATATGATTCCATTCAGAATCATGAATGGAATAAGGAAAATAGCAGTGGTAGTCATGATGATAGCAGCAGCAGTTAACATGGCATCTGTAAAGAGCACAATCTACTGTCCATCACACAGGAAATGTACTTACTGCCATTTGGTGCTTACATTCTAAAAGGAAAAAAAGACACTAAACAACACAGTTCACCATTATTTGCTCACAAAGAGGTATAGCGTGCGCTGGACCCAACCTAGATTGGGGAATCCCACTTTCCATGCGGGAGGCACTATGTAATTTCATCCAATGCACATGATAACCTCACGAAGTAGATGCTGTGATTACCATTTTACATAAGAATGAACTACGATCCGGAGAGATTAAATAACCTGTCCATCATCATAAAAAAATTGGTCAGTGATAGAGCAGGAACTTGGGCACAGAGGCCCTAAAGCACCAATGGTAGGTGTTCCTAAAAAATGTGTTTGTTTTTCTTAGAGTCAAAATAATTTTGTGACAGGCAAATGATATGCTGATGGCTGTAAGTACTACTTCTGAGGATCACTAATCTCTGGCAAATGTAACTCACAGTAAAATCCTCAGGGAAGACAGCACGTTGTCAAAAAAACTTGGGTTTTAATCCTAATTCTTCCACTTATTAGCTGTGTGACCATAGGCAGGTTATCTAACCTTACTTAGTCTCAGTACAGAATGAGAAAAACGTACCTGCTTTGCAGGCCTGGGGCGAGATCATAAGTAATGTATGGAAACACTCAGGATGTTGACGGGAACACAGTCAGTTGTATAAAAAGTAGTTATCAAAGCTGTTCCTTCCATAGCATCTGGAGAGAAGACTGCTTCCTGATTTCACTATTCTAATAATTACTTCTTTAGAGATAATATGGAATCAAACACAAGTAATCAGAGGAAAGAGGTAAAGATTCAAGCTCAGTCCCTTTAAGTTCTGCAAAACTTCCTCTCATTAACATACTCTTAGTTGCTTAAAACAAACTCAGAGTTGAAAGAAATCCTAGGAATATATTCAGCCCACCCTTCTTTCAGTAGTCTTCCTTTAGACCAACTGAAAATACTAAAGAGACAGCACTCTGTCCATCTTGGCCATGTCATCTGGAACATTCCTTTTTTCCACCTCACTTTTACCACAAAAATAAACACATGGGTAGAGTTTGAAGCCATTATATGCAACGAAGAGAGAAATCACTGGCGAAAAAAAAATTAGTCTTTTTGCCATGACTTGGCTAGAAAAACAAGTAGGCAATTTGTTTTAAAAATGAGAATAATAGTATACTAAATATCATCCAACACCCTAGACACTATGCTGTAAAAGTCATCTCCTATGAATAAAAATAAATCCAAAAAGATGAATGTGTGTTTTACTAGCTACTCTCAAGCCTTTCATTGGCCAATAACTATATCACCCAGGGCATCGCACATCAATCTATTTCATAACAATTTCTTTTACACTCAAATGAAGCTATGTTTTTTAAAAACTTGGGAAAAACTGAGCTTTTAATTTTTGGTGGTGGTGATAGTGTCAGGGGGAGTGGATTCCTTTTCCTTTCCCTTAAAATCCACCTTCAATTTAAGTGTTTAAAAATAAATTTCTATAATAAATATATGTACTAAATATAGCTTCATTTAAAAAAAATTAGGATTTAAGAACCCCAATTCAACAAATCCTAAGTTAACTAAAGAAAATGGTTACCTCTCTCCCCTTTCCCCTGAGCCAGCTAGAGCTAAATGACTTGAACGCTCTGCTTGCTTAGATCTGATACCACCTCTACGGCAGCTGCAGGTCTCCGCCTGTCGTCATCATGCATCTCACGTACACCCTGACAGGGCCCATCAATTCCTATTGCTTTTCACCAGGCCTGGACTCTGGCACTTTCCCCTGGGGAGACCTTTACTGGTCTCCATACTTAACCCTTGAACCCAGCCTAATCCATCAGCCTCATTGAATAAACGGTGATAGGGAATGTTTCTCCCTAAAGACAGGCAGCCAGCCTCTCCACTTAAAACTCAGAAAGAAAGCCATCAACAGGGTCTGCTTTGCTTGTCAGTGTCGCCAGCTTCTTCACTTATTGATGTTTTTATTGTTGTGGTGCCCAGCTGCTTGAGTCAAGGGAAGTGCTATCCAAGGAGACATCAATTAAGTGCTTGTTAAATGCTATAGATGCTCTTTTGAAATTGTCCCCTGGGACTCTCCTTGGGAGTTCCCAAAACCAGTGGAGGGCACAGTTGTCATTTTGGAATAGGGTTTCTCCAGCACTTTAAAGAACAGCTTCATAACTCATACCTTTTGGACTCTATCTGAAGATTTTAGAAATTCTGACTTTTAAGAAGGAAATATAATACTCTTTTTTAGGAAAGACAGGCAATCATAGAAAGTAATATTAAACATATAAACATACTGTGTAAAACCTCCTTACCTCATAACCAAATTGCAGCTCGTCAGAGGTCAGCATAATGATATCATCATCAATGGCCAGAACGGCTTCCGTCTCGATTTCATCATAAGGGAAGAAACGGTTACTTAACTTGTTTTCAGCAGTCCTCACCACTTTTAACGGAACCCGGATTTTGGGCCAGAGAGAATCTTGAAAAAGAGAAAAGACATTTACCATTCTCCTAAGTCTTGTAAGGAGATAAAGCAGTAAAAGCATGACATCACAAGTGAGATGGAAGAATCAACTTGTAGCCATGGCTTTCACCAAATCCAAAAGGACAACTGTGCAAGGGGAGATTCTCACAGATCCAACTATTATAATAAAAAATATATATACCACACATACACACATACAGATACAACATATATACACACATACAATATATGTGATTATGTCATTCTCAGAGTCAAGGCTTTAGTATCAGAACTCTACCCACCTCTGGTAAATACTTTGCTAAATTACTTTCAGGTAAGTATATCCTAGCTGAGAATTTGCCTGCAGCTGTGCTAGGAAATACAGTGCCTGAGCTGAAGATGTCTGCCCCGATGTGCCCACCTCCATCACTCACTCAAACAGCTTTCAGTGCTGCTAAAATCCATCCCTCATCAGAGTATGTTCCACTGAATGAGTGTAGCTTCCTTAACTCAGCACTATATCCCTTCTCCCCGACTCACTAGGTATGGTTTCTCATCATGACCAATTTACAAAGTAATTATCAAATTTCAAGGTCCAATTATGTGGGATTTTCTAGTATACTGAAGAAACACCAACCCATAACCTGCCTTACATTTTTTCCCATTCTACTTTATGAAATGACTGAAGTAATTTGACCACAGCTTCTTTGTTTTAAAATGTTGCATTTGGCATAGCATGAAACCCATACTTCTTTGGTACAGTAGCCATGTCCATACACCTCAGAGGGCAGTTTGTTCTTCACATATTTGTCAAACAAGAATAGGAAAGCTAGGTACCATCGCTTCTCGGCCTTTTGGCTAAGATCAAGTGTAGTATCTGTTCTTATCAGGAAAGCTAGGTACCATACTGCTTTCAAAAAGTCCATCATGTAATTGTAGAAAAATCTCATTTTTGTGGGTCTTGAAGTGCCAAAGTGCTCACGGCCACTCCAAAGTCACCATACTGAAGGAGAAGTATGATAGAGGGAAAGTCAGTAGGGGAAAACATTTTATCTGACTGCAGATAAAATGTTTTACTTCTGCACATGTTGTAATAGAACTGGTTGTAGAACACATTGTTGGGGCACTCCCAGGGTCTTGCAAGAGGCCTGTGCAAGTGGGAGGCCCTGTAGTCAAGGAAGGTACTCACAGTCTTAAAATAAACCTGAGGTACAGAGCCTCAGAGAGAGTGGTCAGCTCCAAAAAGTGTGTTTGGGAAAGGGCTGAATCGGTGACCAAAGAAACAACCCTATGGGCCATTGCTTTTTCATCAATGTCAATAGTTAATTACATTTCATTCTTGGCACACAATCGATAAATATCTTTGGAATAATGCATGAACACAGGCCTGAAAGACTGGAGGCCTGAGTTCTGCATTATCTATTGGATCTTAAGCAAGTCCATTCTTTTCAGGATAAGGATAAACAGAGAGAAAGGAAGAAGGAGAATTTTGTTAATCAACTAATATATGCCAGATGCTTTATAGATACACTGTCACCCAATTCTCCTGACAACTTTATGAGGCAGGAATTATTATAAAGTAGTATTTTCATGGCTCAGAGAGGATCATTAACTCGTCCAGTGATACACAAAAAATAAATGATAAGGCTAGTATTTGAACCTAAGTCTGTTTAGCATTAAAAGACCAAAAAGGAGCTGCAGCTTCAGAATCCCATGTTTCTCTGGATCTGGAACAAAATTAGTAAGGTTTAATCACTTTCTCCAGCAATCACCCTTATTCTTGCTTGATCCCTATTTCACATATATAAAATCTCTGTCATACATCTACCGTTTCACGTAAATAAAATTCCTTATTTCATACAAATAAAATCTCTGTCATACATCTACCAGTTCCAAATCCTTATAAAACATGAACACATTACAACAGTGGTTCTCAACCTTTTTGGCACCAGGGACCAGTTTCATGGAAGAAAATGTTTCCATGAATGTGGGGTGGGGCCAGGGCGGGGATGATTTTAGGATGAAACTACTCCACATCAGATCATCCAGCATTAGATTCTCATAAGAGGTGCACAACCTAGATCCCTTGCATGAGCAGTTCACAATAGTCTCACCCCAGTGAGAATCTAATGCTGCCACTGATCTGACAGGAGGCGCAGTTCAGGCCTTAATGCTCACATGCCAGCCACTCCCCTCCTGCTGTGCAGCTCTGTTCCTAAGAGGCCACAGATGGCTACAGGTTCTGGGCCCAGGGGTTAGGGATTCCTGCACTGTAACATCTAAAATGAAGGAGGTTATAGTCCTACCTACCAGACCAATGGTTTCCAAAACTTTTGATTTCAGAATCCCTTTGTGGTCTTAAGAAAATATATAAGCACACATTCCATTAGCTTTGGGAAATGATGTCACTCATGACACGCAGATTCTGGAGAACTCTACTGTACATTTGTGAGAGAATAAGACAAGTGGGAAAGAGAAATAATCACTTAGTGTGATTAGGAAAATAATTTCCATGTCCTGGATCTCCTGAAAGGATCTCAGGGATGCCCAGGGTACCCAGATCACACTCTGAAATCTGCTGAGTTAGATTTTGTTCAGATTTCGGTACCACAAGATTACAAGAAGTACCAACAGGTCCAGAAAATAGTTGGGAAGAAATAACAAGGACAGTGTAGGCATCTGTATCCAGGCTTTCCACAGAATGCTTACAGAAATTAAGAGTGCCACTTAGCACTTTATTGCCTCTCAGTTTCAACTGTAGTATTCATTGCCCTGTTAGTGATAGCTGAATTGGACCCTGTGAATACGTCTCCTTTGCCAGCTGGCATGGTGTTACCTGTGTCAGTACAGGGCACTGAAGGGCCAGTGCAGCGCATGGGGATGGCTTTCTTCCTGGGTCCGGTATGCCTTTTTCACTTCTTGCTCCAGTAGTGCCTGGCCAGCAGGCAGGCAGGCAGGGGCACGTGTCTCTAGCAAGTGTAAGTAGCACCTCTTCTCTGGGGCAGCTTGCCAGCAGGTTCTAGCATACCCCAACCTGCTTCCCAGTGAATTTAACAGCAGCCCTGAAGGCAGCTTCCCAGCAAGTTCTGTGGATGCCCCACCAGCAACTCAGCCAAAATTCTCCCTGTGGGTAGTTCCAGGTGAGCTCTACCAAAGCCCTAGCCAGTTTCCCAGCAAGTTCAATAACACTCCTGGGACAGCTTCCTGTTGAACTCTGTGTGTATACAAGGACATGACTGGGTTTTCTGCTTGTCAACTTTGGCCTGTGGCATCTCAGCAAACTTTCCTAACCCAGTGGGTGACAGCCCTGCTCTCCCCAGCAAGGTGTGAATCTCAGCTCTAGGTGGGGAAGGGGCTCTTCCAAGTTTATTTCCGGTAATCTTCAGAGTTCTCATTACCCTTTAGTAGGCAAATCCTGTTACTAGTTAATAATTCATATTAAATTTTTCCTGTTCAAATTATCATGTGGTTTCTGTCTCCTAAATGAACCTTGACTAATATTCTTGGGATATCAGAAAGCTTATCGAATGAAAAGGGAATTGTTCTCTATGGCCTTTAGAGTTAGAAGCATGACAAACGGAAGGGTGGAAGTTACAGGGAAATTGATTTTGACTCAAAATACATAAAAACTTCCTGATGGTATAAACTGTTCTAAGATGTGTTCCCTTCAGCAGCACAATGTGCCCTTTTACTTAAAATGCACTAACTTAGGTCAGATTTCTACTTGACATCAGGTGGAAACTAAACACGATGCCTCTGGCCTTAGGATTCCACGAGGCAGCTAAACATCACAGAAAGAAAACAGTCTTTGGAAACAGCTTCAGATGCCAGGTCTACCACTTGCTTGTCATGTGACCTTGAACAAGTTAAACACTCTGAGCCTGTTTCTTCAACTATGAAGAAGGAATAATGACACCATCTTGATATGATTGAATGTGAGGATGAATGGGGATGCATTGAGCAACACAGTGCCCAGTACACTGTAGGCAGTCACTAAATGTTAGCCGTACTTTCTCTGGAAAGTCTGTGTCTACCTACAGAACCAGAGAATCTTGTTGAACCCCAGATAACAGTGGCAAAGCGGTACATTTGAAATCCGGTACATCACCTGGACAACCCAGTGGTATACCCCTGGCTCAGGCCTTCCATGTCCACTTTTAGAGAAGCAAGATCCCTGCCATGAATTCTTTAAACTCTCACACACTAATAAAACAAAAGAACACGGAATTTTGGTCATGTTAATTCCTCAAGGCAACAAACAGCTCCTCTTTCCACTATGTAGAGAAACTAAGCAAGCTACTTTAAGTATAAACATGCCTCTACACTGGATGGAGTCTGGACTTACAATTGGGGAATGTGTATAGCATATTCAACCCACAGACAGCTTTCCACACTGTTCAACTATACATGTCCAAAGAATTACTTGAGACAACGTCCACAAAGAACTAACTTGCCCCTGTAAAGTCTTTGATGGGGAAGTTTTGGAGAGTGATGAAGACTCAGGAGGATGATATGGGGTGCAGGTAGAAATGTAGAATGAATTATGGCTTTTTAAGATGTATAGTTACTTTTCCCTGTTGCAAGTTAGGTTTGGGTAGCCAAAAGTCAGCTTTGGCAAAAGGCATCTCCATTTCAGTGATCAGCTGTCTATGGACCATCGATACCACCTGACAGGACTCTAAATAGAATTTCCAGTTTCCTGTTTTCCCTTTGTCAAATTAAATGGCCTCCATGAAAGACAAGTACCATTTTCTCAGGCTTCTGACAGTATCCCTTTTGTGGAGGCCAGAAATGACAGGGCAGCAACCAAAGAATAAGCATTAAAATTATATCCTGCCCTTAAAACAGATAATACTGATACGGAATTTTGATTCTGAAAAGGTAACCTTTAAAAAAAATTAGGAGTGAAGCAGTAGAAGGAGAAGGGAACATAAGGTAGGAAAGAAAAATCTATGTGAAATAAAAAAGAGGTTTTTTCCTTCCCATCAGTCTTAAAAAAAAAAAAAAAAACCGATTTACTTTTCTGTCTCTCTGAGCCCGAGAAGGATCTAGTTCTTCTACATGATCCCAAATCAAAGAACTGACAACACATGATGATTTTCCTGCAACTAAATGGTAATCTAAATAGACATGGGGGGCTTAGTGCAAAGGGTGTGAGCTTTGGATCTAGAAAGATCTGTGTTGATTTCTGACAAATTACTCTGCTCATCTGAGTTTCATTTTTCTTATTTTTGCAAAATGGGGAAAGTAATAGCTTCCTCGCAGGCTTGTCCTGAGATAATAAGCATGTAGCACAGTTCCTGTTCCTGGATTAAAAAGGTATACAGTATGGCTATATCATTATCATCTTCCCAAGTGGATTCTTGTGAAGTCCTATGAACTTCACTTCTCTACTGATAACATGAAGAGGTCTAGACAGAAGGATATGGGGACGATTTCTAGAATGCAGACAGAAACTGTGTCACAGTTAGAAATCTTCAGGTCCAAATTCTACTGCTTAGCCTAAATGGGGTCCTTTTTCCTTACTCTTTTAAATTTTAAATGAAACAACAAGCCCTTGTATCTTATATCTCATCCTGTGAACCTATAACAGACAAAATAGAAATGTCACCTTCCATTCATACAAAGTAGCCTGAAAAATATGATTTTTCAAATGCGTTGCAGAATTTATGAAAAACAAACAGCTGAGCCAGGTGACCTGATAACTTCACAGTATAAGCTTTAGTCCAGCTCGAAGGAGAAAAAGAACTCCTTGTGTTAAGGATTTCATTTTTCAAGTATATTGATTAACGGTTTTCTCCATGCTGGATGCCAAGAGAAATGTGAGCAAAGATATTTTTCTCCAACTTGGCAAAGGTACTGCAAAATGGTCAGCTTGACGGAAGATGACCCCGAGTCCATCCTGCCAATCACTAGCATAAATACAACCACAGATTCACAAAATAAATTATCAGATTATCTCCATACAAACCTTGAGCCCACTTCAGATTGCCTGAGTTGCCTGGTGTCCAGCTGGTCTCATGACCCAATTCCCCACAGTCCCAGAACTCAGCTCAAAAGGAGGGTGCCCGCTGCTTTTATTCCCTTGTTGACCATCCTGGGTTGCTGACATGCTCAGCCAACCCCACCCTGCCTGCTAAGGACTATGCATATCACAATCTGAAGCTACTGATTGTGATATGCATATAGGGGACTCCTGATGTTAACTCAAATTTAAAACTGAAGTCATTTAAAACAGAAGGCTGAGTTACCCCTGTCTGAAATGCACAATGCAACAACTTCCTCCAGACCAAGGCCAGGGCCAGCCAAATAACCTCTATATCCCTCAACTTTGAAAATTAAAAACTAGGGAGGGAGAAGGCAGTAGCCTGCCTTCTCTTCTGACAAAGCTCAAAACCAATGTGGTGAAAGCTCACTGGAAATTTCTATTGCCTAGTCTAAGTATTTACTTAAACTTAAAACCCAGAAATCTGGACTTAAATGTAACCAAAAGAAAAAGGTATTTGGTTGGGTTGGACCAACCAAAAAAAAAAGTGGGAAAGTGGGGGTAGATTTCTGCCTACACAAATCCTCCCAGCAGCAGACATGGTAACCACAATATTTATTTTAGTAAATGTAGAGAAAGTGAAAAACATCACTTTTGCCTCTAATATTTCAAAGCCTTGGACTTGCCATATATATATATATGTTACTAATGCTGTATGTAAAAAATCAGATGCATTTGCTGGCATGCAGACCAGAGCTGACAGCCTCATTTACCAACTTAACAAACACCCCACAGAAGATTAAACATGGTTCATGTTCTCCCCAAACAACCACATCGCCAGAGCCAGAGCCCTGACCTAAAAACCACTGTTAGAAAAAAGCTAGCCAGTCACTACACATGTCAAATTAGGGCTTCATCAGTTAAGGGCTCTCTTTCCTCCCTAGAGTCAACATCTTTTAAAAATAAACTAAAGTCTTGGTCATAAAACTAACCACTACATTTTAGCAGGGTCTTACCAAAAATTAAAACTGAACACCCAGCTCCAAAACCTGGGCTCATGCTGCTGCCTTTAGTTGTGCCAGTGTAGAGGCTTAGATCAAGAAGGAAAAGAAATTTCTCCTTTCTCACAGTTTGCAATGATACCTTCCCAAAAGAAGTGACTCAAATTCACAATAAATAACTCACCTTATGCCTAAAGTGGCTAGCCAGGGTTTATAAGGAGAAGCCTCGTTTGCATTTAGCATCAGAATTTGCAATTCTGCCTTTCAGGCAGGACTGCAGGAGTGAGTTGCGAGTCCCTCTGAAAGCTGGTGGCCTTTGGATGCAGGAGCAAATATAGGCCTGTACATACCGCAAGACACAATAGGCCATGCCAGACCCAATGAGAGGACCCCAGCCTTCCTTCTACAAACATGATCTAACCTTTATAAATGAAGGGACAAATTAGCAATGCAATACCATCCAATTCACTTTGCTCTGGAGAACGGCAATTGGTACAAATAAATTCAAGTCAATAATTTCCTTCTCTACATAGTTTCTGGTAATTTTCCCTATCTTTTCCTTCCTTTCTGTATTCACATCTTCCCTTCTTAAATGATGCCCACATCTTCCTTTTTCTTTTACCCTTTTCCTTCTCTCTTATTATGTATCAAACAAACAAAACAAAAATCCAGAAAACTGGCCAAGTTATAGTGTTGAGAGAGAGAAGAAAAATCTTGGCATAGAAAGTTAATTTCTAAATATCAGGGAATAATATATGACTTTTATTTAAAATAGCTAGGCCAGGTACAGGTGGCTCACCCTTGTAATCCCAGCACTTGGGGAGGCTGAGGTGGGTGAATCACAAGGGCAAGAGATCGAGACCATCCTGGCCAACATGGTGAAGCCCTGTCTCTACTAAAAATACAAAAATTAGCTGGGCATGATGGTGCGCGCCTCTATTCCCAGCTACTCGGAAGGCTGAGGCAGGAGAATCACTTGAACCCGGGAGGCAGAGGTTGCAGTGGGCCGAGATCTCACCACTGCACTGCAGCCTAGTGACACAGCGAGATTCCATCTCAAAAAAAAAAAAAAAGCTGTTTTATTTACTCAAACTGTGGCTCCCTAAATCTAAAAAGAAAGCATATGATTCTCTCAGAGAACAAACATCCCATGAAGTAAAATCTGTCAATGTCTCTGGAGAAGTGAAAGAATTTTCTTGAGGCAAATTCCGATTTGCCTAACAGAGTCCAAAATACAGTCTTCTTCCAGCCTATAGATCTACTACTGCTAGTTTCTAGGGTTGACTTTCCTGACTTCAGTATATCCAATTAAAAGCGACTAGCCATAAAAAGTGCAGATACTACTGTCAGGCAATAAACTAGACCTTATCGGTGACAGTGGTGCACATTACTAACTTCAAACTCATTCCTTGCTCTAATCCATCAGAAACTTCCTGGCTTTAATAGGCTGTAAATGGCAGGAGCTTTGAAGTCCCTGGGATTAGGATCAGTAATAGACAGACTGAATGAGAAACTAAATGCAGGTGGAACATACTCTGTGCGTCCCGAATTAAAAACAAATCCAATTAATCAAATAGTCCTCAACCTTAGCTGCCAGCCAGCAGATTACAGGGGTGGCCAAGGCAAGGAACAAAGTGATTAAGGAAGAACCAATGGGAGCTTCTAGTGGTTGCTCCCTTGAAGGACCTGACTTGAAGTCTGGACAGGGTATGCTTTGCTTCTGACTTTTCCAATGAGAAGTGAGCCATCCTTTTTTTTTTTTTTTTTGGAAGGAAAGTACAGTATCAGAGCAGAGATAAGAAAAGAGAAAACTAACGCCTTTTAAACTGAGTTTTCATGTAAACAAATCAGCTGAGGGAAGCTGAGATCTGTTTCCCCAAGGCTGATAGCCTTTGATCCTATTGATTCGTAAGCCCTTAAACACTTGTGGCTACGGAGTATGCCAGGGCTTGAAGTTCAATGGGCCACCCTAGAACAAGAATGAGAGGACTGAGAAAAACAGTCATGCTGTCTCAGAAATAGCATTGCTATTGACAGAGCAGGAATATTTATTTAAAACAAAGGCTGTGAATAATTTGGCCATCCAAAATCAATACGGCTGAGAGATGCACTAAGGCCCAAACCAGGCTTCTCCTGAACACACTTCTTCCTCACTCTTCTTACCTTCTGGAGGGTTTTTATTCTGATTATTCCAGACGACGAGCAATTTGGATAGACTGGGCACCTTGGACACTTCAGTGATGACCCGGAAGAGGCTCTCTACTCGGTCGTAGGTGAGGACTATGGCGGTGAACCCTTGAGACTGTGGTGGGATCAGCGGGAGGAAGAGTGGATTGCTCACGCTGCCCCACTTCTACAAGAGGACAGATTAACACGGGTCAGAAAAGCAGCTGTAACAATATGGCTAACCCAATATCGTCAGCAAACCCAAACATGGCAGGCTTGGTGGCTTGTTACCATGACCGATCCTAGAGCTAAGTAACTGTTTAGAAGTCTTCTTTTCCCTACAGCCTTCTTTTCCCTTCAGTGCCCAAAGTGCTGGCAGCCAAGTGGCTAGCTCGGCACCCCAATATCTTACAATGAAGTCCTTCAGGCAACAAGCTGGCGTTCGCACAAATAACTTCTCATCAGCTTTTCAGTGCTACCCTCTTAATCATGAGCAGATTCAAGAATCACAGACATTTCAAGACCATCTTCAGCATGAATAGCAGAAACCAAACGAATAAAGAAAAAAAGGAACTTAGAAGTAACAGAAACAATAGAAGAAGCAGAAGGAAACTAAAACAGCATCAACAACAAATTGCATCCACCAGATGAGATTCTTCATCCATGAAATAAAAATAAATTGCTGTTTTTATTTTAAAAGCTCTATCAAAGAATAGAAACAACCCTTGCACATTAAAAACATAATAGTTTAAATTGTTTTTAAAAGGCAGGATTGCTACCTGGTTGGTCCTGCCAGTGGGGGGAAATAAAGATCAGGATTGCAAAATAAAGATCACAAATTATTACAGACTGATGAATAAAAATGCAGAGATGAAAAATAAGGACAGAAAAAAATGAGAAAATCTAGGAGGTCCAACATTCATTCACTAGCCGATTCCAGAAAAGAAAACACAAACTATGGGATAAATAAATCTATCAAAGAAATTAAAGACTTTCTCAGTGTATAAGATGTAAGAGGCATGAATTTTCAGATTGCAAAGGATTAAAAGAAGTAGCACAGTGATTTTTTTAAAAAGACAAAAATAAACAAAAGCCACTGCCATATCTCAGTGCATATTTCTGAACACAGGAACAAAGAGAAAATGCTCACGAGTGAAAACAGGTGATGGGCATGTGAGTTCAATGTACAATTTTCAAAACTTATCTGTTAAGTGTGAAATGTTTTCAAAATAAAGTTTCGAAAGTAACAAAAGAAATTCAGTCTCTCTGCTACCATTAAAATATTAAATACTTTTAAAACAGCAATGTAAGCAAAAATATTTTTCTACTAATAAAAATTAAAATTATTTAAATGTTCTTACATTTTTTTACCAGCATTATTAGGATAGGATTCATTTACCATACAAAGCACCCACTTAAAGCATATAATGGTTTTGGTATATTACATTGTTCTCTTTTTAAAATTGTGGTAAAATATACATAATATGAAATTTGCCATTTTAACCATTGTTAAGTGTGTAATTCAGTGGCATTAGTTACATTCATATTCATATGTTATCATGCAAAAAGCCCAGGACTGAACTCCATCTTTGCCGGAAGGCTGAGTATGAAATGTCCCATCTGCTCTTACGGCTGCCGTTTACTTCCCTAGTCTTTTATACTCAGGGATTCCCAAGGTCCCCTATCAATCTCATCCATATCACTGATGGACACCCATCACCACCTTTGTGACAACGGCTGTCTGCCAGGTGTAACAGTGTGGGACGAGAAGTGTACACAAACACGTGGAATACACATAGGATGGGAACTCCAAGAAGCTGAATAGGGTTCCTTGGGTCCTAATGTAATCAGGATATTAAAGCCAAAATGTCCACAGCATGCTATACTTAGATTTCACAACCAAGAGACACAATAGGAAAGAACATCTTTTCAGTGTTGACCTTCTGTGCATGACATCACACTTTGACATTAAGCTTAGGAAGGAAGTCATCTTAGGAAGGTGCCTGGATTTTAGTATTTGTACCTTAGAACTTAGCATATTTCTAGAAATCTTTTTGAGTTTTCTACTCCAAATTTTATTTTTCATCTCTTCCTGACCTTTATGGAAACTGAAGTCAGAAAGTAGCCCTATATTTAAGTCGTAATTAATCTCCAGGGATGGTTTATGGTCTATGTGCCATCACCATCCCCAACCCACTCATCTAACCCTCTTGACACAATACTCATAATGCCTGCTTGAAAAACACCATTTAAGTGGAAAAGAAACAAAGAAATAAAAAGATTCTTTCTAAAAAGTATATATATATATATATATGATTTTTTTTGAGACGGAGTTTTGCTCTTGTTGTCCAGGCTGGAGTGCAATGGCGTGATCTCGGCTCAAGACAACTTCTGCCTCCTGCGTTCAAGCAATTCTCCTGCCTCAGTCTCCCAAGTAGCTGGGATTACGGGCATGTGCCAGCGCACCTGGCTAATTTTGTATTTTTAGTAGAGATGAGGTTTTTCCATGTTGGTCAGACTGGTCTTGAACTCCTGACCTCAGGTGATCCACTTACCTCTGCCTCCCAAAGTGCTGCGATTATAGGCATGAGCCACCACACCAGGCCATAAAATAATTTAATGTGTGATATTAAAACAGTCAAGATTTACTGAGTACTTACTAAGTGCAAAGCACTGTGCTTTAAAGTATTAGCTCATCAGATAGTCACAACAACCCCCAAGATAGATATGGTTATTGTTCTCATTTTACAGATGAGTAAACTGTAGAACTAGAAACAGCAAATGATGTTCAAGGCTATAATCTGAAAGTGATGGAACTGAGATACAACTCAAGCAGTCTGATTCCAGAACACCAGGCAGTAATGGTTCGCAGCCCTTCCCCACGCCCTCCTACATACATACCCAGACCGGGGATGCATCACCATTTTACAGACTTTGGAAAATGTAAATGTGAGGAACTCCAGAGTTCATTACTTCTAGCTCTTTTCTAAGACAAAAATGCTAAATATTGTCGATCCTTGCTAATAAAATCTGGGCCAATAAGCAAGAACCCACCCCAAACACTATGATTTCAGAGAGTCTATGACATAAAAACACAGCACATATATAACACTGACACAAAGTGTGCACATAAATTTAAAAAGGTAAATACAGCACTAACACAGAAGGAAAAACTATTAAAACTCCAGCAGAATGAGGTCTGTTCTTTGACAGAAGCGGAGAGAATGCCAATACACTTAAATGTCTTTATGACATTAAGAGAAGAGGAAAATTCCCTGAGAGATGCAAGGCTTAGATTCGCAAAACGAATGCCTTGGCATTTAAACTGAGGCACCCCTGAAAGGCATCGCAGCTCTGATTTCATGGAGCTGCCAGCGACATGGGGCCAGAGTCGCTGGCAAGACAACAGATCTGGTCTCATCTCATGCCAGCTCCACTTGGGAAGCGGATTGGTAGCGGAGGAGGGAGGACAGGAAGGAATGGTTGGCTGGGAAGTGGACAGTAACTTTTCTTGATGTTCAGTTTTTCCACACTGCCCACTTGCATCCCAAACAGGGCTTGAGTATAGGGAAGGCAGCATGGGGGGTATGGACAACATGGAAAGGAGCATAAGGAGGACTGGATCTTGCCAATACTTTCCCTTAAAATCCAGAAGTGGAGACGAACATAGGAGGCAGTATGTAAGCTTCTGAGCATATATTTATTCTGATACAGGCTCAATTATTTACTGTAGAACACGCCACCAGGGTTAATGCAAATGACTTCAAAATTGAGTGAGCATGTTTGAAGCAGGTTTTGGAATTACAAGTCCTTAATCGGAATCCAGGTTATTTCACTTGCCAGATGCATAGCCTGGGCAAAGTACTTAACCTCTCTTGTACCTCAGTTTCTCTGTCTATAAAAATCATCATATTACTACTAACACCACCACCTTTCTAGGTAGTATTACTTAACATAAATGAGGTAATATATGTAAGGTACTGTCATGTAGAAGCATTCAATAAATGATAGCCAATGATTGATATTATGTGAGTTTTAATTTCTCTGGGCCTTACTTTTTGTGTGTCTGAAAAGGGGCAAGGAGGTAGCGTAAGCAGTCTTGAGATCTCTTGCAGCACAAGAATTCCAAATGAATTGCAGTACAAGAATCCCAAATGAAATCCTTCTTTCTCCCTCTCTTTACCTTACCATGCCTCAAGGTCCTGGTTTACTTGGATTCTCTACCTCTACTTCTTCCTGTCCAAAGATACTGTTTTTATTTCCATGTTTTTCTCTTTTCCTTTCTATTCATTATGTTTTGGCTAACCTGAAAGCTCCATGAAGGCAGGAGCCAGAACACCCACTACTCAGAACAATGCCTGGCTGTTCAATCAAAACTTGCTTTTTAAAGAAGTGAGTAAGTTAAACCCAAATGACTCAGGCCTGTTTTATCTGCCCCCCTTATGTATAGATATGAATAGCCAATGTACGTTCATACAACTAAAATTATGAGTTTTGAAATAATTCCCAACCTAGTTAATTCATTTAATACATACTTACCAAGAATCTTACTGTGCTATGTTCTGAAGAAGTGTAGGATTTTATAGTGTTATTTAACAGAAGGCTTTAATCTGGGCCTTGCCATGTACTAGTCTTGTGACACGTACAGTTCTTCGAGTATCAGTTTCCTCATCTCTAAAGCAGGGATCATGACAGTACCTACCTCCTAGGGTAATGATGATAAATGAGATTATGTACATAAACATTTAGCAGAGGGCTTAACACAGGACTTTATGAATTACAGTTTAAAGCAAACACAAAATACTTCCACTCTTCTCAATTTGTATTCTTCTTACCTACTAAAACACTGGTATTAGTGATTCAGCAATCATTCCCACTAGCATTATTTCTGGTACTCATTCATTTAGCCAACACTTCCTGAGCATACACTATAAGCCTGGAATAGTGTTAAAGATGCAAAGAGGAACACTTTCCTTCCTCTCAAAACACACATAACCTAGTGGGGAAGACAGTGAGTAAAAGGACAACTTACAAGGTCAACTAACAAGCAGTAAACAAAGAATGAAAAGTAGTCCACAGGTGGAAACATCGAGATCTATACAGTCACTCTCCCTACCTGGAGATGAGGAGGTCTGAGCAGTGTCTTTAAGAAGCAGGAGAGGGCCGGCCAAAGAAGTGTCGGGGCAAGCTGAGCAGCATGCGCAAAGATTTGCCGACCAGACAGTGAATGATCCACCAACAGGGCACCTCACAGTTTGCTGGGAGAAGGAAGTTCAGAGAGTAGAAATGAGAGGAACTCGGGGAATGGCAGGCTAGAGCCTCATCGTGAAATGCCTTAAATGACGGAATTTGTTTTGTTTTTTTATGTTACACTGCTAGCTTTTTCATTTGTTTTGAAACCTTCTTTTCCTGATCATTGTTTTAGTGACAAATTGACATGGCTACCTTTATGCTCTATTTCAAAGAGTCATAAATAGGAAATGCTGATCTGCAACTGAGCTTCTGTATCAATTGCTTTTCCCTTCCTCAAGCATAATCCCATTTGCCTTTGGAGCTCAGTGACAGCGTGGAGAAAGGCAGCTTTAATTGGGGTGTATACATTCACACAGACACTCCACTCCACTAGAGTAAGGTCAGCAAACTAACCCCCAGAGAAAAAAAGCTTACTGGGGAGGAACATTTCAAAAACAGCATTTAGTCACCTCTGAAATACCTTTTAGAACTGACCCCCTGCTGGCTGACCAAAGAGAGTGTCTACAGTCTGGGACCTCTTGACCCCACTTTCTGCAGGAAATCAAGCAAATTTAAACCTCCATAATTTACTCAAGACTGGCTTCTGCCAGGGAAAAGGCAAACAATGCTGGCAATTAACTCTGCTGCCTGATTAAATCTCCATGATGGCAAGACAGGGCATAACACCAGGCATCCAGCAGCAGAGAACTGGAGAAGAGGCAAAGCCCATCTATCGCAGCTATGCCTTCAAAACCTTGGCTATCAATGCAATTTTCAAACACGCTTGATGAACCTGTTCACTCAAAGGTAGGAGGAGATATCAAAAAAACAAGTGTGTATTATTCTGACAACGTTCTGGCCTTTGGCTAAAACGCCTTGCTCACCTCTTGCCCATCCTCCCACCCTTTACTTCTCACTCCTCCAACTAATACTCACTATAGAAGTGCCCATAAGAAATCCTACATTGTTAAATTGCAATCGCATAAAAGTAATCCCTAACAGCCACGAGAACTGTCAGGTCACAATACCAGTTGTAGACAAGTTCTTTTATTCTGGAAAGCCCTGGTATAAGGGTTAGTAGTGTGCAGACACTAGTGAGAGGGACGTGTGGGCTCAGGTTTCAGGATGCCTTGAAGGAAAGGCCTTGGGAGACTAAGCTTAAAGTCACCTACCAGTTCAAAGGGGTTTCCCCTTCAGGAAGAGATTCAAACTCAAGCAACCAGTTGTGCCTTTGGCAATCCCAAACAAAGGAAGTTGCCTGGGCCCTTTCTGCAATCCTGATTTGCTTTCTTGTAGTTGAAAGGTCATGGTAGCTGCATATGAGCCTAACCAAAACCATTCTAGGGTTACCACACAGAAAGCAGAGAAATTCTGAGGGTAAAGGAGTCGCCTTTGCTAGCCATTCTGAAATGTTCTTGCTGATGCTATTCAGATTGTGAAATCAAGAGCAAGGAAAACCACATTTTATTACCAATGAAAAGACTCTTTCAGCCTAGAACAATCCCAACTGTAGCACTGAAGAAATCAAGCTGGAATTCAGGGTGATCCAAATTTTAATTAACTATTCCTCATCATACCAGAGATGCTTTGTCACTAGGTATAACTTCATGTGAAAATAAGAGAATTCAGCAGATATTTGAGTCAACCTATATCTGATTTAAATGAACGTATTTTGCCTAAACAGAAAAATGAGAAGACAGAGAAGAAAGGAAGAGAAGAGGGCAGGCTTGTTATACAGAAGCTTTTGAGCCCCTAGTAATAAGAAGCCTTACCTATTCCTACCTTGACAGAAAGGGCAGTTTTCGTGGTTGTTTTGAAGTTATCAACCCTTACCTCAATGTGGTTTCAATTATGAATTACCAGACTAAAAGGGGAAAAAAAGCTTTGATTTATTCTTTTTTGCTCCAATTATGCATGATGTGTTTCCACTGAAGACTTTGAAAAGTATTTCATCATGCCTCTCATCCAGAAGTGGTCAAAGGGCAAAACCAAAAGGAGTTAACCCTTTCATTTCCCCTTTAGGTTCAAAGAGACTCCCTATCAATGGATATAGGACAAGGCCTTTGAAGCAGAGCAATGAAAGAGTTAAACATTAGCATCATATTACTAACGTGCATAAGGGTGGTGTCCCTTGTCCAAAATGGTGAGATGATATTTATGTTAATGGTTACTGGGAGATCTGAAAAGGGCAATCAGCAATGCGGTCCACTTTGCCTTAACCATTAAACCTCTACAGCCCCAAATACCCACAGCACAGCACTCTACCGGCCAGGCACATGCTGACTTGCGAAACTAGAGAATTACAGAGACTTAACAATGTCTTCAAGTACCATCTCTTAGCTCAAGAGAGAAAAGCTTTGGGGACAAATCTGAAGTTTACTTGATGCATCACGTCTATTTCATTTCACTCTCAAATAATAACTGATACGGTTTGAATTTTTGTTCCTGCTTAAATCTCACCTTGAATTGTAATTCCCAGTGTTGGAGGAGGGGCCTGGTGGAAAGTAAATGAATCATGGGGGTGGATTTCCCTCTTACTGTTCTCGTGACAGTGAGTGAGTTCTCCCAAGATCTGGTTGTTTAAAAGTGTGTAACACTTCCCCTTTCTCTCTTCCTCCTGCTCCAGCTATGTAAGACATAGCAGGCTTCCTTTTGCCTTCTACCATGATTGTAAGTTTCCTGAAGCTTCCCTAGAAGCAGAAGTCTGTACAGCCTGCAGAAATGAGAGCCAATTAAACCTCTTTTCTTTATAAATTATCCATTCTCAGGTAATTCTCCATAGCAATGTGACAACAGACTAATACAATAACTGACTGTTCTAAAAAACAAGAATAACACTGAAGGCCAAATCTCACTGATTACACGTGAAAAGACACGTGAAAGATGGAGAAAATCAAAGGCTAGAAATCCTCTTAGGGCTTCAAGTAAGTAAGACAGTTAATTATCAACTTAAAGCTCCTGAAACCTATTTACAGCAATTTGCTCCTAAGTGAGTTTTCTAAATGGTGGCATCACATTTGGGGGCACTGAAATAACAAGTACCATGAGTCAACCTATATCTGATTTAATATAGGTCTACCAGTCAGATAGACTGATAGCTGAAGACGCTGAGCCACAGAGACTAACTCAGGGTTACAAGAGCAGACCAAATATTTCTACTGCTATTCTCTTTTTCCTACATTTTCTTTTAAGATCTTATATATATTTTTTAAATTTACTGCAGTCTCATTATGATTACCAGGCTATAAATTTACTTTTACTTATCCTGGTTGTGGTCTGTTAGTCTCCCTGGATCTGTGGCCTGCATCATTCAATAATTGTGAAAAATTCTCAGCTCTGATGCTTTCCATAGGGCCTCTTTCCATTCTCCACGTCTTCTTCTGGAACTCAGCTTAGATGTATGTTGCACCTTCTCTCTCTGTTCTCTATATTGCTTCACTTCTCCTTCATATTTTCCATCTCTTTGTCTTTTTGGGCTGCGTTCTGAACAATTTCATTGACTCTAATAATCTAATAATTGCAAGCCTTTGCAGGTCTGTTTCTGGTAGTTCTCACAATATTGCCTATAGCTTTATGGTTGTGAGCTGCTAATTGTCCTTAGACACTTAATTTATAAGAATTATTTGAGACCTGGACTGAAAATATGGTCCTTATGATAGGGTTTGTGTCTGCTTCTGCTGGTTCCTATCAATACAAGGCCACTTTCGACCAAATTTCCTTCTTAAGGCTTATTTGGGTGATAATTGTAGTATGAATCCATGTGAGGGTGGCTTGCAATTGCAATTCTCAATCGCAAGGATCAATACAATCAGGTTTATTCCTTCTTTACTTGTTCACTGAAGACATAATCTTTTAGTTTCCCAGCTTCATCCAGGAAGTTCTTGTGAGAGCTGGATGGGTCACAGGATTTAAATCCTAATCCCTGCTCCCTATTTCACAGAGTGACCAGGTCAAAGCTCCAGATTATCAAGGTCTACAAAAGTCTCCATGGCAATAGCTGACTTTGGCTCCCACTCACCTCCCAGGATACTGAGCTTCACTTTGATTTGGGGATTAGCAAATACCCTACTTTCCTGTCAGCTCAGCAATAGGTTAAAATTGCTTTATAATACTTCATTCATTATTTTAGTTGTTTACTTAAGGTCACTTAGCATATCTAATATATCAGAAAGCCACGGACAGCAGTCTTTTTTATATTTACACTGCCACTGTACTTACATGTCACTGTGTTCCCTGTTTAACTTGGGGGCCAAATTTGGGTGCAAGATGAAAACAATTATATGAAAAGAAAGCAGCATAATAGATGGAATGATGGACAGAGAATCTCTGCATTAGATGAATCAATATACTTCTTTGGATCTCCATTTCCTCATTTAAAAAAAGAGGTGATCAGTGGGTGGGCCTTGAAATAAATAAGTCTCACTTCCTTCATCTGTAAGAATAAAGCTAACAGAATGTTACTCTTGTTTTTAAGGAATAAACAAGATAAAATACATAATAAGATCTATCTGGGCACAAAATATACCCTCCTGTATTTTCAATTTTCCTCTCCAGAGTCCCACTCAATTCTAAAATCTACGTTTCCATGTGATAAAGCACTATACTAGCAACCTTATAATTAACAACACTTTACTTTTCATAGCCCCACACCACTTACAAAATGCTTCCACATATATAATTAATTTCTTAGAATAGTTATATGAAATAAGTATTATTCTCATTTTACAGCTAAGAATAATGAAATCCAAAAAGATAAGAAACTTGCTGGGGTAGGAGGATTGCTTGAGGCCAGGACTTCAAGAGCTTGAGGCCAGGAGTTCAAGATCAGCCTGGGCAACATAGTAAGACCCTGTCGCTACCCACCCCCCCACCCCCCACCACAAATAGCTGAATATAGTGGTGCAAGCCTATGATCCTAGCTACTCAGGAGGCTGATGCAGGAGGATTGGTGGAGCTGAGGAGTTTGAGGCTGCAGTGAGCTATGATCATGCCACTTCACTCTACAAAAATAAGATTAAAAAAATTAGCTGGGCATGTGGTGCACACCTATAATCCCAGCTACGCAGGAGGCTGAGGTGGGAGGATCACTTGAGCCCAGGAGGTCAAGGCTGTAGTGAGCTATGATTGGGCCACTGAAGAAGGGAGGGAGAGAGGGAGGGAGGGAGGAGGGAGGAAGGGAGGAAGAAAGGAAGGGAGGGAAGGAGGGAAGGAGGGAGGGAGGGAGGGAGGGAGGGAGAGAGGAACGAAATTTTGTACAAGGTCAAGCTAATAAATAGTTTTGAACTCAGGTTTGATTCCAAAATGTCCTTTGCAATAGTCTTAATTAGCAATTAGTAATCAGTTGCTAATTGTTACACTATTCTTCTGAAGCTATCATTATGCCTAAACTCAGTCCTACAGATGAGCAAACTGTTGCAAAGAGAGATTTCGTAAGTAACCTCAAGTCACTCAGATCATCCCCAAGAAAAAAGGGATTGAAACGTGCAGTTTGGGAGTTTCTGGGCTACAGTTTACTGGAAGGCTCACAAGTTAAACCCATCTGAATGCCTCTTGAAAATTCCTGTTATTATCTGAGTTTTAGCTACCTCAATTTTTTCTTTATATAGCAATGAAATTTACATTTGGCTAATTGCCCACCCTTCTTCCATAAAGCCAAACTACTGTCAAGAAGAGCAAGAAAGGTGGCCACTAATTGCTTTTCAGGTAGCAGAAGAAAAAGTTGACATTTCATCATCCTCTTGCTTGGAAAGAAAACCAGTCATTTATAAGAACCCTCATTTGGCTGCAGCTTCCATCAGTGGGATGGACAGAAACCATTTAAATGGTTCAACATAAGCCATATTAAAAGAATTTGGAATGAGGAAAGAGAGGGTTCCATATGCTGATACTTTTAATAATTCATGAGTTACAGCAGTCTGCAAGTAATAAATTTCACTAAATATATCGATAGTATGATTGCTTAAGATACTGGCAAAGATAACACACCATTGATTTTATTGGTTTATAATTTGATATGTTAAAAATAACAGTTCAGTTGTTTCACAGTACAAAAGATTTAGACTACTCTTAGAATGAGGTCTTCAGTTATCATCCTTGGACCTGCTACTTCATAAATATACTGAAAATACTTAAAATAAATGCTTTGGTGAAAAAAACTAGTGACTTATTTGATTCAAACAAAGAAAGCCAATCTATAAACCAAAGACAACAACGTTCATGATGGCTTATACTACTATGTCTCATGAGAAGTAAAACAAATTCACAGTTGCATCTGATTCTCCCTTACTTGAAATACTCTGACAGTTTGCAAGAGTAGCTCATTCTCTGGTCTGGACATAAAATGCTTGTTGGTAGCCCCCTGACCATATTAGAGAGGTCATATATGGTATAGGGGAAGACTTCATTGGCTTGGTAAATAAGAACTTTTGAGAGTGATTAAATTACAGCTTATGGCCTCCAAGCTCAAAACGCCAACACAGTTATGACCAAGGAAACCAAAGTTTTTGTATAGTTTGAGCTGTTAGGGGCCTAACACCAAAATGAAAGTTGATACAGAATAGAAAGAAGAACCTCCAAAATAAAGTGATTTCTTAAAATATTAATTTCTCTGGCATTCCAATAAAGCATATGTTTTGTCTACTATATTTCGTCTCTGCTTCTTCCTGGAAAAAAAAGGCATGAATCCTTAAGGGCAAAAACAACCTTTTATTGCAAATAAGAATGGACCAGAGTTCAACAAATTTTTGGAAGGTAAAACAGATGGAGCCTTCCTTTTCAAAATCCTCTTGCTGTAAAACATAGAAATGTAGTATAACACAGAATAAAAATTCTTTTAAGTATACAGCTGAGGTCACTGGAACAGAAAAGTTCCTAGGGACCAAAAATGAAGAAAAAACTGCAAATGAGAACTGAACGCCCCGCAGCTAGTTGGCACTGTGGCACCACAAAGGGCAGAGCTTGTTGTACGGGTTGGCAATGTAGTTGGTTTTAATGTTCATGCTGGAAGAGGAGACATGGTTTTGGGCACAGGAAGTAAGGAAGTTAGAAGTGAGACTTGCACTTAAAACCAGATCCCTTGAAGGCCTATACAATCAGTGACAAAGTGGGCTAGAAAAAGTCTCTCACTAGTACATAAAAGCAACAAAAGTCACTTTTCTTTCTCAGCCTGAGCTCAGGGTGATGATGTGGGTGAGGGGGATTCTTCCTGGGGAAACTTTTCTTTCAGTTTATGTTTGCTTATGTTGCAATATTTGGTTTTGAACATCAAACACTGTACCAAATTATAAGCTATTCATCTTAGGACAACTGTCTTTACCATAAGGAAGAGTACTTCACTGGTGTTTACAATCAATTGCTGGCAACTTAAAAAACTTATCAGTGACACTGCTGTCTGATAATCAAATACTTCATCACAGGCTGAATGTAATTACTAAAAGAGAAAAGTTCCTCCTCCCTTTCTTACCTTCAAACCAAACCAAAAAAAGTAGTTCTCACTGGAAAGAGCACTTACTTTAAGGAAAAAAACATAATTTTTAGCTAGTTTTATTAAACCCAGAATGCTCTAAAACATGGGAAAACAGGGCTTCCCAGAGTAAGTATGATGATACATGAAAACACAAAATTCCCTGGAACAATATGTTTTCACCAACTTGCAAAAAGAGAAAGAATGTACTGCTTTGTAACAAAGTTAGCTTTGTTTCCCTTGGGAGCTTTTAAGAGTGGCAAGGCCTCACGCCGTTCGGGATTTTAATGAATTATCTGAGTGGTATAGAAACCTCCATTGAGACATTAATGTTAAAAAGTGGCTTATCTCTGTGATACCTCTGAAACACCTGGAAGAAGCAAAATAAACAAGAACAAATAAACTCTCTGGAAAATACCTTCTTATCCCAGGATGCAAGAATTTCCACAGAAAACCTCACATGTGAGATGAACTCACATTCCAAAATTATAAAACATCTAAGGAAACAATGCAGCAAGAGCAGTGGACAGCAGACAAAGGACAAGATCAGATCTTACAGGAATTCAGAAAATTGGATGGAGAATATAAAGTGTCTCACTCAAGTGATTAAAAATATAAAAGAAGGAATTAAAAACATAAGGAAAAAAAAGATGCTATGAAAAAGTCCAGGCAAATTGATTTGAAAAATAATCAAATAGAACTTCTACAAATAACGACTGAAATTTAACTCAAGATGGATAGGTAAAAAAACACATTAGTCACAGATAAAGAAAACAGGAAAACAGATGTGAAAAAGTTATCTAGCATGCAGCACAGAGAAATAAAAATGTGGAAAACCTGAAGAACCAAACAAAACGAAGCTGAGAGATATAAGGTAAGGACAGGATAAAAGGTCTAACATAGATTTCATAAGATTCTAGAAGAAAAGATTAGTGAGAACTGCAGATATGTAATATTCAACGAGAAAATAAAAACTTACTAAAAATGCATTAAAGAAGAGGCTTTAAACTCAACAATCTTCAGGTTTAAAAAGAAAAATCAACCTCAAAAAAACTAGTGATGTGGCTGGACGCGGTTGTTCACGCCTGTAATCTCAGCACTTTGGGAGGCCAAGAAGGGTGGATCATAAGGCCGGGTGATCGAGACCATCCTGGTCAACACAGTGAAACCTCGTCTCTACTAAAAATATAAAAATTAGCTGGGCGTGGTGGTGTGTGTCTGTACTTTCAGCTACTCAGAAGGCTGAAGCAGGAAAATTGCTTGAACTCAAGAGGAGGAGATTGCAGTGAGCCAAGATTGCACCACTGCACTCCAGCCTGGGTGAGAGTGAGACTCCATATCAGAAAATAAAAACAAAAACAAACAAACAAAAACAAAAAACAAAATCTAGTGACTTATTTGAGAAGATAGAGAATAAGGATTAGAAAATCACCATTTGGTAACCATTATAACAATTGATGCAGGCAATAATCACCAATGGATGCTAAAACTCTAGTGGGTGAAAGTTTGAGGAGTAACGGGATACTCACATAGTCTCAAAGTATTACCCCACAAGACACATAATAAAAGAAAAAGTAGTAACTTGACATGACATTGGAGAAACTCCCAGAAACCTGTGATCCAAGTTATCATCACCAGTAATGGCACAAATTGACATCATGTGTTCTCTGATATGATACACCAAGAATACATTATTTTTACGATACTCCTGTCAAAATGCATAATTTGAATCTCATCATGCTAAACCATCAGATAAACCCAAATCAAGGGATATCTTACAAAATAACTGGCACGTGCTCTTCAAAAATGTCAATTTCAGGTAAGAAAAAGAAAGACTGAGAAATTGTTCTAGACTAAAAAATGAGGCTAAAGAGACATGACAATTGAATGCAATTCATGGTCTGGGATTTTCTTTTGTTCTAATGGACATTATCAGGATAATTCATGAAATCTAAATAAGGTCTATAATAATAACATTATGCCAATGTTTATGTCCTGATGATTTCAATCACTGTATTGTGATTATGTACAAAAAGTCTTCAGGGATAAAGACTTCAGGGGTAAAGACCTGCAACTTCCAAAAAGTTCAGGGGAAAAAATACACATACGCACTTGCACACAGAGAAAAAGGAATAAAGCAACTGTGATAAAATATAAACAGTTGAAGAATCTGGGTGAAGGGTATACAGAAACATTTGAGAAATCTGGGTAAAGAATGTACTATTTTAAAATACTTAATTCTGAAATATGTCAAAGTAAAAAGTTAAAATTTTAAAAATAAAGCTTTTAAATCAATTTAAATAAACAAAATGTAGATAGGTAGACAGTAACCTACATGGCAAAGCAAAAAAAGCTAAACTTTCTAAGGATAATGATAATAAAATCAGAAATTGGAGATAATTAGTATCCTGGAAGAAGGGGCTCTGGAAACAGAAATAAGGAACAGTTGGTCTCAAGATCCCTTAAACTTAGCACTTACAGGCCAGCCAGCTCCCTGTTACCCCCACTCCTCCACCTTGACAGGAGAAGGGAGATTTATACCCTGGAAAAAATGATTAAGGGACATTCCAGACTCAGAGACCCCAGGCACAGACAGCAGGGTGAGGCACCCTACTAAATACAACAGATTAAATAATAATATATAAGATGAAGGATGAGAACCCATCTCCTTCCTCTCTCCAGCTTCCAAAATACCTGTAGCCCAGACTTTCCCCAACCCCCAAAGCAGAAAGATTATTCTCTGATCAATGAACCAGGCCAAGAGAAACAATCCACGGATGCCAACACTGAGACAATCAGGTCCCCATTCTGTTTACCTAAGTGAAGCCCATTGCTTGACAAGCCTTATCCATGTATACAGAGCTTCCAATCAGCTTTCAGTGCCTCCCTCTCAAATAAGAGCAGACTGCCAATAATCATTAGGTATTTGAAGAAAGCTTCCACTAGGAAAAACAGCAAATAAAACCTGAAAAAGGAATTCAAAGAAACCAAACAATAAAAGAAGCTGAAGAAAAGTAAAAACTAAAAACCACAAATAATATCTTCAGAGAGAAAATACTCCACCTTTAAAACAAAATTAGGAAGCCATTTTTTTTTAAAAAAAAGATTAACTAGAAGTCAAGAAAAAAAGATTTTAAAAGTAAACAAAATATTAAAAATCAAAAGAAGGGTCAGAAGACAAAATTGAGAAAATATCCAAAAAGTTAGAATAAGAAGTCCAATAGATGGTAAGATAAGAAAAACAGGGATCAGTCATCATCTGCCATAAAGAGAGAAAAGAGAACACAGAAAAATAATCAAAGAAATAAAATACAAAAGTTACTCAGAACTGAAGCACATGGATTTCCAGTTTTAAAGGGCCCAAATCAGTATCCAGGTAGCAGAAAACACCCACATCAGGGCGTATCATCATAAAATTTTAGAATATAAAATTTGCCAGGAAGGGGAATAAAGGTCACATAAAAGCACCAGGAATTAGAATGACATCTCACTTTTTGAAATTAAAATGAAAAGCTGAGAAGGTAACAGAGCAAAGCTTTCAAAATTTGTAAGAAAACCTACCTCAACCAGAATTCTACTCTAGCCCAATTATTAATCATATGTATAACAGAATAAATAACTTTAAGACATGTAAGGTAACAGAAAATTTATCTCCATCCATTTCTTAAGAAGCTTTTGGAAAAAAAAATAAACCAAAACAGAGAAAGATGTTATAATATGGAAGTAAAAAACTCCAATAGAGCAGAGACAAAAAGGGCATTTCCAGTGTCACAGTGAACTGAGAATGAGGATGACCGCTGCACAGGAGGCCGAGAGAGCAGTCACTCCAGACTGGAACCGACAAGACAGGGCTGCAAGAGAAGATGACTCCAGAAAGGAAGGAAACTCCCGGACTCTACCTGCGCTTGACCACTTTAATATTTTGTTTGGGAATCCAGCAAAATTAAATTAGTGATAGAAACACGGAAAACTAAGGGAAAAAAACAGGCAATTATTAGCTTTCTGGAAAATAGAAAGCTGTACAAGAAAGGAAACGAAATCCTTGTTTACAGCTTGGTTCATTCAGTTGAAAACAGCATTTATATAGCTCTAATAATGCATATAACAAATACCACTTTAATGAAAAATGATGACCCAGCCATACTGGTGAGATGGAACAGGAGGAATGTGTAGGGGAAACAGAAACAACAGGAGAAAAAGTGCTAACCTGAAGTAAAAAGAGGTTTCTGAGCAGGAAATTTAAAAACAGCATGAATGGGGAAATAAGAAGAAAGTATCAGAGAAAAGTTAAAGACTTAAAAGCAGTTGCCCCTTAAAAACAGGTCCTAATTTTCATTCTATGGTTTCTTTTACTTGAATTTTTAAACCATACATATGTTAAGCTACACTATTTTCTAAAACATATAACTAAGAAATATAGCTCAGGAAAAAAAGAGTGAAAAATCAAGAATCAACCTCTGGTTGAAGCAATGTATAAAGTTTCCGAATCTGCAGCTATAATGACCCTTTTATTAGAAAATTACACTCAAATATTAATCATTGGGAGACACATTAAAAGGATAGAATATTAGAAATGGAAACAAAATTCATTATCTTGAGGTTATAATACTTAACTACCACATTTCCCTGGTAACTTCTATTACTGAATCATTTAAGCAGACCTCAAGGGAGAATTACAATGGTCCCTGAAAAAAGGGGAAAGGGAATTTGATGTGCTAATATAAGTGATAGCTGGTACATGAAGGATTACTTTGCCAAAACATTCAGTATGTTCTTAATTAATCTGCTGCCAAATCAAGCTCCCACAGACTCTGAAAAACTCTTCTACTCACTGCCCTCCCACAAGCTGTGTGATGTAAGGAAGCAGTCAGGTTTTGATTCATGAAAGCTAGAGCCATAAAAATGAACTCTAAGTAAGCAATGAAGGCAGGACTGCATCCAAGGAAACAATGTGTGTAGATTCATTCATCCAGCACCACCACTAGGGCTGCCATGCAGATGTGTGTTGCACAGGCACATTAATTTCTCTCTGCTACAAAAGCTCTAGCACGCTCTTCTGATTGACAAATCATCTTAGCAATATCCCTGAGTCTGTCTTTTCATATTTTCTATCTATCCTCCCCATCTGGACCTGGCTTGTGATTTTCATTCTCTTTTCCATCTTCTGACCATCAGCATTGGCCAAGTTCTTTGTATGTTCCTGCATCTATCCATCTGCAGACCCCGCTCAGCTTTCCTTATTCCCTGGCTGTTGACATCCTGAGACTTTCTAGTTTGCTTCCAAAGAAGTAAAGGGCACTCAAGGAAAGGTCTGGAATTCAGGGTAGCATACTGGATCACTTGTGCAAATGTGATCCTATAAATGTGATACCTATAAAAACAATAGAATTCAAAAAGCTTAAATTTACCTTAAATTCAAGCTAAAAATTTCTAAATTCCATACATTTTTTTTTTTTTTTTTTTTTTTATCATATCTAGGCAGTAGGAGGAAGACAGAGAGAAAAGCCAAGAAGGCCTCCTGGGGGGCCGGGTAGGCTTTCAAATTCCAGAGAAACATTCCACAACTTACAGGGTGCTGAGTTGAGTTACACAGACTGTTAACCTGGTATCTTTTCAATTTAGAGTTCTGCTTCATACATCTGAGCTGGCGCTTCTTCAGCCTGCACAGCGATTTATTGCTTGTTAGTGTTTATAGCTGAGCGATATTTTCAACTGCTTGTACAACCACAACCTTTGGGAGTGAGGGCCACCGTCTGGACATCTAAGTATAGGCAGCCCTGAGTTCTTCATGTAGCTGAGACAGATTTAGGCTGAACTCAGCCTCTGGATGCTTCTAATCCAACCCCCGTGGGGTCAAGAGGAGGAAATGGATGACGAGAGAGGAAGAGCCTTCTCCAGGGAGTGAGTTAGGACACACACAGTGTATAAAATCCTACACCGAAATATGGTCCCTGGACCAGCAGCATCAACACCCAAGACTTGGGAACTTGCTAGAAATGCGAATTCTAGGTTCCCACCCCAGACTTACCCAATCTGAATCTCAGGGTGGAGTGGCAGCACTCTGTAGTCTAACAAACCTTTGAGGAGATTCTGATACATACTAAAGATTGCGAGTCACTGCCCCATGGCATACTCTACCACATTTTGCCTACAGCTGTGATTTCTGATCCTTGTGGGTGATTCTTGTCAAGCAAGTGCTCTTATGCAATACTCTCATCTGGCTGATTCCTTGTCCTTTCTATCTTCAAAAACTAGTTAGACTGAGGCTTACAGGAAATCCAGGGAAGTATATAATCCTCATCTGAGGCTTTCATTGCAGTGAAGTGGCCACTCTGGCTAGATTTCATAGAAAAAGCTCTTGTTTTTCAACTCTTTCTTATTCTAGGTATAATAATTCAGTTTAAGATGCTTCCTCATTTTTCTCATCAATTTTTATCAGTGGCTATAAGGACCCCTACTCTCTTCTGCTTCTGTTTTAGGTCTGGTATGGTAAAGGCAGAAAGGAAAAAATTCTGGGTTATCTTTATTAGTGTTACCTATGATAGCAAACTTGAAAAAAAAAACTATCAAAGATATAAATAACATTATAACATCGATAAGCTGAAGTGTAATCTTTCAACTCACATAGCAGAAAAATAACATGGGAAAACACTCTACATAATTTTCAGACTATAGTTTTTAAAACATTGTCACTGAGAGGATATAGTTTTGGTGGCACATGAATTCAGTTTAAAGGTCACTTGTCTCAGTCTCTGTCCTGCGTATGTTCACATCTGGCAGACAACCAGAAGTAAAATGAGGGAGGATATCCAAGGAGAAGCCTAGCTACAGAGGTTAGCTCCAGATGTGGGGATGAAGGCTTGCCAAGAAGCAAGACCAGAAATGGCACCAAATTTAGAAGTGATACAGGATATTTAGGGAGACGATAAAGCTTTGCTGATATTTCCAAAAAGGAGAGAAAAAAGCATGAAGAGACTGGAAAGGTTATTATATATATATATAATGAAATACATATAACATATATATTTCATATATATACATATATATATATATATGCAGCCTTAACATGAAAAGCTAAAATTAATATAAAAACATGCACACTTCCTCTCATAAAGAATCTTAACTTGGTGATAAATTCTTTCAAAAAGAATTCCTTTCAAAACAAAGGGTCAATCTCTCCAATTCAGATAGGTCTATTACTTCAATATTATGTCCAAGAATTACTGTGTCAAACTTTTTCAGGTTCTGAAGGTGGGGTGCAAGGTGGAGAATGTCATCACCCTAGTTTTACAGAAAAGAGTGACAAAGTACCTAGTGGCATGAATACTCTGCAAGGCCACCTCTCACTGTCATAATCATCGACACATATAAGCCTTTTTTACATTAAACTAAGGCAGCTGCATCTAGCCAACATATGATTCTGAACCCTCATCTCTCCTTCTCCAGTCTGAGCAAGCTCTATGCATGGCTGAAGGCCCTAAGAGTGTTTCTCTGAAAACCTCAGGCCACCCCATGATTTACTGACCAAGATCCACACCTACTCCCACCTCAGAGTGTCCGACATCATAAATTTGATGTAATCTAGAGAAGAGACTCCCCTGCAGATTGGGCTCATAGTAATCTCATCTAGAATAGGTTAAATATTTCTGAGGGAAGGGGAGAAGTTCACTATAAATAAACCGTCGCTATTCAGACCTCCCATCAGTTGCTTCCACTGAAGATGCAGACATGTACAACCCACTGCTTTAAATCAGGACTCTTGTCACCTGAGCTAGAAATGTGATAAATACCAAAGTGTCCTGAAAAGGATTACTCAAGAAGAGTTAAAAATATAGAGAGAACGTATTTTCCAGTTATATACCTTATTTATGCTTTTTATGCTTATGTTATTTCTCAAATTGCTAAAGAGTTTAGCACTTTGACCATTCTGTCCTGAATTAAAACATATTTATTTCAAAACTGTAAAATTTCATATTCTATTTTCTCCTAGCCTATTTATATTCTTAGAAAAGAGAACTAAATTCCAACCCTTTATTCTTATTAAACATCTTTTCAAGCTTTAGATAAAAATATAGGATAAGGTCCCACTATTTCTGCACTTTCTGTCTGGGTCATGACCAGACAGAATTC
Source organism: Alouatta palliata (assembly GCA_004027835.1). Taxonomy (NCBI): domain Eukaryota; kingdom Metazoa; phylum Chordata; class Mammalia; order Primates; family Atelidae; genus Alouatta; species Alouatta palliata. The sequence goes on from PVKV010000437.1 coordinate 199,463, forward strand.
TGTATGAATTCTCCCGTACCTGTATAAATTCTCCTGCAGAGGAACAGATGTAATATTTTTCTCAAGCTTGTACCATTTGCTTGGAACAGTAGTAACATTTCAGCCCAGAGGAGGCTCAAGGGCTCCCATATAATTCCATAGGCAATTCAAGATAACCTGCACATAGAAGACCTGGGTTCTCACTTGTTCACACAACTTGCCAATTACATGATCCTAGACAAGTCACTAGGTAGTGTCATTACAATCACTTTATAGATGAGAAACAACTTACCACTTTACCCACCTTCCCAGCAAGATGTATCTCAGAGGCTCAAGTCCTGGGATGGCAATCTTCCTCCCTCCTTCCCTTTCTCCCTCTCTCCATCCCTCCTTCCTTCTTTTATATATCAAGGTCTTCCTGTCTGAATTAAGTTGTCCTAGGTATTTTCAGGAACACCAAGGTCAGAAATAGTCTTAAGGTGCTTAAAACTTGACAGGAAATTCTACTTCTGTACATGTTAAGTGATGGAAAAGAAACACAGGTAACATGCTCTAACAGTTACTTCCTGCTGAAGGGCTTGGGAAAACCTCCCAGAGAAAGGAGATTACCAGCCGGCCACTGAAGCCTGATAAATCTGCAAATGATGGGGAAGAAAGGTGTGCCAAGGAAAAGGCTAGCAGCCATGAAGGCACAGAGAAGGAAAAGCAGGGGCACACATAGGAAGGATTGAGTTGTGCTGCCAGAAATCTAGAACTCTCTGAAAGAGAACAGGGGAAAAAAAAAAAAAAAAAGCTAGAAAGGCAGATTGTGGAGGGCCTTGCTGTTAGATTGATTTTGGACTCCATACCATCCTCACGCATGACTCCCCACGCAACCAAATTCCCTACCTGGATAAGCTATACAGTATACATCAGTCTTCTAAACTTCTCCCTCAATTACCAGTTAGAATAGTTCATTTTTCCAGATACCACTCAATGTGTCCTCTATTAATTTTCATCTGGATTTCTGAAACAGTCTACTGCCTCCAGTCTGGTCCTACTGCCATGCATAATCCATTCTCCACACTAAGATCAGACTGACCCAAAATGCAATTTCATCATACAACTGCCCTGTTCAAAAGGCTTCAGTGATTACTTATTTCTCACAGATAACACTCCAGTGCCTTATGTAGGATACACGTGTTTTGTGATCTGGGCTCTCTCCAGGTGTCATCTTCTGCCTCTGCCTCCCAAGCCTCCTTCACTGTTGCCATACTGAACTCTCTGAAGTTCCTTAAACTACCAATCTCCCCTGTCCCTCTGTATATTTGAATTTGTTGTTCCTTCTGGCTGGAGTCTAACTTTCTTCCTTTCTCTGACTAAATAATATCTACTCTTCTCTTTTAATACTCAAATCATCATTTAACATTGTTCTGGAAGTACTAGCCGATGCAATTAGATAAAAGAAAAAAATAAAAATTTCAAATAAATACTGGAAAAAGAAAGCAAACTTGGCATTTGTAGATATAATTGTATATCTAAAAATATAAGAGAATCAACTAAAAAAGTAAACAACTGTGGAATTCAGTAACAGAACAGTTGTAAAATTAATACACAAAAGTCAAAATGTATCTGTATACAATGGTAACCACTTAAGAACTATAAGGTCAGAAAGTATTCTTTTATTAGAGCATAAGAAACAATGTTAAATCTATGAAATATTTATCAATACTTGTAAAGGAGATATAAATATACATCATACAAATTCTACCAGAAAGACAAATCTTTCTTCCAGATAGAAAGATCTATTGCAATGTAAGTTTCCCAAAGGCACGGATCTTTCTCTGCCTTGTTCATTCAAAGTAGCAAGAACCCTGCCTGGAACAAAGCAGGCATTCAATAAATACCTAGTGAACAAACAAATGTCTGAAACAATCTAAAAGTGCAATGTGATAACAATCAAACTACAAATAGATTTGAGGAAACTTGACAAAGATATGGATCTTCCCCTTGAAAAATACACACAAAGATCATTTCTCACCTATGAGACGAGCAAAAATTCAAGTATCCAGCATTACTGATGGCATGGAGAACTAGAACACCCAAACGCTATTTGTGAAACTATACATTAATATTGTCTTTTCAAAGGGCAATTTGTTAATATCTATCAACATTTAAAATGTGCATTTAAGCAATTTCTTAGCTTGAATTAATTCTGTAAATATATTCACATATTTATGTGTAAATATATGAAGGTATACTCCTCGTATTATTGTTAGAAAGTAGGGGGGAAAAAAGAAAGTAGTCTAAATACCTATCAATAATAGACCTATTACATATGACATACCCAAACAATTGAATACTAATAAAGCCATCCTAAAAAACTGAAGTAGACCTAAATAGAATAAAACAAAAATAAATCTACGATCTAGTGCTAAAACAAAAAAGGCAGAAAAATATGCACAGTATAATCCCATATATGTTGAAAACTACAAAATTATGCTTATATATGAATGCCAACATTCTGAGATGTTACCTTTGGTAATGGAGTCAAGGAGGAGAGAGACAGAAGGAAACTTCACCTTAAGCAAAACAAAAATATGTTTGCTGTTGTTTTTACCATACACACATGCTGACCTGCTCTCAGGTACTCCCTCTTCAGGAAGTATCCCTGCGAGGAGAGATGCCTGTCCCCTGTGCACCCAGCATTCAGTATACCACTCCATTACAGAACCTCTACGTTCACAGCATTACTTACTAGCTTCCCAAATTAGTGGAGAGCTTCTTTGAGGGCAGGAACTGTCTTCTTTTTTCTGTATTCTCAGTACCTCTAAGAGTGCCTAAAATCCAGTCACCATTTCAAAAAGTTTGGATGAAAGAAGGAAGAGAGCAAGGCAGAAAAGGAAAGAGAAAAGGATGGTCCTATGCGAAGATTAACCAGGTGGCCATATACAGCCTGATAGAAAAGATAGAATCCGGGCCTGGAGCAGTGGTTCATGTTTATAATCCCAGCACTTTGGGAGGCCCTGATCATCTGAGGTCAGGAGTTCGAGATCAGCCTGGCAAACATGGTAAAACCCCATCTCTACTAAAAATAAAAAAAATTTGCTGGGTGTGATGATGGGCACCTGTAATCCCAGGTACTCGGGAGGCTGAGGCAGGAGAATTGCTTGAACCGAGGAGGTGGAGGTTGCAATGAGCCGAGATAGAGCCTCTGACCTCCAGCCTGGGCGACAGAGCAAAACTCTGTCTCAAAAAAAGAAAAAAAAGAGAAAAGGTAGAATCAAGAGACAAGGAGGGCTGGTCAGAAAGGGAGAGATGATTAGAACAAAGAATGGAGAAGAGTCTAGTCCTCTCGCAGGAACGCCTGGAGGTCTGTGAGCTGGACAGCCTGGTACACTTCAGAGCAGCTAGGAAGTAGTAATTTCCAGCTCTAGAACTTCAGGAATTTTCAGTGAGAAAGAAGGTGGGCCTAGAAGCCACTGCCACAATCTCTACAATGACACACGTGCCTTGTGATGCCTTCACACAAGGAAGAAGGCCTAAGAGCAGCTTCTGACTGCTCCATCTCTGCTGGAAATAGAGAGGGGCCTCTACCACAATCTTGAGCATATGACTCTAGCAATCCTTAACGCATCTAGATCACTTCTGCTTATTATTTTCCTTACAGGGTGTTGGAAATATTAATTGAAGTAATACATGTAAAGCACTTAGCACAGTCTCTGGCAGAGAGTAAGCACTCAAAATACAAGCTATTATTAAGTTGCTTACAGAACCTTTTCAAGAGCTCTAAGCATTACAATTGTAAAAGTCATCAGGATGTCTTTGATTTCCAACAAGACCCATGCCTCCTCATTTATCTCTGCAATAAATAAACAGACGGTCTTTCTAAGCACATTTAAAACATACTGGAAGCTGCTGCTTCCGTATTTTCTTACTTTTGTCAGTGTTTCAAAATTATGCTGCCCTTATCAGGCCCCAAGTATAAAAAGTACACTCTCATCTTAGAGAGCTAGAATTTAAATAATGTTTACAATTGTAGTACATTTTCCTTTTGCCCACCCTGACAGCTGGACCATGCCTCATGTGGCTAGCACTGGAATTCACTTACCACAGCAGGAGGGTCATTCCATTCTTCATAGGAGATGGCAGCATACGGATAGATCCGGTCATTGATAATCTGCAGGGTGGCCAGGGCGATGGCTTTAATTGACTGGAAGTACGCTTCCCAGAACCACCGGGCCTAGAAAGAAAACAACGCTGTTTTAAGTGAGCAAGAGAGACAGGGTGGGAAAACTAGATGCTCTATCACAGTCAACTCTGGGTTTAGCTAATTCCTTTACTCCCAAAGTTGTAGGGGTGGGGGTGCCTAGGGCAAATGCTCCCTACAGTTCAAGCCAGCTCCCGCCAGAACTTTGCATTTATCAAATGCAGTCAAAATAAAATGTTAGCAAGTGAAATGCACACTGGATTCAATTAAGATAGAAGACAAATTATGTGATGATGAGACTATCCATGTGTTATAGCAGAGAAGTTTACAGTATTTAGTCTTATATAACATACACAGTAAAGTGCACAAATCTTGTGTACAGCTAAATGAATTTTTACATATGCATATACTCTTACAATTAGTAGCCAGATAAAGACATAGAACATCCCAGCATTCCAAAAGATTCTCTCATGCTATTTCCCAGTCAGTAGCTCATCCCAGTCAGTAGCTCAATTTGGGTGTTTTCTACTAACTTTTCTTCTGATTCAATAATCTTCTATCCCTTTTTCTTTGGTGTTTAAACTGCTACTAAACCCATATATTAAATTCTTAATTTCATTCCTATATTTTTCAGTTCCAGAATTTCCATTTGACCTTGTAAAAAGTAGATTTCATATCTTTGTTGAAAGTCTCCTGCTCTTCTGCTTTCTTGAACATAGTCAGTTCTTGACTGATAAACTCCAATATCTGAATCACCTGTGGATATCTTTCTACTCTCTTTTTTCTCTTCATTTTGGTCATTTGGTCTCAATTTTAGAATGCTTCTTAATTTTTTATTGGATGGTAGACATTCTGTTTAAAAACTGTAGAGTTTCTGGAAGATTCAGATGATCTTCCTCCTAAGAGTGTAACGTATTCTTCCGGCAGGTGTAAGAATATAGTCAGGCCACTTTAATCCTGTCAGAAGTCAGTTTTATGTTGTGTCAGGGTTAGCTTATTTCAGCTTTCCCTTACGCTTAAAGTGTGGTCCTTCTGAGGCCTCCAATTAAAGCCTGGGGTATTTGTATTTGCCAGGGCCTCTCTACCTTGGCAGGCCTTGAACACCAACCTCTCACCAGCACTGTATATGGCTACTGAAATATTTGCACTGTTCACTACATTCCCAACTGCTGCTTTTTACAAGGATTCTCGGAGTCTTGCTCTGATCATGTGTACCTTAAGAGCTGGCAAACACCCCAAGGGAAGATTACAAGCACATTTTTCACTTTCTTCCTGGTGGTTTGCTTTCTCCTGGGATTTTGTGTTTCAGATCCCAAATACTTTAATAGCCCCTAACTCCAACCTCTAAGCCCTGTAGCACTGCTGTTTTCTGCTGGGATGGGACCCCATACTCTTGGATAGAGAATTGGTAAGTACCCTCAGGGAAAATGCCAGAGTGACTACGTAGCTCAATTCCCAGTGCTTTCTTCCCTTCAGGAATGGTATTCCCTCAAATACTGTATTAGTTGTTCTACAATGCCTATAAACAGTTGTTTTAAATAAGCTTCCATAATTTTTTTCTTCTTTTGGCAGGAGGGTTGCTCCAATATCAGCTACTCTTTCCTGGCCCAATACAGTCTTTTGAAAGAAGGCAGTTTCTTATCCGAGCAGAGGTTAAACTCAGTTCCTAACAAAAGCAGGATGCTAGTCTACATGACTTCTCCAGCTTCATTCAGATCTATGATTCCACTCAAAACCAGAGAGTATTAGGATTTATGCAAGAGAGTGAACATGTGAAAATTTAGCATGGGAAATTGGAAGGATAACACAAAAGGGAGAAGGAAAAAGACACTTTCTAGTCTAGATGTGCTAACTTTGCGTGTTTCCTGGGCAAGTGTTCTATCCATGAGTTAAAAGCCTAGGGTAACTTGAGTTATGTGACTACTACCATCTCCACTAACTAAGAAGAAGGCAAAGCATGCACAATGACAATCTCTCCTACTCAAAGAAAAGCTGAAATACAGATTTAGCTTTCAAGGGTATCTGACTTTCTCAAGTTGTCCAATAGTCAGTCTCCTGGGTACACAGCTGGTTGCCTCCCTGCTACTGCTTCTTAGATATTCCCTATTCACTCCAATCTCAATCCTGCTTAAATTCAGGTTATTGGTTTCTCTCCTATCATCCAGCCAAAATATTTACATTTTATGAGACCTGAAAGAACCCATCTTCCCTAGGAAATCTTTACTGGTCAGTTCTATTATCACCAATCTCCCTCTACTATGAAATTCCTTAGCGCCTACAACTTTTACCATACATGCTAGTTGTTATATACTGTTCTATACTTGTTTTTCTGTTGTTTCAGAGGATTACTTTTTTCTCTCCAGCTAGAATGTGAGTTCCTTGGACATAGATATTGGCATTTAAAAAAATCAGCATCCTTGCAAGTGTTAGTGTCCTACCTGTTGGAAAGCACTTTTATATTCATGATTTCATCTGCTCTTCATAGCCAGCTTGTCACTTATGTGGGACAGTTTCATTTTATAAGTGAGGAAACTAAGATACAAAGATATTAAGAAGCAGAATTGTGATTCAAATCTATGATTCCTAACTCTAAATTCAGACCTTTTTTTTTTTACCACATTCTAGAGTATTAAGAGCACCAGCACACAGCAAGTTTTAGAAATGGTCCTTTTTCAAGAAACTGAAAGATGTAAAAATTTACAAAGCATGAAATCAAACATAAATACACATATATCATGAATATTTACCTACTTATCTACCCAAATGGGTCTATCATCATCTATTCTTTTAAGTTATATTCAAATTAAACCACATTCCAACTTAAGCATTCCAAAGCTTCATGCTCACATGTAATCACAGTGGAGACAGCGGCTTTTGGGATTTATAGAAAACGATTGGTAAGAAATCCACCCAGGACACCAGCCAAAGGTACAAAGGCACAACTGAACTTCTAATTTAAGATGTCTCAAATCATCTCACCCTGTCCCCCAAATTGCAATTCACTCAGAAAGGAAGCAAGTTTTGCCAATAATCATAGCTCAAGTGTCTCAGCCTGGGGATAAGCGAACTTCTCAGGCTTAATTGTTTCTGCAGGACCTCTGGAACACCTTGAAATGTTTAGAAGGTATTATAATTTATAGCCCCTCCAGGACTCAGTATAGCCTGCTTGTCCACAGAGAGGAAGGAGTTTTCAGCTATGTTGGCAATGTACGAAAGGACCACTATTCTCGTCCAGAGAGCAAATGCAAGTAAGTGCTTATCAGGGCTTTTTCTCCCTGAAAACATGGCCCATATTTATAGCTATTTGAAAAGTGTGAATGAGGGATTCTTCAGCAGCTATGCAAATCCCCAGTCACTCTGAACTGTGGAAGGTACACAGTCGAAGAGTTAAGTACGTTACAGGTGAACAGATCATACCAATATAACCTTGAACAAAAGTATTTAAACTTTCTTGGTTAATCAGATTCCACTGTGGTTTTTTTTTTTTTTTAACATAAAACATGCAGAGTTTACAACATAAGAACTACAAAATTCCTATTATACTTTCAAACATGAGAATTATAAAGCTCCTCTAGGGTAGGGACTGGGCCGGCTTAAAACTATCATGGGCAAAATGGAACTTCAAATTCAAATTGCTATTTCAGTTTATACATCAATTAATGTGATGAGTTTCTTAATTTTCAGTAATGCAAAGGCACTAGGATTAGCAATAATAAGTGTTTAAGGGAAGCCAGTGCGGCTTAGCGGAAAGAACAACAGTTAAGAGCATCTTGAGCAATTTTAAGATACTTAACTTGTATCTGTGTTTTGAATCTGTAAGATGTGTTTTGAATCTGTAAGATGGAGATCACACCACCTACCTCATGAAGATTCAATGAGAGGAGGTTTACGAAGTACCTCAGTACTAATGCAGAATAGGCAGTTGGGAAATGTTAGCTCTCTCTCCAACACTTACATCCATCCTGTCCCCTTAGGGTCTGTGTTGCTTACATTAGAATATATTCAACAGTTGGCAGCACTGTTTGGGGGTGAGAATGGGTGAAGGGGAAGAGGAAAGACAGAATAGGATCTCAATGCCACAACTCCATTCATCTCAGTTCCTGATGACAATGAAGAAATCCAACCCCCAGAGAGAACAGTTGGAAATAATAAAAATATATCAAGTGGGAGTATAATAGCATTTTATATCAAAAAGTACAGCAGTCAATAACATGTCCCTTCTTGATCAATCATGAAGTTTCTGACAAGAAGACAGTCCTTTTCTAGAAACTCCATGAGTGGGAATACGTCTGGTTTTGCTCACCACTGAACTCCTAGCACCTAACACAGCACCTATTAAAGGGCAGGCAGTTCAACATTGTTGAAGGAACAAATCCATCTAACAACAGTCCCCCACAGGCACAAGGCAGAACAGGTACCATTGGCATTCTACAAAACTTTTCCAATATTCAGGGTATCAATCCATGAGGTTTAAGGGGAAAATGATTATTTAATAATGGAATCACATCTTGTATACCAAATTTTAAAAAGTGAAAGATTAGGGGAGTGGATCTGAGTGGGAATAAGGAAAATCTGTTCCTGGTTGAAACAGCAAGCCAGAGTAGGACTAAGAATGTCTTTTACGTTATGCTTGTATAGAGTATGAAAGAGATAAACAACCTTTAAAACTGTACCATGTAAGTTTGCTACCTCAAAGTGGTCAGGAGGTCTGTCCAATAGCACAAAGATTATATGAAAATCCTACCTAGCCCAAGAGTATCTGCATCCAATGACGGCTGGCTCTAATGAACCAGTCAACTTCAGACTGCCCTTTCAATCAGAATCTCCTAAATGTGGCCTACGTCAATAGGCTTAATTGTGGTATATTAAAGGATTTCTCTAATGGAACCCACAAAACAATAACCCAGCCAGCTATGCTTCTGTCCCAATTCCCAAGTGCTAATGCCACCCAAACATCTGGCAATGACATGTAACTATGGATTGGTACTTGCCTAAACACTGCTGCATCTCCCCTCTCCTCATCCACTGGTTGGTCAAAACATAAACGATCTCCTTCTGCTTAGGATGGAAAAAACCACAAAAGAACATGGAATCTACCAAAATAATGAGGAAAAGCCTACAAACTTCATAACTTTCCTTAGGCCCACAAGAGAGCTGTGTTCATAAGGTAGTCAAGGGAATTAAATTTCAAAAGATGGCAAGCCTCTCCAAGCAGAGGTGAGACACACAAATTATTTCAGCTTTGGAAGAGCACAGGAGGAGGTGGCCTTCATAAAAGTAGCCAAAGAAAACAGCTAAAATTTTAACAATTCTCAAAACGAGCATGAGCCATCAGGACAGTTTAGAAGCTCTAGACACAAGGGGATCCACATTCACTCTCAAGTTCTCTTCTGCTAGATGTTTCTGAGGAAGATGTGGATAAAACTCTGCCCACTTATTGCAGTTTTTGTCATCCAAAACAAAAGCCTCCAGAGTTAGGGGAGAGATGGAAACCTTAGTATCCCCAGGATCCACTATTTCTAGAAGTAGGAATCCTTCCAGCCCCCAGTACACCACCACTGCCAGAGAAGGTGAAGCAAAACCCTCTGTTCCCAAAGAAGGGCAAAAAACTCCCCTGACTCCACCAGAAGCCATGCAAAAAGTCTACTGCTGTGGGAGAAACAGGATACCCTCCCACCACTAATCACAGGCAAAGGTATACTGCCTCAGCAGGAAGAACAGAAGCAAAAGCCATCTGCTCCGGAAAGACAAGTGGGAACACCAGCTCAGGTCAGGATCCTTCACTGACACAAGGCAGATGTCCACTACCATTCAGGGAAGGGCAGGAAGTTCTCCAGTCCAAGACCCTCCAAGAGGAAGGGCAGATTAGGCTGCCACCAGAGGAAAGAGCAGGAACACAGAGAAAGACTCACCTGCAAGGCCCCAGCAAGGGCCCAAGACTGAGGCTGGATTAGGAGAAGGGAAAATCCCACTGCCCCCGCCATGAACCTAGCACCAAGTACAAGCAACAGCAGTCTACACCAAGGGAGGAACAAGAGAAGAAAGGTGGCAGGTTGGGTTTACTGAGAGCAGAGGGCCAGGCAGGAACTCTGAGAAGTACTCCAGGAGGCTGGGCCCCCACACTAAGTACAAGGTAGCAGTCACCAAGCCCTGGGAGCACTTGAAGTCTGTGGCACACTGACGGTCACTCCAGCCATGAATCAGCTCAAACCTACCCCCAATTACTGAGTAGACTAAGTCAGCCTCCCACACTAAGGACCTGACAGAAGAAAAGGTGTGCTCATTTCTGAACATGATATTTAAGTTGGTCTCTTCTGTTTCTCTATACAGAAAGCCTATCTTTCAATAAAAAATTTCCAGAAACAAAAAAGAAGAGAAAATAACCCACTCACATAAAATAAAGCTGTCAACAGAAACTAACTCAAAGATGGCCAAGATGATGGAACTATTAGACAAGGACTTTAACTATAATTAATATGTTCAAGGATCTAGTGAAAAAAAGGTGGACAACTTGCAGGAACATATGGGAATTTTTGGTAGAGAGAGATAGATAATATAAAAAACAGTCAAATAAAAATGCTAGAAGTGAAAAAACAACATTACAGATGAAAAATTCCTTTGACAGGCTTAGCACACTAGACAGAGCCAAGAAAAGAAAGAGAGAGCTTGAAGACAGAACAATAGAAATTATCCAAACTGAAACACAAAGAGAAAAAAAGAGGGGAAAAACCTCAAAACATGGTACTCTAGAACTGTAGGACAATATCAAATACTCTAATATATCTATAACTATAGTCCCAGAAGAGGAGAGAGAGGGAAGCAGAGAACAAGGCAGCAGGTGTATTTAAAGGAAGAAGAGCTAAGAATTTTCCAAAATTAATGAGAAAACAACAAAACACAGACCTCAAAACCTCAGAGAACCAAGACAGATTAAATAAAGCACTCACTTGCTCCCTCAAGAAGTTTAAGAAACAGCTGCACTGTTAAAAACGC